>JABSTQ010010951.1:600000-1018498 GCA_013358835.2 Ixodes persulcatus | reverse complement strand
GGCAGGCGCTATAACCGTTAGGCCACGCGCGCGCTGCCTACTTGGCAAGCTGCGCGCGCGGCATTACTCCGCCCCTTTAAAAAGTGCATCGCCCCGATGCAGCACAAAACAAACCAAACAATAAAAGAACGGTAAGCTAAAGAGTCATTTGGAACACATAAGGTCCTCAGTCCTATCGAGCGTAGTACGGCTTCATGCGCACGACGTGGACGACTTCTGGTCGTGGAGGGCGGCGTGATGAAGTCCGTGTTCCGTCGGGCATCACCTCGTAGTTCAGATCCCCGAGTCGACGAAGCACTCTGTAGGGTCCGAAGTAGCGCTTCAAGAGTTTTTCGCTGAGACCACGGCGGCGGATCGGTGTCCACACCCACACCCTGTCACCGGGCTGGAAGTGGACGTCCCGACGACGAAGGTTGTAGCGGCTAGTGTCGACTCGTTGTTGGGCTTGAATACGGTGTCTGGCGAGCTGGCGGACTTCTTCTGCCCGTTGGGCAACCACCTGGGCGTCGTCGCTTCCGTCGACAGCCGGTTCGTGGGGTAACATCGCGTCCAGCATTGTCGATACTTTGCGACCATAAACCAGCTGGAAGGGTGTCACTCCGGTGGTCTCTTGCACGGCCGTGTTGTAGGCAAAAGTGACGTACGGCAACACCTCGTCCCATGTCTTGTGCTCCACGTCGACGTACATGGAGATCATGTCGGCGATGGTCTTGTTGAGTATTTCCGTCAGCCCGTTGGTTTGCGGGTGGAACGCCATGGTGCGACGATGGCTGGTGTGGCTCAGACGAAGGACTTCTTGTGTCAGCTGGGCCATGAACGAGGATCCACGGTCTGAGATCAGGAATTCGGGAGCGCAGAGCCGGAGGACGATGGATTCAATGAAAAACTTGGCACCTTCCACGGCAGTCCCGGAAGGTAGGGCTTTCGTTTCGGCGTACCGTGTGAGATAATCTGTGGCAACGATGATCTAGCGATTTCCCGACGTCGACGGCGGAAAGGGGCCAAGTAGATCCATTCCGATCTGCTGGAAGGGTGCTGTTGGCGGAGGAATTGGCTGCAGGAGTCCGGCCGGCCTCGTCGGAGGTTTCTTGCGTCGCTGGCACTCGTGACATGATCGTGTGTATAGGTGGACGGTCTTGGGGAGCTTGGGCCAGTAATACTTTTCACGAATACGGGTCAGTGTACGGTTGTAACCAAGGTGTCCAGACGTCGGGTCGTCGTGGCAGGCTTGAAAGATCTCCTCCCGAAGGTCGGTCGGAATTACCAACAGCCACGGCGAGTTGTTGTTCCCGAAGTTCTCTTTGTAGAGTACACCTCGTCGAATGGCAAAGGTCGGCAGGGCGCGTGAAAAAACACGTGGTATGGCACTTCCGCGCCCTTCCAGGTGCTCTATTAGTGCGCGCAGCTCAGGATCGCCTCGTTGACGTCGGGCCATGTCGTCGGTGTTCACTGCGCCCAGGAAACACTCGTCGTCGTCGTCGTCGTTGCTGCCGGAAGGTGTTTCGACGGGAGCTCTGGATAGGCAGTCGGCGTCGCTGTGCTTGCGGCCTGACTTGTAGACCACGGTCATGTTGAACTCTTGTAGTCGGAGACTCCATCGAGCGAGGCGTCCTGACGGGTCCTTGAGGTTCGCAAGCCAGCATAGCGAGTGATGGTCCGTGACTACGCGGAACGGGCTCCCGTACAAGTACGGACGAAACTTCGTGATTGCCCAGACGACCGCAAGGCATTCTTTCTCAGTCGTGGAGTAATTTCTCTC
Source organism: Ixodes persulcatus (assembly GCA_013358835.2). NCBI lineage: Eukaryota > Metazoa > Arthropoda > Arachnida > Ixodida > Ixodidae > Ixodes > Ixodes persulcatus. The sequence goes on along the minus strand of JABSTQ010010951.1, from coordinate 1,016,739 downwards.
CGCTTTGGACAGTGTCCGACTTGCGTAAGCGATGACTCGCTCGGTTCCTTCTTGTACTTGAACCAGTACCGCGCCAAGTCCTGCGTTACTTGCGTCCGTGTGAATCTCGGTTTCCGCATCCTGGTCGAAATGTCCAAGAACAGGAGGAGTCTGCAGTCGTCGCTTCAGCTCGTCGAATGCCTGCTGCTGCTCCTCGGCCCATTCGAACTTCTCGGCGTCCTTCGTGAGGTTTGTGAGCGGTGCGGAAATCCTTGCGAAATCCCGAACGAAGCGTCGATAGTAGGCACAAAGTCCGAGGAATCTTCGCACGGCCTTCTTGTCTTTCGGCGCTGGGAATGCCGCGACGGCGCGAGTCTTCTCGGGGTCTGGGCGGACGCCTTCGTTACTAACCACGTGGCCGAGGAACTTCAGTTCGTCATAGGCGAACCGGCACTTTGACGCCTTGAGGGTGAGCCCAGCGGTCTGTATGGCTTGGAGAACCGTGCGGAGTCGTCGCAAGTGCTCGTCGAAGTCAGTTGAAAACACTACGACGTCGTCAAGGTAGACGAGACAGCTCTGCCACTTCAGCCCTGCCAGTACAGTGTCCATGACACGCTGGAACGTTGCTGGCGCCGTGCATAGTCCGAAGGGCATCACTTTGAACTCGTACAGCCCATCCGGCGTGACGAAAGCTGTCTTTTCTCGGTCCCGTTCGTCGACTTCAATCTGCCAGTAGCCGCTCTTCAGGTCCATCGATGAGAAATATCGAGAGTGGCGCAGCCGGTCTAGAGTGTCGTCGATGCGGGGAAGTGGGTAGACGTCTTTCTTCGTCACCGCGTTCAGCTGCCGGTAGTCCACGCAGAACCTAAGCGTTCCGTCCTTCTTCTTAACCAGCACGACTGGAGAGGCCCACGGACTATTGGAAGGTTGGATTATGTCGTCTCTCAGCATCTCTTGAACTTGCTCCTGGATTACCTCCCTTTCTTTAACGGAGACTCTGTACGGCGATCGATGCACAGGGCGCGCGTCGTCCTCGGTAACGATGCGGTGCTTCGCAACGGCGGTTTTTCGCACCTTCGACGACGTCGCAAAGCAGTTGCGGTATTCGGCGAGGAGGTTATTCAGCTGCCGTCGTTTCGGGCCCGGAAGCTTAGGGTCAATGTCGAGCTGCGCTGGCGACGTACAATCTTGCTGAGGTTGCGAAGTTTCGTCAGTAATCGCGGCGATTTTGGCGGCGTTTCGAAGTTCCTCGACGTGGCCTACGGCTGCACCTTTCGTGAGGTGTTGCGTTTCATTTCGAAAGTTTGTAACGAGGACCACAGTACGCCCATCCTGAAGTTCGGCCACTCCTCTTGCGACGCCTATTCCTCTTCCCAGAAGGAATTGAAGGTTGCCTTCCAGGACAACTTCGCCGCAGGTAGCTGTATTGGCCACGACGGGTACGACAACACTTGATCGCGGCGGCAGGTTCACGTGGGCGACGGCGACTCGGACGGCGGCTAACGCTTTTTGGGGTTTCTCTGAAGGCGGAACAGGAACAGGCTTCCGCAGCGTCAATCTGTTCTCACCCAGGTCGATGACGGCGCCGTATTCGCACAGAAAGTCCATGCCGAGAATGACATCTCTGGAACAGTCTTGGAGAACGACGAATTTCACAGGGCACGTTTCGCCGCGAATTTCGACGCGAGCAGTGCAACTTCCGACAGGCGTGATAAGGTGTCCTCCGGCGGTTCGAATTTGTGGTCCATCCCACGGCGTCATGACTTTTCGAAGGCGGCGGGAGAGCCTCCCACTCAGAACGGAGTAGTCTGCTCCGGTGTCGACGAGTGCCGTCGCGTCGTGGCCGTCGATGATAACGTTGAGGTTGTTGGACACTGAAGCAGGAGCGTCGTTGCGATGCGCAGCGTCGGGAGAGTGGGAGCGCTCCGTCGTTCTTGGAGGCTCTTTACTTCGGTCGTCTTCGGCAACACCACCTCCAGGCGTTGCCGCGCCTAGTTTTCCCCGCGACGCAGGGGAGACAGGCTTTCACGTCGGGGTCGGTGTATCGGCGAAGCTGGACGTCGTGGCGACGGCGACCGGAACTCTCGGCGGGACGCAGGCTCGGGGGACTGGGGTCGTCGCAGGTACTCGTCGATCTCGCTAGGACGTTCACCATGACGGGGGCGCGGGTCGTTCGGGTGGAACCCGCGCAGCCCGAGTCGTCGGTATGGGCATCGGCGGTACACATGGTCAGCTTCCCCGCATTGGTAACACAGCGGGCGTCGGTTGGCTGTCCTCCAGACGTCTGTCTTCCTCGGTGCAGGTTGCTCTGGGCGAACGTGCGCCTGATCTTCCTGTCGTCGGGGGTACTGCGGCATCGGGGTGTCTCTTCGGGGTGGCGCCGTGGGTTGGCGGGGAGCTTGTGGCGGGCGTCGGGCCATGGCAGCGTAGCTCAACGTAGGTTTCTCCGGTGCCTCCGTGGTGACGGGAACCTCTGGTTGGAGCACCCGATGCACTTCTTCTCGGACAGCCTCGGCGATGGAAAGGGTTGGCGGACGACTGGCGGTTGGCAGCAACCTTCGTAGTTCCTCCCGAACGACCTCCCGGATAATTTCCCGGATGTCCGGCGTACCCGGAGTGTTGTCGCCGTTAAGCAGCGTGGGTGCAGCGACGCCTGGATATCGCTGGTAATGGGAAGCGCGCGCTCGATGTTGGTTGCTTCAGTGATGAAACCTTCGACTGTAGTAGGCGAGCTCCGCACAAGGCCACCGAAGATGTTTTCCTTCACGCCACGCATCAAGACCCGTAGCTTTTTCTCTTCGGTAGCGGTTGGGTCGGCGCGATTCATCAGGTGGAGAACGTCTTCGACAAAACTTGTGACGCTCTCGGTCGGACCTTGGGTTCTCGCTCGCAGGAGTTCTTCGGCACGCTGTCGTCGGTGCTGGTTGGCAAAGGTGCGTCGCAGCTCGGCCTGGAATTCTTCCCACGACAAAATTGACGCTTCGTGGTTCTCGAACCAGGTGCGTGCCGTGCCTTCCAGAGCGAAGTAGACGTTCTGAAGGCACTGCTCCGGTGTCCACTGGTTATGGCGGGCCACTCGTTCGTAATGTTGTAGCCAATCCTCAACGTCCTCGTGGATCTCCCCGTGGAATGGCGTCGGAGTCCGGGGTGCGACGGGCAGGTATACGACGGCAGAAGCGGCCGGGGTCTCCGACTGGTTGGCCATCGTCGTCCTCCTTGTTTGCCTGGTCTTTGGTGGTAAGGGTCCTAATTCCGGGGGTAGGCCAAGGTTCCGGCGGCTTGATCGGATCCCGGTCTGGTCTTCGTTCGGTTCTTGGGGGCTTGGCGTCGGACTTGCACTGCGGGCCCTCGGAGGGGTACGGGGCAGGGGCATGCGATACCCAGCACCTCCACCAAAATGTCACGAATGGCAAGTGATGAAGCGGCGAGTGACTGAGTAAACTGAACGTTTAATGGGGCGAACTTGTGCCCAAAAATAAAAGGAAAAGAAAGATAACAGCAGAGTGTCGCGGGCGTCGAAGGCGGCGAAGCAGCGGGATCGAACGCTGAGGCGATACTGACTTGGCTCGCCACGCGAAGCCCCTTATGTACACGCGTGGGCTTCTGGAATAATCGGCGCAGAAGGTTCGGCGTGTAGAACTTTCTAAAGTCGAACAAGCAACACGGTTCTCGAATTTACCAGAACATTACATTAGATGTCTACAAAAAGGCGTCCCCGCGGCCAGGAATCAAACCCTGACTTTTCGCGTGGGAGGCAGGCGCTATAACCGTTAGGCCACGCGCGCGCTGCCTACTTGGCAAGCTGCGCGCGCGGCAATATGTCTCTTTGAAAGCTTATGTTATATGACATACCGTACCAGAAGAACACGAACATAAAAACTTTTTTTTTAACGCAAAAAGCGAGAAGCAGCGATGTGTTGTGGATGTTCACACTGCTCTAGACGCTACGAAAAATAAATGTTTCAACGCCGAATGATACCATTTCTGAAAGCTAGTTTAATTACCCGCGCTGTACTTGGATCTCAAGAATAAAAACGTGTATTGGCCTAATACAAAAGTAAAACTGATGCGGCACGCGGGGAATAGCACTGATCTACCAGAATAAAAATTAAATACAACTTTCCAGAAGTCAGAAAATTAAGAGATGCGCTTAATACGTAGCCTATGAGCTCAGCTAAATTACTTTTTTTTTAAATGGCGGTGTTTTTGTTTCAAGAGTGGGTGAAGACGACCGCTTTCAGAAAAACTTCGGCTGCATCACTGTGTCAGTTTTACCACTTACACATTTTCCCATTTTGCTCGCAATGTGCTCAATATTATTATTACATTGTTTTCTTCGTTGACGGGACTTGCGCTGTTTGCCTACTACAATGAGCCACATATTAGCACGGATGGAGTGAATTATCCCGGCAAAACAATAGGGCCACAGTTTGTGCATTGCAACAATTCAAACTTGGGCTCGCACTTCTTATTTTCACCTTCTGCATGATCGTTACCATAAAGCACGGTGCTGACGACTGCAAAAACTCGAAAATATTTAAAAGGATAAAAACTAACGAAAAAAGGTGAGAAAAATATTTAAAATAATAAAAAGTAAAACAAAAAAAAAAGAGAAAAACAATTGTTTCCACCGCGATTCGAACCTACAAACACAGGCTCAGCAGGACAGTGCGTTAACCGACTAGGCTACATGCCCGGTCGATCTTCGTTGACTTTCTAGAAGGTTGCATGTTTGCTGAATTGGTTTCGAACCATTGTACTTTTAGTTTCGCATTTAATATTTTGCTACGTATTCAGGACTTATTTATAATACTGTGGCAATATTGCCATGTGCAATAATTTGTTATTAATGTATATTTTATTAGCTTTATAAGGCGGCTTGTTGATCGTTTTATTTCAAACGTGTTGAAGATACGAATACAATATCATCGAATCAACGGCCTATGTTTTGCACGTTTTGCCGGCCGTGTGCGTTTGAATGCATGTGTTCACGACCGGCTAACGGTCCACTTTCCCGATTAGTCGTGATGCGTGGAGTTCGCCGTAGTTTCAAATATGTCCGAAAAAGATAGAAGCGACTGTGAGACGGCAGCGGCAGCGAACTGTCGACACGTCTGCTGAATCTCTGCTTCTGTATTTTGCAGCTGCCAAAGCCTGGTGGCCCACGAGTTATAAGTCCTCCAGGGCCTGGTTACCGTGTGACATCTCTTCAAGTTGTCAAGTCAAACCGAACATTTTCAATTTTCATCGCGGGAGCCAAGTGGACAGGCTGTTCTGTGCAGCAAAATCGCCCACGACATCAGCGACGCCAGTGACATCACTCATCGCTAAAAGTTTCTACGGGGCGTTTCTTCGCATTTGGCGGCAGCGGCAGCGAACTGTCGACACGTCTGCTGAATCTCTGCTTCTGTATTTTGCAGCTGCCAAAGCCTGGTGGCCCACGAGTTATAAGTCCTCCAGGGCCTGGTTACCGTGTGACATCTCTTCAAGTTGTCAAGTCAAACCGAACATTTTCAATTTTCATCGCGGGAGCCAAGTGGACAGGCTGTTCTGTGCAGCAAAATCGCCCACGACATCAGCGACGCCAGTGACATCACTCATCGCTAAAAGTTTCTACGGGGCGTTTCTTCGCATTTGGCGGCAGCGGCAGCGAACTGTCGACACGTCTGCTGAATCTCTGCTTCTGTATTTTGCAGGTTGGTTGAAATCTTTTTTATAATTTTATGTTAGTGTTACTCTCTCTGCCGCTGCTGCCAAAGTGCGGTGCCTGATAGTGTACCCTCGGTTTATGCATTTGTCATGTCACGGTGCTGCGTATGCCGGTTATCTGTTCCCGATAATGGCCCATCGATCAGTTGCAATGAATGTAAATTTACGTTTCATTTCGGCACTTGTTCTGGTGAAACCGAAGAAGCGCTGAAAGTGAAACCTGAGGATTTTGGGAAAACGTGGAAATGTGAAGCGTGTAGGGGGGTAAAAGGGAGGTACAATGAAGCAAAAGCGCAAAAATCGGAGGTAGACTTCTCATTACTGCTGCTGGGAATAAGTAACAAGCTTGACTCGCTCATGACCTTGCCCAGTGTGATCGGAGCGATTGAGAAGTCTGTACAGGTACTCTCGGATACGTTTGACGACTTCCAACGGCGATTACTTGAACAGGAAAAATCCACTAAGGAGCTGACGAAACGAGTAAATCTGCTGGAGAGCGGTGGCTCACCCAATAAACTTGCTCAAATTAGGCAAGATTTGGATAATCTTGAGTGGCATAGTCGTCGCTTGAACGTCGAAATTCATGGCATCCCAGAAACACAAAATGAGGACTTGATGAACAAAATTAATGAACTGGCAAAAAAGCTAGATGTGCCGCCTGTGGCCCGAAGTGACATTTCAGCTTTGCATAGACTTCCAGCAAAACCGGGCGAAAATCGAGGAGTCATTGTTCGTTTCACAAGTCAGGAGCTTCGCGATACTTGGCTCCTAAAGAGGCAGGCACTCAAGAAAGGAAAAGAAAACATATACATTTGTGAAAATATGACACGACTCTCCCGCACTCTTCTCTCAGCAACAAAGGAATGGGCGCAGAAGTCGGGCTACGCGTTTGTTTGGCACGCGAACGGGAAAGTTTTAGTTCGAAAACAGAACGGTGACCGAGCAGTGGTCGTTCGCGGTGAGGAGGATCTTGCCAGGCTAAAGTAAATCACAGGACGTATCATCTGAACACTGTTATCTTCTATGTCAAACTTTTCTCGTGACATTGCATCTTTGAAGAGGCCATATCTTTCACTTTTTCACTTAAACGCCAGAAGCTTACGAAATAAAATCGATGAGGTGAACTTGTTCTTATCCGAACTCAACCATCGTTTTGACATTATCTGTTTTTGTGAGACGTGGTTTTTATCTGATGATTGTGTTGCGCTAGATGGCTACGATTGTGTGTCTGCATGCCGCTCAAAAAAGAGTGGTGGTGGGGTTGCTATTTATATTCGTTCAGAGCTCTCATATAACGTACTTTCCGCACACAGAATTGTAGATGACAACTTTGAGTGTGTTGCAGTACAGTGCTGTGACATCTTGTTTGCTCTTTTGTACCGCCCTCCATCAGGATCCGTGAGTGATTTCCTTCATTTCTCAGAAACGTTACTTGATATAAGCGTATCGCTAAAGTTACAAGCTGTCTTGGTTGGAGATCTAAACATTAATGCTTGCATGGACAATGTATCTTACACGCGTTTACAAGAAATATTTGAATCGTATTGCTGCACAAACACAATAAATGTACCGACTAGAATTACTTCGACAACAGAAACCACTCTTGACCTTTGTATAACAAATCTTCCTACTGATGATTTGAGATCAGGCACATTAATGTGCGATCTAAGTGACCACTTACCAATATACTGTCTTCTGCCTTGTAAGCAGCCACGTGGTTATAAACAAGAAGCGTTAGTTAGAGATTGTTCTAAACGAAATATTCAGCGGTTTAAGGATTTTATCTCGTGTCAAGATTGGAGTATTGTTTTGAGAGAAAACGATGCAGACAGGGCATATGACGTTTTTCTATCCCAATTTATTTCCGTATATAACACATGTTTTCCCTTAAAGCTGCGAAAAAAACATAAGAAAACTCGAAAGCCATGGATATCTAGCGAATTATATCAAAGGATTAAAAACCGGAACAAGCTGTATCAAATATTTTTAAAAACAAGGAGTGAAAATGACCTTTGCATATTTAAAAAAGTACGAAATAAACTAAACACTGATATTAAAAAATCAAAATGTGAATACTACATGCAAAAGTTTTCGGAAGTTATGGGGAATCCCCGCTTGATGTGGAAAACAGTAAATGAGTTAACTTCTAAAAACGCCTCGCAAAAAAAAGTGCCATTTTACGATGAGGCTCTATCGAAAGAGCAGATAGCAAACCGGTTTAACGCCCACTTTGTTACTGTTGGTGCTCCTTTAAATGACCGCGTAGATATACCATGTGAACAGTTCATAAGGACAAATTGCCTACATTCTCTTTTCTTATATCCGACTGATCAGTGTGAAATTATAGACTTAATTAGGGCACTAAAAGATGACTGCGCTTCCGGTACTGATGACATCAAGCCTAGACCTTTAAAGGCCGTTTGTGAAGAAATCAGCTTTCCTCTGGCTCACGTTTGTAACCTCATTCTATCTACAGGCGTCTTCCCGGACAAAATGAAACATGCACGTGTGGCTGTAATACACAAAGGTGGACCAGTTAATGATCTAAACAACTATAGACCTATTTCTGTGCTTTCAGTTTTTTCGAAGGTGGCTGAAAATATTATAAACAAACGACTTGTTAAATTTTTGACTTCGAATAATATTCTAGTAAAGGGGCAATTCGGTTTTCAGAAAAATAAGTCACCAGAAGTTGCACTGCTTGGAATAAAAGAACAAATCCTTGAGAATATAGAACAAAAAGTATATACGCTCGGCATATTCCTTGACCTTAAAAAAGCATTCGATTGCGTTCAACATGACATACTCTTAAAGAAACTTCAGTTCTACGGAGTCCGGGGTGTTGCGTTATTATTATTTAAAAACTATCTCGCGTCCAGAACACAGTATGTAACATAAACGGAGTAAAATCAGACCTTCAACAAATCAGATATGGAGTCCCCCAGGGATCTATTCTTGGACCTATACTATTTTTGTTATATATCAACGACATTGTAAACATACATGGTAGTTCAAATATAGTATTATATGCAGATGATACAAATATTTTCTTCTCCGGTGTAGACATACACGATCTCTTTGGAAGGGCAAAAAAATGGTTGAAGGGGTTAGACATGTGGCTTAAATCAAATAAACTTGATTTAAACGTAGACAAAACTAAGTACTTACTATTTAAACCGAAAGGAATGACATTACCGTCAAATTTTAAATTAGAATTCCAGGACTCTTTCATTCAGCAGTCTTCAACAATTCGATTCTTGGGAGTTCTATTCCACGAAAACTTATCATGGACACCCCATATTGATTCGCTCATAGGAAATCTTTGTCGAGCTGTTGGTCTTTTGAATAGATTAAGATATTATCTCCCCCAAAAAGCTAAACGTCAAATTTATTTTGCCCTCATACACTCCCGTATAAGTTATTGTCTATTAGTGTGGTCTAGTACGTCCCAAACAAACTTAGATCGTCTCTTATCTATACAAAAGCGAGCATTACGAGCAATTGGAAACATAGATTTTTTTAGGAATGCCACACCATACTTTAGAGCATACCAAATATTAAACTTAAGAGATCTACAAAAATATAAACTGTCCCTCGAGATTTGGCGGCAGTTTCATACTGACAAATTGTTGTTCCATGCAAAGTACCCCGTGAAAATAGGGCCGTACAATTTAAGACAAAACGTAATAATGAAATCTCGTTCACGGACAAATTATGGAGATCAGAAGCTAAGTTTTCAGATACCAGATTTTTTGAACCAACACCCAACTATTTTAGACTTTCTAAATAGTGCCAGGTCACCCCTTAGTTATAAGAAAAGTGTGAAAGAAATTTTATTTACGGATGAATAAAAAAATGAAGGATATGTCCTAAACTTCTTGAATAATAAATGCATGTGATAGCACAAAAAAAATTTTTTTTTTTAATATCTGTTGAAGAAAAATGTAATATTATAGATAATTGGCCCATCTTTGTTCGCACACCACTGGTTGTTTCTTATTTGTCTTCTTTTGTGTTTGTTTTTTATTGTATAGCAGTGAAAGCATGTCACTCTTGTTTTGTTTTGCTACCGCTGTTGCCAAAAAGGGCGGCGTGGCCTCGTCAGGTACTTCAAAGTGCCTTTAGCCATGTCCCCCGAGACATTCTGTAAGTTTTGTCTCAAATAAACTTATACAAACAAAAAAAAAATCTGCTCAACAACCAAGATCATGGCACGGGTTCCGAAGTAAGTTCGTTTCTTTCTTCGTTAGGGCAAGATTATTTCCTGCGTTCAAAGGGTTTGTTATTGTCTGTAGATCGCTTGCTTTTACCAGTATTACTGATTGTGCGCAAATGGTGTTATGCGGGGCTGTTTTTCTTCTTTTTTCCCCGATGTAGAGGCTGTGTACTTGCTCAAGGTCCATCACTAGCGGCGGAACTCTTTGGGAGACGGGGGGGGGGGTGATTGATTGCCTCCCTCCGCCGTATTGTTTACTGGTAAACTATAGAATGTCTAGAAGAGCGCGGTGCCCCTCCATCGCCAACGCCACTCACCGTGCTTGCGTGCGGAAGGCTGGACCCGACAAAAAGCAGCGATTGATTTATTGAGCAAGCCCATAGCTTCCGCCGCCCAGTCGTCTGCAAACGACTTCGTTTTCGCGATTCGTAATCAGAAAAGAATTGCCTAAAATTCGTGCTGCGATGAATTCACCCCATGGTGATTAATGCATAGCATACCACTTCCGGTCGCAAATATTTGTGCCCGCGAAATAATTTTAGACGCCGGCACTTATTCCTCGCGAAATGTCGAGCTCTAAAGATCATTTGCTGTACACGTGTTTCGTATGATCCAACGCGCGTGCAACGAATTTCACACCTCCAGAAACATTGAGGCTGCTTCAAATGGTGAAGCATTTATTCTCTTCCTACTGGCGTTTTTTTAGAGGCTATCAAGTATTGATTACAAGCTTCTGGGGAAATTTACAAGCATGTCCTGAATTAATGTAGTGTCTGCCCAGTTTTTGGTATCTATATTTTGTTCAGTGCAAGTATATAGTGTTAGACATACCTCACCCAGTCCCTGTTTTTTTCGTTTGGTACTGCCTTTAGCGAATGGTGTAAGTTGTAATTGTTTTTAGTTGTTGCGTGATTGTAGTAAGGTGGTGAGCTGGTACTAATTGAACACCTTGAAAAATAGTTCGCAAAATGTCAAGGAGATAAGGAGAGTAACACGTAGACCTCGTGCAAGCGCAGACAACTCGCATAAATCAGAGAAGTGTTAGCGCCCTCGCAAAAGAAGACGACTGACCCCAAGCTCGCGCCACCACTCGCGTGGCGCACCGTTCTTTTGCTGGGCAGGTGTACCCGCCAGACGTGTATTAAACGCTCCCTTTTAAACCTTCACTGGACCCCGTTTCCCATGTCGAGGCTCTAACATATCAGAAGTGGGATGGACCAAGCCTGATCCAGCGGCCACGACCGAGCGCAAGTCGACTTCTGTGGCCACGAATCGTCACAGTAGCGGCACCGACCAGCACCTCGACATGGACGAGGAAGGGCGGCGGCGGAGCGAGCGGAACCGAACACGGCAGACTGCGGCGGCGGGCCCTCCCCGACCTTCAGCAACCGTTGCGACTGGAACAGGGAGCACGAGCCTTGGCGGTAGCGACAACGCAACCACGAGCCAAGATGGCGTGGCAGGTCAAGATTCGGAACGCTCCGACACCGACACCATGGGGCAATCCAGGTATAAACCCGAAACCATTTCTTACGACGACCGTCACGAGTCTCAACATCAGAGTAGACAATCCGAAGGAAATTGGCGAGCACCACTGAACAAGCAGAAAGGAGGCAAGGACAGCTGCAAGCGGGTGCACAGCGAAAATGCGTCGCCAAGAAGACAACCAAGGGAACGACCTCACCACAATACGAATCACCAGCACCAAAGCAACGATGGCGGATACGATAACAAACCTTCCGTGAGCAAGTGCGGAGGCTCGAAAAAGAAGAAAAAGAACAAGAGGTCGCACTTGCAGCGGAAACTCGATGCGACTTTCTAATGACACCTACCGCATTGAGGATATACCTAGCCACAAGCGGACTCAACGTTTCTACGCGTCAACAGCTCCCGTCGACAAGCTGAAACGACTCAACACATTTGATGTTGACGTAGAAGAAACATCAAGTGAGGACACTTGAATTTCAGGATGGCCGAGTGTTAGCGCCCTCGCAAAAGAAGACGACTGACCCCAAGCTCGCGCCACCACCCGCGTGGCGCACCGTTCTTTTTGCTGGGCAGGCGTACCCGCCAGACGTGTATTAAACGCTCCCTTTCAAACCTTCACTGGTGCCCGTTTCCCATGTCGAGGCTCTAACAGAAGGAAGAAATAAAGAATGCGGACGGAGCTCGCGCACAGGCCCAAGTTGAACGCGCTGATTTACCTGTTAGCGAGAGCAGATTAAAAAAAAAACACATAATTTCCATGTTAGTTAAGGTAACAGATGAATGGCTCATACATAAAGACAGCTCAAGCTCTCTCTAAAATATACGATAGATTGTCACCTACCTATGCACTGTTTACACTGCTCGTGTAAACAGTTCTATCCTTAGGAAAAATGTGAGTAATTAGCAGATACTATAAAAAACATAAAAGAGAATTATTTTACGCCTTTACTATTCGTAGTATGTTCGACCAATGTGTCCGCACATCCGTCTTTTACCTGAGCTGCCGAGGGAATTGTTTTTACAGTCATATGCATATGGGTGAATTAGCACGTTCCACTTGGACCTGTTCAAACGTTGGATAAAGCTCCTTCCGCATTCTTTATTTTCTTTCTTTTCTAATTTATCTGTGTTGGGAGTCTCACTCGTATGTAGTGTATGTATTCCTATGCTTTATTCCTTGTATTTTGTGTGCTATTTTTCAAGATGTTCAATCAGAATGAACTCACCACCTTACTGCATGGGAAGGCTGTTGAGTGTCTGCAAAACAATCTACCTGACATATTTGCCTCACACTCCGGTTCCTGAAGCTCACATTCTCCGAGAACAGCCTTTCTGATTTCTCTCATCCTCTTACTTCTTTTCTTTTGTGTTCAATAGATCCAGTTGCGAATGTGCACGAGTCTGTATCCTACATGTTCCTGTTTTTTTATCCTTGTCTTATTGTGCACTTTTTTTCAAGTTGGACCATGATATTTTTATCATATGTTCTGATCTGTGTTTTCATCTTTATACTTACTGCAGCCTTTCCCAATTAGACGTTGGCATTCACTTTCGCCATCCTGATGTGAGTGTCCTGAGACGACACAGAATGACAGTCTCCTCTGCTGAAGTCCTGGCTTCATGGAAGACTGCCAAGGCTGTTCATGGTAAGGTGCTTATATATTGAGCAATATAACAGCAACTTATTGCCGCTAGGATTGTTTTTAACACAGACTGTATATATGGGGTGGCCTTTAACGATTCTGATGCCACGCACGTGGAATGAAAGCCTGTAGGGTAATTGCGCATTTCATTCGTGAGCGGAATGCTGAGTTTACAGCAGAAGTGTGTTGCGTTGCCTTGTGTTGGGGGATCGGTGGCCGACTGCGCTAGCACACACCAGCTTGGAGCACGTGGAGCCAAAGCTTGCACTGCAAAACCCAGGGACCATGGGTTCAATCCCCACCCCTGCCCATTTCGATTTGGATGAGCATTGTACCGGCATGCGGTCGTGTATCACTACTGTGTGGTGTATGTTCAAGACCCCAGGCTAGCAGTCGTACTGCACTGGCTAAATTGCTCATCTACAGCGAGCGGCGCATCGCAACTTTGGAATGGCTGACCAACTACACGCTGTAGACATATCCACAGAACCCCAACAGAAGTGCGTCACTATTGCATCCAGTCTTGCTGTGTGTGTTGTATTTGTATTCTGTATTTGTTTATTTAGTGTTCCCAATAATGGCTGAAGCCTTCCCATTGGTGCGCTTGTTAGTAAGAACACACAAACACGAACAAACGGCGAGAGTGGTGAACAGTGCCACTCTTGCCGCTTGCCACCGCGCCCATTAGTTTTCGGAGAGTTTGGTCTCTGTGGTATTTGGTCATATATCGCACATGAACACAACCAAGGCGCTGTACCTACAATTCGACACTTGCAAGACTTGCGTGAATACACCCGTGGTCGCACTTTCAGAGTCATTTTAATGTTGCATAAATGATAGAATGGATGCTTGGGCGAGTGGGCAAACCATATTCTACGGTGACAGCGCAGAGAAACAATCGCTCACCAGATACTCAGGAAGACAAGCACACGCGCTGAACTTACAACTCGTGTATTCGACTACTTCGTTCCTCTCTTCAACGTCTGGGTTGATTTTCCAGAACGTGATAAGCAGAAAAAACAGCACAAAATACAAGGAAAAAAGCGAAGAAAAAAGAAAGAAAAAACGAAAATAGGAAGCCCTTATAAGTCATCCCTTCCCTCACTGCTATCCTGAAGATAGAAATTGGAGCTTTCGGTCGACAGCAATATAGAAGGACTACTTACACACTTGTTCTTCAGATGCTCTATTCTTTGCGCTTCCATCATTTCTCTTGTCAATGGGTCTCGACTCTTAGCTATTACGGAACAATTTTCAAAATATGCTACACAACCACAATCCGGACAGTGGGTTCCCAAATTTCCAGTGGCGACTCGGTGGGTGTTATAAATATGCTTCTTTAAATGATCATTCAAACACCTGCCAGTCTGGTCTACGTAAGTAGCGTAGTAAGGAGTATGTAGGCCAGACTGGCAGGTGTTTGAATGATCATTTAAGGGAGCATATTTATGATACCCACCGACTCGTCGCTGGACATTTAAGAATCTACAGTGAGAATTGTGGTTGCGTAGCACATTTTGAAAATTGTTCCGTAATAGGGAGGATTTGACACCCACTGACAAGAAAAATAATAAAACCGCAACGAATAGGGCATCTGAAGGACAAGTGTGTAAGTAGTCCTTCTATAGCGCTGTCGACCAAATAGCTCCAATTTCTATCTAAACGATAGCAGTGAGGGAAAGGGATGAATTTTAAGGGTTTCTTAAAGTACCAGCTGAACGTTTTAAGGACACACACACAGAGACGAACAAACTTTAACAAGCCTGAACCAACTAGCTCAGCTTCAAGCCGTCACAATGTAAGGGTTTGCTTTTTCTTTTGTCTTTTCCTTTTCTTTTGTCTTGTCTTTCGCTTTTTTTCTTGTATTTTGTGCTATTCCTTCTGCTTATCACGTTCTAAAAAGTCAATCCAGACGCTGAACTGAAGAATGAAGTAGTCCAATACACAAGAGTTATACCGTAAAATACCTCAGAAGCGCCAACTTTCTTCAAGCGCCCACTATTGACATTTCCCAAACTTGGGAATTCTGCGAATCGTACGTTAAGCGTCCGATTTGACCGGACAAGCGCCCATGTCTAGATTATCCCAGTTTTCAGTGAAAGTTGGGTGGGCGCTCCTCCGGTATTTTACGGTAAGTTCAGCGCATGTGCTTGTCTTTCTGAGTATCTGGTGTGTGATTGTTTCCCTGCACTGTCACCGTAAATATAAACAAATGAATAATGACATTAGCATACTTGTCGTGCCAAACCCTGTCAAACTCGTTCCGAACTCTGATCTCCATGAGATCAAAATACCATCGTTTCTGTTGTAGTGGCACGGCAGAGTCTATACTTGTTTTGATCCAGTCTTTGTAAGGGGGACGCTGTAATCCGATTCTACTCAACTATGGTGTACTAGATAGCACCATATTTGCAGAGCTAGTCTTCGGTTTTCGTAGTTCCATCGAAATATATTTCAGCTTTTAAGTTATTTGTTATTTGGCATACAAGCTTATCTAGATTGAAGGCAGTAAATATCTTGCCAGCACTCATGGTACGCGTTTCAAGTATATTGCATTAACATAATTGACCCAACCACGGATTTTTATTTGTCAGTGCCTCTAGCGAGTTGTGCATTCTAGGATATCTTTTGTTTGTTTGTTTCACATAATCTACAGCACATTTTTTACCTTTCTACTCAGTGCAGCCCTCGCCGAACAAAAGCTAGCATCGACTACTCCGAGGATAGGTCCATTGCAGTCTGCAAAGGTTGTTGATGGTAAGCTGCCTTATATATACAGCTTTTTAAGAGCAGCTTGTCCTGGTGACAATTTGAAACACTTTTTTATGTTTTAGAAAGTGAAATTTGCATGGGCATTCTTGCAATGTGAAACCTTACCAAGCCTGTTCTGAACTTTCATCCTCTTGAGATTTCAATACAGCCGTTTGTGCTGCGCACACACTGGCTACTTCGGCCAGGTAGAGACTTGATCCATATGAAGGTAAGCAGGTGAGTATCAACTGCTCAGTGGTGTCCGTGGTGAAATTCTCTCCTTATCAGACGACATACCACACTTGTTTGGCAAGGCATTTGAAAAGGAGAGCAAGTCAGCGGCTGCATGATGCTCCCAGTACTGGGCAGTCGACGATTGCTTGTTCACCTTCGTATAGATCACGACTGTACTTCAAGCTCGGCAAGTGTGACACTTATCTGATTCAGCCTAGCAGTGGTGTGCTGAGCGGTATCTGAAAAGCTAGTTGACTTGTGTACACACAGTGGCTGTGTGGTATAAAACACACACAATTGGGAACTTTAATGCAGTCTTGTGCAGTCCCATTGATGCTATGATTATAATTAGACACCGCTTTATGGCGCAAAACAAAACCAAAAATGCGATGTAATCGGTTTTTTAGACTGCCTGTGCTACCTTCAAGCTTGTCTTTGTACGTTCTCCGTGGTGAAATGCCCTCTATAAGTAAAATTTAGAGAATCCTTGAGCTATATGCTGCAAGGAGTGAAAGCAGTTGTCCGGCCGCATTCTCCCCTCTTTTGTATACTGTGCGAATGCAGACGGACGCGCACTTTGGATGTTTTGAACTTAAAGGTCCCATATAAAGCTCACGGCTTAATAAGCATGAATTATTGTTTGCGGATTTGGCTTTTAAATGTCATGCACATAGGAAGCACAATGGTGGTGTAAAGTATGCCGAAATTGTAATGGTGCACTTTAAGGTTATACAGGGTATATTAAGCGAAATGCGGGCCAAATCATTTGTGCTAAAACTGTACATCCCACAAAAAAAAAATCTTGTGTTGTTTTGGTCCTGGGCCAGGGGCCTATTTAGAAAAATGATTACAAAACAATGTAGTTAATAATGTGTATGTGTGCTGATTATTGTCTTTTTTCTTCGAATTACAGCACACACAGATGGTATCTTCAAGGAGAAGGGGTGGGATTGTATAGAGAAGCTAGTGCTTCTTTCTATGGGTACGAAGCTTTTCGAGGTAAGGTCAGAATGGAAAAAGCACCACACCAAGTTCCGCCTGGTCCTGAGCAGCCACAATAATGAACACAGTATTCAGAAGTATGGTAATACGAAAGACTTACGCAGGCAGCCACGCTTTTTGAGTTCGCAATGACATTTGATTATACGCACCATATTGGTGATCTTTAGCGCAGCAGGATTATTGTTTACCAGAATTAAACGTTATTGTTAATTGACCAAATGTGGCTGTCTGTGTAGTCCTTCGTGTCTTTATTCGTTTTATTTGTGTGTTCAATATTTCATTTTTTTTCTCATGATTTAGTCCTTCGTGTTTTTGTTTTTGTGACTCATGTGGTAATTTGTTTTCTTTTTTGAGGGTTTAGTTAAAGATATGATGCCCTCTTTATTTTCTAGTCCGGGAAACAGACGTGACCTCGTCGTGTTCAAGAAGGAGTAATGACCTTTTCATCATGTATTGCCTCCGGCGAACAATGGTGTCTGTGTGTGCGTGTGTGCAACATACGTGGTCACAAGGGATGATTTGGGGTCCAAACGGAAAAAACAACGCCAGCGAGGAGCGACTGGGGGACTTTGAACATCACACGGTGCAAGGAAGGACTTCAACGACGAGGCTAGCAAGCAAGCCCATGTCAAAACTGCTGTGCTCGACCAGAGAGGTGAATCAGGACTGTGACTCTGTGAGTGAGAATCAACGACTTTGGAACTTTCGTGTAGTTTACAGCTTAATTGTTGCCTCCCGTTTGTTTTATTTTATAGGTGTCCGTGTGCTGTTCCATTTTTAATTTTAATGGTTGTCAGTGTGATATTACAGTTTTGTTTCTTATCATTTTTTTTTAATAAGGGAAGTGCTAGTTTGGAGTTTTGGCGCTTTTATGTATAAAACTTGTTTTTGCAAACCATATTCCCTGTCTGCTCCCTTGACAACCAATCCCACCAAAGGGCTGCGACTTTCCGACGTCGAATGATATGTTAAAATGTTTTCTAACTAATGATTGACTGCATTCTATCTTTGTAGCATACATAATTGTCGGAATGACAAATTCTGAACTAGGCCGATAAAGATTGGTCTGTGCCCTATTCTGTAGATATATCTACGTAAATACACGTTTGGCAGTGTGAGATAGCAGTAAATTGTATAGTTTGTGGATATTCGTAAAGGTGCATTATACGATCCCAAGTCGGGACCTGGAAAGTATAGTACCTGCCCCATGGCAATAATTTTCATGTGATGCTAGAAGGAGCATCACATGGAAATTGCTTTATATGGGGTGGGTACACTATCTGATAGGCCCAAACATGGGATCATATAAAGCAGTCTATATATGGTATATAAGGAATTGGGCAGATATGGGTATATAAGGAATTGTGCAGATATGACTTTATCCATCCAGATTCGGCCTTATTATGCATATCTGCCCAATTCCTTACATATTCATATCTGTATTTTTAAATATAAGTCCAGATATGACATTTTTGTAAGGGTAGGTATGTCACTATTAAACTATTTCTATTATTTTCCGGTGTTGCCTGATACGGTTTAATATACGGTTAGACCCACTCCGGTGAAGATCTACGGATTGGCCAGACACGGTTCAGCTTCCGCTTCGACCAATTACGGTTGGGTTTCCGGACTGGTTATTTCCGGTTCATTTAACGGTTTCTAGAAATCCGGTTAAAATCCGGTTTGCTTATGGGCCCATATACGGATTAAAATTCCGGATTCATTGCGGTTTATTTTTGAACCGTATTTTTTTGGTAGGGGAAGTGCAACATAATATCTCCCAACCAATACGGTTTCGTGCCTGGTCGTGGCACTCAACCCCTTCTCGAAGCACTATCTGATGAGGTAAATTTGGGTTTTGAGAACTAACTGTTTATTTTTGCTTGCTTTCTTGATGTAAGAAAGGCGTTCGACACAGTGAGTCACTATTTTATTGCAAAAACTTTCAGCTGTTGGTTTCCGGGGTCCTTTTTGTCCTTACTGACAAATTTCCTGCAAGATCGTTCCCAGCTGGTTTCAATCAAAGGCGTACACAGCGTCGAAGTTTCTTTTAAATCTGGTGTCCCACAGGGCTCGGTACTTTCGCCTTTACTCTTCAATATCTATGTAAATAATATGTCTACCTCTGTTTCGAATTGCTCCCTTTATCAATACGCGGACGACACTCTTTTGTTATCAAGTCATCTTACTTATTCAAGGGCTATGGAAATGCTCCAGGAATGTTCTTTAGGACTAATGAACTGGTTCGCCCATAATCTTATCGATATCAATGTCTCAAAAACTAAGTTAGTATGTTTTCACAATCCCCTTAAGTTAGTTGACCTAAATACTCATCTTTTCCTCCACACGTCCCACTGTGTCAACTGCCAGCGCACTCCCATCGCTTTCTCAGACACTGTGAAGTATTTAGGAATTATTTTTGATTCTGATCTTTCTTGGAATTCACACCTCACAAGACTGTGTTCTAAGTAAAGAAGCGTTTCTTGCTTAATGTACAACATCTAGGCTTTTCTACCACTTAATCTCAGGAAACTCATAGCTCACTCGTTAGCATATGGTTCCCTCCGCTACGGAATTACCATTTTTGGAAATTGTTCTGGATTATGGCAGGCAAAAATCAATATTATTCTAAAAGGAATGCTGCGTAATGTTTACTAGAGGCCTACCACTTCCTCTCAGGATATGTTTCAAATATTATCTATGCCCAACTTTCAATCTCTGTTTGTGGAAACGGTAGTCCTTGGTCACTACTGGAATACTGACTTCAAAACACCTCGTCCGAATATCCGGCAACTGCGAACGGTTTCACGATTTGTTATCACCAAATGTTACACTCGTTATGGCAAGAACTTGCGGTCCTTCTACTTTCCTCGGATTTTTAATTCTTTACCTGCTAATTTCCCTGAATTCACTTCCAAAAAAAGCTTAGAAAATCACTTCGCCTTCTCCTGTCTCCCGATGAGTCGATCTAAAAATGTATAACATTTTTGTGTGTGTTTTTTGCGTTTTTTTTTTTCTCAAACGCCCTTATTTGATTTCATTTGACAGTTTTCTTTTTGTCGCCACTATACTTCGTTTCACCTTATGTTGTGCCGCGGCGAGGGCTAGAAGCGCGAGCTCATAGCGTTGGCAGCCGCTCTTAAGTCGCGAGAGCTTGTGCCGCCGGGATGTGCCCCAGAGCAAGGAGATCGCGCTTGTAGCCTTTCCTGCGGTACATCATGAGGTGAAACAGAGTATAGTAATGTCACTAGGTATGTGTCTTCTGATTGGTACATTTTGCGTATAGTCCAAAGCTGATTGATTAAAATAATGCTTTTATTTGTGGTTACTATTAATGACACAAATAGGGTGTCGTCCTCGATGTGGTGTATTTGTGATATAACTCAATTTTGCTTGTGTCAAATTCTGCGTCATATTTGTTGTTCTGTATTGTTTTCATGACTCATTTTGTGACTGTTCTCATGCACTGAGAGTCTCAATCTTCACATGGACGTACCCTGCATCGTGCAACTCCTCAAGAAACGACTCTGATTTTTGTTTAGGAACATAACCTGACTTTATTTTTATTTTTATTAAATTTTATATTTTTTCGTGATTTGGAAGCTTAAGCTTCAACTGGAACTATTGCTAATTCTGGTTAAGTTCACAATTTTTCATGTTTTTCCTTTTCCTTCTTCTTTTGTGATAATTATTTTGATATCGTTGCAACCTCGATTTAGTCACACAAGCCCTTGAAGGCTTTGACGAACCTGCGTTGTTTTGTGGTTATGCTCCTCCATCACAAATAAATTATGAAATTATGAAATTATGAAATTATTATTATTATTATTATTATTATTATTATTATTATTATTAAGGACGGCAACATCTTCGCGAAGAGAGACGAGAAAGACCGTCCCATACGAATCTACCGACACGCTGACCATGAAGAAATAATGTAACTTGATGGCTTCATCTCAGTTTTCTTTTTCTCGGCTATCGGATTTTTCGAGCCTTAAGAGTAATTTCGCACTTAGCGACGGCATCACATATACTGCGGTACACGTAAATATTCGCAGCATTAGGAAATATTGGGACCAGTTCTGTTTTTTTATAAGAGATGTCATCGCCGACGTTGATGTGTTTGTGCTATCGTAAATCAACGCTCATGAGGCATCAACTGAATGTTATCATCTCGATGGTTTTAACCAATTTTGTTTTACGCGACACGGCAGAAGAGGGGGCGGTATAGCCGTATCCCTAAAGAATGGGTGGCACGCAGAACGTCGGGATCTCACGTTCGAAACAGCCGAATACACTCTCAAGAAAAAAGGGTGTATTGGTACACCCTTTGTCCCATATAATACACCCCAAAACTTTATTGCGACGTACAGAGCCCTATAGTCGAACAGACGGCCCCACATTTTACGAGGGGCTCCATAACGGTGCGATATAACTTTTTAAGTAGCTAAAGCACTATCAAAGACCACATAAAGAAAACACCGAGTTTTTACAGTAGGGCCAAGAAAACCCCGATCGTTTTTTTTTTTTTTGTAGTCAGTAAAACGTACATTAGCTTTTTTAAGAAGTTGTACCACACGACTATCAAGCCCCTCGTATAATTTTGGGCCGTCTGTTCAGCTGTAGGGCGGTGTACGTCGAATTGAAGTTTTAGGGTGTATTATATGGGACAAAGGGTGTAACGATACACCCTTTTAGACCCTTTTTTCTTGAGAGAGTACTTAGCTCTAAAAATAACAAACTCACAATGCAGTTTCTTTCTGCTTGCTCTGTACAGACCGCCATCTGAAAGCATTGTCAGCTTTATTCGGGAGCTTCGGACGGCACTCGAGGGCCTGGAGGCTGAACGCTGTTTATGCGTTACGGGAGATATTAACATTGATACGCTGGCGCTTTCTAAAAACCACGTGGTGGATTACTTAAATTTGCTAGCGGTATTCGGAGTTGATTGCCTGATTGACTCGGCCACAAGAGAGGAGCATCTTTTGAACAAGTTGGTGTCAACCTGTATAGATCATTTGAACATAAAAGCGCCTGACGCTTTAATCAGATCAGCCGTGATTGGCCAGAAACTGGCGGACCATTTCTTTGTTGCGTGTCGTCGTGTTTTTGGGGAGAATCTGCAGGAGCGCTCCCAACCCCGACGAACAATCACTATAGTTGACTGGAAACGTTATGATGAGCGGGCGTGACCGCTGGGAGGATCTTGTTTGCTCATCAAGTACATCCGAACTTTATGACAGGTTTACTGAAGTTCTAAATTCCTTAACATTTTAGCCACTTAAACCCGATCCAAAGATCGGCTGAGTGTTATAACCGCTACTCTGACACAATTGATATTTTTAACTCATGCGGGAGCAAGTTCGGAAATGCTGTTCGAAACTTCCTCTTGCAAGAAAAGGGCTGATCAGTTGAAGCGTTGATGTTTGTCAGTACGTTATTCAAGTATTTGCTTTTTGCTCTCACACCTGGTGATGTCTCTGTTTTGTGCTTTTGATTTCCCTTGTTGATTTGAGTGTCTTTTATACTTGTTATATTTTTATTCTCAGACAGGTGAACTACGTTCTCCTTCTGCACTCGTGTGTATGTGTGTATGTATGTGTGTGTTTTTGCTAATTTTTTAGTGTGCCAGCACTAAGGCCGATTGGTTGTTTCCTGGACACTTTAATAAATATTGATTGATTGATTGATTGATTATTATTAAGGACGGCAACATCTTCGCGAAGAGAGACGAGAAAGACCGTCCCATACGAATCTACCGACACGCTGACCATGAAAAAATAATGTAACTTGATGGCTTCATCTCAGTTTTCTTTTTCTCGGCTATCGGATTTTTCGAGCCTTAAGAGTAATTTCTCACTTAGCGACGGCATCGCATATACTGCGGTACACGTAAATATTCGCAGCATTAGGAAATATTGGGACCAGTTCTGTTTTTTTTTTATAAGAGATGTCATCGCCGACGTTGATGTGTTTGTGCTATCGTAAATCAACGCTCATGAGGCATCAACTGAATGTTATCATCTCGATGGTTTTAACCAATTTTGTTTTACGCGACACGGCAGAAGAGGGGGCGGTATAGCCGTATCCCTAAAGAATGGGTGGCACGCAAAACGTCGGGATCTCACGTTCGAAGCAGCCGAATACACATTCAAGAAAAAAGGGTGTATTGTTACACCCTTTGTCCCATATAATACACCCCAAATCTTTATTTCGACGTACAGAGCCCTATAGTCGAACAGACGGCCCCAAATTTTACGAGGGGCTCCATAACGGTGCGATATAACTTTTTAAATAGCTAAAGCACTATCAAAGACCACATAAAGAAAACACCGAGTTTTTACAGTAGGGCCAAGAAAACCCCCATTATGTTTTTTTGTATTCAGTAAAACGTACATTAGCTTTTTTAAGAAGTTGTACCACACGGCTATCAATCCCGTCGTAAAATTTTGGGCCGTCTGTTCAACTGTAGGGCGGTGTACGTCGAATCGAAGTTTTAGGGTGTATTATATGGGACAGAGGGTGTAACGATACACCCTTTTCGACCTTTTTTTCTTGAGAGAGTACTTAGCTCTAAAAATAACAAACTCACAATGCAGTTTCTCTCTGCTTGCTCTGTACAGACCGCCATCTGAAAGCATTGTCAGCTTTATTCGGGAGCTTCGGACGGCACTCGAGGGCCTGGAGGCTGAACGCTGTTTATGCGTTACGGGAGATATTAACATTGATACGCTGGCGCTTTCTAAAAGCCACGTGGTGGATTACTTAAATTTTCTTGCGGAATTCGGAGTTGACTGCCTGATTGACTCGGCCACAAGAGAGGAGCATCTTTTGAACAAGTTAGTGTCAACCTGTATAGATCATTTGAACATAAAAGCGCCTGACGCTTTAATCAGATCAGCCGTGATTGGCCAGAAACTGGCGGACCATTTCTTTGTTGCGTGTCGTCGTGTTTTTGGGGAGAATCTGCAGGAGCGCTCCCAACCCCGACGAACAATCACGATAGTTGACTGGAAACGTTATGATGAGCAGGCGTGACCGCTGGGAGGATCTTGTTTGCTCATCAAGTACATCCGAACTTTATGACAGGTTTACTGAAGTCAGGGGTGTGACATCTGCGTCAATTGCGCCATTTTGATGCAAACCCAGTTTTCTACGCCTAGTTGCGCCAAAAACGCTAAATCGGTCGAAATTGCGCCACACTGCGCTAAAGTAGCTAAAAAAAGTTTGCGGCGACGCTAGACTTAGCGGGAAACGAGAGCTTGGTTGGCAACATTCAATCTTGTCGTAGTAAAGTACACAGCACGGGTACAGGGTGGCGCAAGGAACCGCCGGATTCGAAGGTTTCAGCTGTAGTACCCTTATATATCTATGATACGTGGTCTTTTCCCGATTTTCCTACTACTTTCCGCTGTCAATTGTGACTGCATGCTAACGGTGCGCTGTCACGCGGTCTCGCTGTCTGGCCGCTGGAGGTACGACGCTCAGGCTATCTAGATGAGCAAACCTAAGTAACCAAGAAAAGGTTTACTCTCAAAACGAAAGAATTCTTTCGTTTTGAGAGTAAACCTTTTCTTAAAAGTGGAATTGAGCGCCTCCATTGTGAAATTGTTCATTCGTGTCCGTAATCTCGTCAAAATGGACGGCGCCGTCGCCGTGAGTACTTTCGGTTATCACACACGTGCTTCCAGTGCGTGAGCAATCGAATGAATCGGTCACACACCCGTATTTAGCGTCCATGTGGTGCTCATAGTTTTTCTACCAATTCACTATTTACCTTGTGACTCACTTTGGTGGGAAGTGTTTTTCTATCTGCACGTGCTCTCTACGAGCGTCCGATCGATGTCTGGTTGTAGTAAAGCGTGCTTCCCTGTTCATGCTCTCGAATCACCGCTTTAAAAAAGTTGTGCACTACAATTGCGCTTTGGCACCAGTTCGTATAAACTAGTCCCATGCTGTCGCTGTAGAGCAACATATCTCGTTGAATTTCGCTCAGCTGCGATGTGTCCATGGCTATTGAGGAGTTTCAGCAAATATAGGGGGTGCTCCGATCAATCCAACATGGCGGAAAAGAGGGGGATAGATTTGCGACGCCCGTAAAAGCGTGTCGTTCTCTGTTTGTTGCCGTGTGCGAGACGATCATCGCTTCAAGCAAGACCTACCGTGATGCTACAGATGAAGTGTTCAAGCCAGTCGAAGGCAAGAAATTTTGCCATAGTCAAGATATGTGTGTAAGTGTTCGACGTGAGCTCTCACGCTGGTGCAGCTGTCATCAAGTTGAATCGAATGTACGCGGGTCCAAAGAAAGGTACTTACATACCAACAATGCTCGCGCGTTGAAACTATGACGCGTCCTTTACTAAAACTAAACCTATTTGTCTGTGGCTACAAACATTTTCGTTGACGTTGCTTAGATGATGTAACCATTCAGGCCTCGCATTAAAGGGTGTTGCGAATTCTTCGGTTGTTCTAGTTAATTGTGCTAAAAAGCGGTTGGATGGAAAGTATGACAGCTACAGCATACAAGAAACGATTAAGGTCTTTATCCTGTGTTCTATGTATCGAAACATCGGTATCCTTGGTGTTATATTGCGATCAGCCGGTCGCCGATCGTCCTGTTCTTACGCATAATGTAAACAAGCCCCGGAAGCGCCAATCTCATTTTGATATGCTTGTGCACTCATACAAGCCTCCTTTTGGCTCTCGAGGAAAGCTTTATTGTAATAGAAATAGTCTCATCGGTCGTTCGAGTTGTATGTGCCACGGTGATATCTGCTGTGTGTGATCTGCTGACAAACAAGTCTGTATTAAATGCCGGAAGGAGAACAAAGGTAAAGCTTTTTTAACTTTTTTTCTTTTTACAAAACAGGGCAAAGCTTCTAAAACAAGAGCAACCTAAGCTGATATTTCAGTGTGCTCAAGAATGAATGGCAAAAGGTGCTTATGCTAAGTGGTAGATGTACACAGTTGATTTTCTTTTTGCCTCTGCATTTTAAATTGGAAGATATGTACCAGCAGAAGACACAGGTCCTTTTTAAAATGTCTTTTATTAGGGCAAAAATAGGTTTTCATACACAACCAAAGAGTTCGCTACACCATCTAATGCAAGGCCTGAATGGTTCCATCATCTAAGCAACGTCAACGAAAATGTTTGTAGCCGCAGACCGATAAATTTAGGTTTAGATAAAGTATGCGTCACAGTTTCAGCCTCAAACGCGCAAACATTGTTGATAGGTACCTTTCTTGATGACAGCTGCACCAGCGTAAGTCAGCCCACGTCGTCGAACACTTGCACACATATCTTGACTATGGTATGGCAAGATTTCTTGCTTGAAGTGAAGATCACCTCGCTACGGCTAGCTACGACCAGACTTGTACACGCTACTGAAAAATAGTAAGGAATTACATTTACAATTACTCAAGGTTAAATTGTAATTTATTACAATTACAATTACCCTCCCATAAAAATAAGTGACCGTTACTCCAAAAAGTAATCCGTTACTTTCGTGGCGTTACTTTTAACAATATTGTCTTCAATTAAGAAACAAAGGGATGAGGGTTATTCAAGTTCTTATTCTTGCAACCCGTTATATTTAATGACCTTGAATATTTTGAGCAACAGCGGACTCTCGAAAGTCTTGCTACGCTGAACACCCTTTGAACTGAGGCACTGTATGGGTGTACCATATTGTACCTCAAGAATGTTTTATGCTCTGCATTGAGCTTTTTCAGCGAAGCAATGGAAGTACTATCTACCTCGAAGATAGAGCAAAGCTTCGTCGTTGCAGCCGTTGCCTGATATTCGAGAGGTTTAGTAGATCGTTCCGATACCTCTGATACCCCCGATAACGGTACCCGATAACGATATGATGCTTGCGCAAAGGCAGCAGCGGAGTATCGGATATCGTTATCGGAGTCATTGGACCGATCTACTAAAATGCTCCATTGTCGAAATCGCGAAGCTGTAGAAGTCATCATACATCTAGTCAAAACTAGAATAAGAATTGATTTATGTCCATCTTACTATACCGGCATATATTGCCAGCCAATAGCAAAACATAGTTGTGGCAGTAAGGTGATAGTTAAATAACAAATAAGGTTTGGCTGGATTTCCTTCTTCCGTTTGTTCTCAACAGGTCGAGCCTCGGTTTAGACGTTGGTGAATAAGAAAAAGTTTCCAGTATATAAATATAAGTAATCGAAAAAAAAAGGACACTCATAACAACAATTAAATAGAACGTCGGTTAAAACAAGGAAATGTAAACGCACGTTTGCCTAGTGTACCTTTCTCGGTGCCGTTCAAAAACGCACGGAGCACGAACCGACTGCAGTTTACTCCGGTATATCGTGTTGCCCTTGCGCCAAAAAACATCAAAACATCATCAACTCCGGTATTTTCCAGATTGACGTCCGCTGATGCCACGGGCAGTGAAGGGAAGAGTACTAAGTAAGCCGCGCTATGGCCCACTCACGAGTTTCACTCTCTCCTCCAGCCCAGAATATCAAGTCTACGTCAGCCACCGATATGTTTTATTTGTAAAAATATCTGCGTGAGATAAGGTACGTCCTGCTGGGGTAAAAACAGGAAGAAGGAAAAAGGAAGACTATTAGCATTTTCGAAGTGCTCGCAAAAAGCTGACTCACAAAAAAGGTGACTGAGATGCAGATAACCTGGCTGGAATTCACAAATAAAGTGCCCCAACCCTAGAAGTTGGACTACAAAAAAGCAAGTAGCTTTTAACACGAGGTCAAATAAGGTGAAAGAAGCAAAAAAAAAATGGATCCTATTTTCTAAGAAAAGATGATAAGTGTGCAGCACCGAACGAGGATGCTTGTGGCAATATCACCTTCACATATTATTACATCTCTTTTAGGGGATTTTAGGGGTGGGAGCGTTGTCTCGTGTCGTGACATTATGAAAATGGTCGAAGTCACTATAACCGAGAAGTACATTGTTAATTATTTTCTGTGCACTTACCGCCTCGAGCTTCTCGAAGAGGCACACAATCACTTGGTGTCCTCCTCTCCCCATCTTCGATCGCACAGAAAAAACAAAGGGACTAAAAAAAACAGATATAACTTCCCCCCCCCCCCTTCCCCCCCCCCCCCCCCACACACACACTTTTTTTTTGTAGAAATGCTTATTTGGACTTTTTGACATTGTTGTTCGAGTCTAAAAAAATGGGTTCAGGGGCTTGGTGTTGTAAAAAAAAAGGCTTTGCGGAAGTGAAGAGTGCCAAGCCTCCCTTTGCGCTGCTCAATTCGCTTGACAGTGTCACTGCGCTCGACTTTACTAAAATAAAAACAACCCTTTCTTTAGAAGGAGGGGGGGGGGGTTGGTCCAGAAAAAAAATGTTACGGATTACAAGGAATCCGTTACGTAAAAAATGTAAGGGAATTACTTTAAAATTACTCTAGAAAACATGTAATTATTCCGCTACTAAATTACAAGTAATTTCGTTCCTTGTAACGGATTACGTACAAGTCTGATCGAATGTTTGCGTATCAGTGAGCCACGTACAGCGGCCACCTCCGCAGTGGTCTTCGTCGCATACTATGACCGATTCAAGTTTAAAACATGAGATTGGTGTACCGACGGGTATAGTCCTTATTTCAGCAGAGAATACCTTATTTCAGTTTCAGGATTTAGCTATTTCAGAAAAAAAAGGAAAAAAAAAGTTTTTTTGAGTAGAGTTTATGAGCCGTCTCGGAAACGATTTAGTATTGGCTGATAATATATTCCATGATAATTTTTGCCTTATTCTTGCAAGGCAAGAATTATCGTGCCTACAGTGCCACGGGGCCTATTTTTTTATTCGCACGATCCTAATCTCCTGGGGTCAAAACCGCTGTTCTGCCCGTGACGCCACGAAGAGGATAGAGCAACCAATCATTACACTGATTGCAAGCTCGTTCCCGCGGCTAATAGAGGCACCATATTGGCGCGGACGGCTTCCAACTTCGTTCTCAGTCGGAGTTGAAATTTTCGGAAACCTCCGTGATGTTACAAAGAAAGGTTGACGAAACGACGAACATTTTATGCTACAACTTTGCCCTGGGGATAGGCCCGTAGCTCTCAAGTTTTGAGCAGCACTCCAGGCGAGCAAATTATAATATTTGGCTCGGGTTTCGAACATGCGTCAATACGCTTCCCCACTAGAGTTTTTTTCTACTCCGTTCCATTCTAAGGGCAAGCGTAGCAGAGGCTACAAGAGCGAGTTGCGAGCTTTCAGCGTCCCTGTCAAGCACGCGCGCTCGTGCAGTGCGAGCATCTTTCAGGAGGACGTTCTTTTGCAAGTACCGTAGCTTCGGCTTCGCTAACGCGGAAAATGAAACATACGTGCTAGCGGAAGCTGTGAAAGAAGGCAAAGATGAAAGGAATGTTTAATAAGAGGCTGCGGGCGCGAGCTGCATAATTCTTTTTTTAATTTTTATTTTTTTAGAGGTTTTGTTATCGCGCACACTCTTAGAAAAAAGGGGACCGAAAAGAGGTAACAGACGGCCTTTACCTCCCTCCTCCTGGCCAGGGGCGAAGCGCTCCGCTTGTTACCTCCTCAGGCGCAGCAGACACTAGGAATGCGGTGCTACAAGGTGAAGTTCGTCGCGAAGGGGCACCAAGGTGGTAAGCATTACCTCCCAGAGGGTGCACCTGTTTAAGGACTGCCAAATCCTGGGCGCTGCGATTGGCTGTGGAAAGGCGCAAACGAGATCGCTAATTGGTCTCCTCGTATTACACGTCATTCTTCGCGCATGCGTGGGAGAGCACCCGCCCGGCCGACCGGGAGCGTCGGCGCCTTCCCCGCCGACGCTCCCGGTCATAACGGCATAACGGTCTTGCTACTCGAACGTTCGACGGAGGCGTCCCAGCGCAGGAACGTTGTTGATTGTTCTGTTCGGCTCAGTCTCTTCTTACGATGTCACCGAGAGCGCTGCATTGACTTTGACAGTGGAAGATCCAAGTCATGTGCACCGTAAGCAGGTAAGGAAATGTTCTGCGCGGGCGGCAGTTGGTGTCGGTTAAGACCGCCCGTGAGTGCGACCTCCGTCTTATTTAGACAAAGGGTTGGGGGACATGTTGGCACGTTTGAAGGCGTTGAGCGTTCGATAAACTTAGTGTGTGGCGCGAACGCAGTCACGGTTTAGACCATCGAAGTTCATAAAGAGCAAGAACAGGAATGACTGTCGCTTGCACTAGCGCATATTTAGAAGGTTGACATACGCTAACCAGTGGCGTAGCCAGCAGCTTTTCCCGGTATATGTGTGTGCGGGTGGAGGAAGGGGGAGAGCGGCGGTTCGGCGAGCCGGGCGGCCGGGCGACAAGACGCCCTTTGAATCGGGGGTCGCCTACGTTTAAGGCGTGAGGGAGTAGGAGGTTTTCTTTTTTTGGGGCCGTTGGTGTGTCGTGTCGGACATTAAATTGAGGATCTGATCAAATATTTGAAAATCTCATAAGGTGGTTGTTGTCTTTTTTTTTTTTCGCAGTGCAGTAGTCGATCAGGCATTCATTGGCGGCACCGGTCAACCGGCGCGATTAATTCTCAACGTCGTTGATATTTGTAAAAGTAAGTGTTAAACACTGATGTTAAACACTGATTTTTAATATCAACGTTTTTGTTTTAATTTAACGAGGTTTAATAAATAGTTTGGTAAAATATCAGGTTACCTTGAAATACCGAATATAAATGTCTGAGCTAATTATTCGTGCGCTTCACAAAGATTAATAGTAGTATATTACGGAATAAGGCCATGAAGTTGTTACCGGCAGCGAGACTAACAATTGTATTGTCTTGGCATTTTCTTTGCGTGTGATCAGGCCTTTCTAAAACTCTGATCATTCAGTAACGTGTTAGATGTAACTCAAGTTTGCATTATTTGAAGTTGATTGAATATATTTCTTTCGTCCTGCGGCAACGTTGTAGGGTGATTTCGTCGAGGGTACTGGATGCCTGCTACCTTGGACTCATCTCGTGACAGTTCTTAACACTGCTTACTGCAGGTAAGCGTAGTCCGACATTTTATATTGATTTTCTCGTTCCCATATGTGCACTTGAAATGGGGCTCTTGATCTTTATATTTATTTTGTGTGTGTGCTGTTTGTTCATTTCCTAAAGAAAATTGAGGGTATACTTCGAGTAAATAAATTAGGGTAAGACACACAAGGCGCTTGAGTGCGTCTTTTTCGGTGTTCTTTTTTTGTGTTTTCGTCCTTGTGTGCTGTTCTTCTCATGTCTAAATAAAACATACATTGATTTTTAATCTGGCAAATCACTTCGGCAAAAATATTTGCATATTTGCCGAAGTTCGACATTCGGCAGTTAGAAATTATTCGTGCGCTTCGCAAACATTATTAGTAGTATATTACTGATTAAGGTCATTAAGTTATTGCCGGCAGAGAGACTAGCAAGTATATTGTTGTCTTGGCTTTTTTTTGCTTGTGATCAGGCATTTTTAAAAGCTGATCATGGAATAGGCGAGTCAGATGTCTAAGTTTGCATTATTTTAAGTTGATTGAATATATTTCTTTCCTACTGCGTCAACGTTGTAGGGTGATTTCGTCGAGGGTACTAGATGCCTGCTACCTGGGACGCAACTGCAGGTAAGCGTAGTCAGATATATTATTTTGATTTTCTCGTTCGCATTTGGGCACTTGACATGACTTTCTTGATTTTAATCTTTTCTTTGTGTGTGTGTTGTTCGTTCATTTTCCAGAGAAAATTGAGGGTATACTTCGAGTAAATAAATTAGAGTAAGACACACAAGGCGCTTGAGTGTGTCTTTCTCAGTGTGTTCTTTTTCGGTGTGTTCTTTTTCTGTGTTTTCGTCCTTGTGTGCTGTTCTTCTCATGTCTAAATAAAACATACATTCAATTTTAATCTGGCAGAGCACTTCGGCAAAAATATTTGCATATTTGCCGAAGTTCGGCAGTTGGGGTTGGCGGTCATGGGGGTCTGCTGTGGTGCTGAGTAGCTAATGCGGTGTAGCGATCTGTGGTGTATGTTCTTCCTCTGTCCTTGTCTTAAAGCGCAATCATGTTTTTTCACGTACAATACCAACTCGCCCAACAATCAGCACTTGTATATACTAACCTGCTACAGTAGTTGTACCCTTTGACTAAGATTTGTTAGTCACCTAAGTAAATCGGGGTGACAAATTTAAACATGACCGGCGAATACAAAGTGCTTACTAATCTACGATTACCACCCGCCATGTGATAATTTTAGTCAGTGGTGGTTAGTCAACAGTTAAACTAGTCACGTCTGGTAACTATGGTTGATGCTTTATAATGCTGGAATCAGTGGCGCATCAAATGCTCCAAATGCGTCTTAGAAAAATCTAATATTTCTTCACCGTTTCTTTTAAATTGGGGATGATATGTTTCAACTTTATATTACATGATTTCCACATTTTTTTGGTTCCAGGTGGGCAGTGCAATCTACCCGGTGGCTGTCAGCTGAAGCCTAATTAATCCTGAGGGGCCCAGCTGTGTGGCAGTGGAGGGAGACCTCGAAGCCGCGTCGCCTGCTGAGGCAGTCCTGGTTGCATTCTGCCTCTACTTCATCTTTAGCTACGAGTACCATCACCAGTTCAGGCGCAGATTCATTGCACTAGAGTACTTACTTGATCTGAAACACTCAAATGTGGAGTCACGTGCAACACATTGCTTTCAAACCTAAAAGAAATGCCAAAAAGTATTTTCTTTTTTTAATGCATTTTTATGCAGGTTAAGGATTTTTTATGTCGTTTGTTTAATGCGTTTCTTTTTTTGTGTGACATAAGGCAGGATGGTTGATTCTGAGAGTTACAGAAGGTCAATGATATTGCTTTATAGTCACATTTCTGTAATTTCCGAAATCACAGCTTTTTGCTTTGTGCAGCATTGACATACTTCATTTATTTCAGTCTACTTCATACTTGGTGCCTGAAAGCATTCGAGGGTTGTGGTTCCATGTTCACACTGATTTGTGCTTGCAAGGTTTAAATACAAAATGGTGAAAACCGATTTTCGCGATTCATTTGAAGTGGGTTAGATCCCTTTTGCCCTCGCGGTAGTTTGTTGCAGCTCATTAGCAACAGGAGATACGAGCCCTGTCTTCTTTCCACATTAGAAGAGCAAATCCCAGAGTCTAATTTTATCTACTCCAGCGTTCATTCCACTACTGTGGATTGGACGGGCATAGTGTACTGCTGTCCCTGAGTTGCGACGCACTAGTCATTGCTAGTCGTGTCTTGGTTTGTATTGCTGTTTGCAATATGCGTGATACAGGATCTATTTTATATCACAGTGCGTTCATTTTTATTCTGGTTTGTACAAGACTCAGTTAATTGAGTTCACCCCGGTGAAGCTCCGCTATTCCAAGCAGTGTTCCAAGCATTCGCAGTTATTTTCCGGGTAGACACTGATTGTTTATGTACTTTTTTGGATAATTTTACTGACTGTTGCGAACTAGAGCCCCGAAAGTGTTGTTCCAGATACCTTTATTGCGCTTAGTGGTTTCATCTTAGAACTTTTATAAGATGTCAAGTCATGCCATTGATTTTTATGCCATTTTGTTTGTGACAGCCACAATAAAACATTGTCATTTACTTTCACAACTAGGCCGTCTTCATCTATTAGAAGGCCCACCATTGAAGCATGTACTATCACACCCACAAAGGGCCATAGTACCTTTTTTTAGGGGGTAAATGTGATTCCATGAAGTGTACATTTCACCTGTATTAAGGTGGTGAACTGGGCCAGTTGGTTGCTGTTATACATGATGGGAAAAACAGCTCGGAAAGCGCGGACTACGAAGAACAAACACGACAGGACAGCACTTTTCTGTCCTGTTTGTTCTTCGTAGTCCGCGTTTTCTGAGCTGTTTTCCTCATCGTGTACATTTAACCCCAAAGTGGATTATAGTTGCCTCCAAAAGGAAGTAAAAGCAGCGCCCTCAATTATGTCGTCTTACCACTCAAAAGGGTTGAAATTACCCCCAAAGGAGGTAAAGGCTGACCCTGAAAGGGTGCACTTTTAACACCAAAAGGAACTAAGGTTACCTCCAAAAGGAGGCAATGTTGCACCCAAACTTAGGGGGTAAGTTTGCACCCTCGTTGCAGGGGGTAACGTTACCTCCAAAAGGGGTTGCCCTGTGTGCAAGTCGGTTACCCCCTTAAGGAGGGTACTACAGTACCCTTTTTTTTTAAGAGTGCATCTTCAGATGCTTGCATTCTAACGTGGCACGTGCAAAATCGAACGTTAGAGAGCCACCCAGATGATTCAGTCATCATAACATGGTCGCGTCTTGCGGATGCGCTCGCGCCCCCTGCGCCAGAGCAACGGGTCTATGAGAGAACAGATCCGTTGCATCGAGAGAACTTTAGTATTTCAGCACGTGCCCGAACCTCGCTGGATCTCTGCGCGTGAAAACCACGAGACGGCACGAGCCGTCTCGGACACTGCCGCCTGCTTCTTGTGAACTAAAGTTATGTCGGCTTCACGCATGTGCCGAACACTTGGTGAGACCGGTTTATGAGAGGGGGTCCACTGGCTTGTGGCTAGGGTAGGTGTCGTTATAGGGCATATAGTGGAGTCTGGGCCTTCTTCGTGTTTTGTCGGTTTCTATTTGGGGAGGAAAAAAACAAAAAAGGGGGGGGGGTACAAAGCTGTGCTTGAGTTGTCGTCGAGCAAAGGAATAATCGGGAAAATAACCCCGAAGGAAAAAAAGTGGCAAACGCGTCGGTTCCAGGACATTTCATCGAACGCCGTTTCATCAAAAAAGTGGTCGTCCCGTACCGAAACGTTCAATTGCAACAATTGACCATTATTTTTAAACAAAGAATCCTAATAGCCGGCCAAAAAACGCTGCTAACAAAACAAAACGAAAAATTTGGGACTAGTGGAGGGGGACGTGGTGGAACCCGAATCCATCCGCTTGGGTACACCGCATGCAGGTGTGTCCTCCGTCGTGCCATCCAGGCGTCTGTCGTACGAGAGGACAATGAAAAATTTCCAAATTTTACTGCAGAAACCTATTACGCTTTCAGTGAAACGGCGTTCGATAAAATGTCCGGTGTAGGTGCGAGTGACCTTCTAGTACGCAACAGAACCTTAGGTGCCTCACTTTGTGCAAACGTGATGGCTGAAAACCGGCATCGTCTTTCAGGCCCGTGCGATCTTGTGCGGTTCCGATATAAAAAAGGTTCAGATCGATGCCGAAGTGACAAATCTCGGAAAAAGCTAATAGAAGAAAATCTCATCGCAAGACCGACCGACGCGGACAAAAGCTCATCGGCCTCTTGATGAATGCGGTGGAAACTCACCTACGATTTTCGTTTTCGGAAATGGCATTCTTTTGGTATATAGATAAAATGAACATTATTTTCCATATTTTTTTTTATTTGTAGTAACTTAACATTTCTGGTGTGATGGGTACTGACACAATTTGGAAGCTCTCTGTGGTCGCCGGGTGCAATGACGAGGTCACTTCGTTACTGTTCATAGAACTCAATGTTGAGGCAATGTCTTTATAGAAAAAGACGTGTCTATCCCTTTGTTAATTGTTCCCATTCTGCAAAACTGTGGACTTCTGCTTCTTCATTCATTTTGGTGTCTGCAATATACAAATATTGTATAAATCTTCGTTTGTGTTCCCCACAGGGCCCCCAGACTAGAGCCGCAAATACTAAATTTAAGAGCTTGATCGTATAATTCTTGAGTGGGTTTATCTCAGCATCTGCCAGTTTTTCGGTAAAGCTTTCTCCAGTGAGCCTCTTGGTGTTGCGCTGTTCTCAGGCGGAGAAAAGCTCACCGGAAATCCGGCGTATGCGGAGAAGAGCTCACCAGACTTTGTATAAATGCGGAGAAAAGCTCACCTTTACAAACCGTTTTAACATTATTTCTTCGCAGCTTTCGATATTTTATCGAACTTTGTTATATCAAAGTCATTTAAATGAACGCCATGTAATTGAATCCAATTTCATCGAAGCCGTTTCGTAGAACACCGTTTTATCGAACATCATGATGGGAATTCTGGCCAGATAGTTTCTCGTTTTTGTAAATAGTGTTTTTTCTTTGCATTCAAAGAATAAAGATAATATCACGAATGACGAATGATGAGGCGGTGAATGACTGAAAAAAACTAAACGTTTAATGGGCGAACAAAATAGAAGGTTGACGTCAAAGGCGTCGCTGTCGGCGAAACAGCAGGATCGGGACTGACTCCGGCTCTCCACGCGGAGCTCGTTACGTACACGCGTGGGATTCTGGAACAACTGGCGTAGAAGGTTCGGCGCGTAGAACATTCTAACCTTGAATAAGCAAAAGGGTTCTGGAATTCACCAGAACGCGACATTACAGAAACAATAAAAAAAGGCGTATCCGCGGCCAGGCATCGAACCTTGGCAACTTGCGTGAAAGATAAGCACGGTAACCGTTAGGCCACGGGCGCGCTGCCTAGTTGGCTAGCTGCGCACGCGGTAATATTATGTTCTGTTTTTCTTTTGGTTTGTAGTATACAATGACTTCCTTCGGTTATGTGGCCTAAGAAGAACTTGATACCTTTTGGGGGCCAGGAGTCGTCGGGTGCCAAGACGGAGGTCACATTGTTGCTTTTCGTAGGACTCAACATTGAGGCAATGTCCTTTGTCCATGTAAAAGTTAACAACAAAAAAAAGCTTTCCCCACTTTTTTATGTGTTCGCATTCTGCAAAACTGTAGATTCGTCTGCCTCTTCCCCATTTTTGTTAGAAATTAAGCTGTTCTTCTGGGGCTGAACGAGAACACTTGGTCTTACAAATATACGAACACCGCAGTGCGAACAATAATAAAATATTTCGTAAATGAACTTTTCTCCGCATTTGTCGATTTTCCAGTGAGTATTTCACTGGTGAGCTCCTCTCCGGTGAGCTTTTCTCCGCCGCTCGTTCTCCGGTGAGATTTTCTGTCCGCCACTCAACAGTAACAGCCAACCAAGGGCTCATCGCAGCCAAGACAGTGCAATCGGCGAACACCATAATAAAAGGCGTGCGGGTTCTTGTCTAATACATTTGCCTCTATTTCATAAAATACTGAACCAAGAGTGTGTTGGTTCGGGTCAAACAAAGAATCTTCAGCGCGACTTTCACAACTTCCAAATAGCAACGTGTCACGCCTACTTCCAAAAGCTTGTTCTGTTTTTAGTTTCACTGAATTTTTTTTCGCAATGTTTGTTTTATTTGGGTAGAAATCCGCCTCCACAAGTTGATATGCAAAGCGAATGTCGAAATTAAAACAAAATCGACGAACTCACGTATGTTTATTTAACATTTAAAATAAGTAATAATTTTAAATGCATCTCTGCAGAATGTTTGAAATCGCCAGATCAAACCACCTATCCTATTTCGAACAGAAAGAAGTGGTAAGCAGTATCTACTCTTTGACCCTTCGGTAGCTTTCGTCTGCCTACATCTGCTAACTTCAGGCCTCACGCAAGGACCGCTTGAAGCGTGAAATCTTTCACTCCCATTTTCTTGACCCAAAACGCCAACAAAGAATGGAACTTACTCCCAATGACGCGCTCCGGCGATTGAAAACAAATGACTCTTGCCCCACCCGCTAAATATCTCCGTCACCAAACAAAAAAAGAAAAAAAGAAAAACACTAAACTTTTTACTTGCATTTGTGCGATCCCAAAACACCAACAAATACGGAACATCCTCCCAAGGACGCGCTCGGGCGATGTACAATCTAATACTCACTATCGCGATAACCCGCAAAATATCTTCGCCCCCCAAACAAAGCAAAACAAAAAAAAAAAGAAAACAAAAACAAGAAAAAAGATATCTGTTTCGAGAGGCACCCTTCCTCAAAATCCCGACTGTCATCCCGACGACCTTGAAGAAGCAAGTAGTCCGGGGCGCAATAACACATTGCGCCATTTCAAGAGCAAGTATTGCGGACACAATCATAGATGGCGCCACCTGACAGCTGGATTTTTTGACGTTTTGATAATCTACGAACTTAGTTAAAATTTATTACAATGAGAATCTCTGGAAAAAAGGTATTGTAAGAGATATATTCAAAAAGTCTTGGTCTTGAATATTGTCGAGCCTAAATTTGTATTTAGGCCCCGGTTTATTTTTAAATGTTTATGAAGCACGGAACAAAAAAAAAAGGCTTTTTCAAGCATCTCTAAGTTCCCGTAAAACATTTTAACCTTAAAAATCGGAAAATGTAGCACCGCAATATTACACAGTTTTTCATTATATTTCTAATGAAACCAATCCCAAGTCAATCCGTTCGGTGGTTCTTAAGAAAAAATACTAAAAAGTTGCCATTGGAAATACATAGGGCTCGGGAGGTGCGATATCCTCTTAAGTTCAAATAAACGCCGTATGGATTACCTCTGCATCGTCTGGTGCGTACACTGTATTTCTTGAGTATGTTCCCTTTATTTATTTTTTTTTGTTAGTAGTAAACGTTACAGGTCGAGCTAGGGCAGGTACCCTGCCAGCTTCGCGGTAGTGCCTTGGCTCCGCAATCAGGCTCACGACGTCTCCATCGGCCTCCGTGGTGGTCATGCACGGTATCGAAAGTTTTGAATAGTTCACGCGACTGTCTTGGGGGGTACAAAAGCTGACATTTCGGTCGATCAGGGGCGGGTTCCGATGTTCTACGGGCAGAAACTAACAAGGCAGCGAGCTTTTGGCTGTAGCACCCGGAATAATAAACAAACTCTTACCTGAACCAAATAACCGGTGCGAAGCCCGTTAAGATTACGAGTCATTTCTTTTCGCGGCGGATTCTAGTGACGGACGTGAACATCACGTTTCTCCGTTGATTAGTCTGCTGTAACGCTAGGACTACAGCGCCTTGGACGCCTCGAGAGCGACAGGTGCCATCTTGTTTCGAAAGTCACTGACGTCACGTCAGCGTCGCGTTTTGATTGGTTGCCGCTTTGCGGTTCGTGAAAGCGGTTGAGAGAAATTGGTCCTGAAGCAGTTGGCAAAAACGTGTTCCAACCGCTCGATCCCAGCCGCTTTGCGGTTGAGAACGCGCGGATCCGCTTCGCGTTTGCGGATCCGCTTCCAGTGTGAACGCGCCATAAGACTGCTTACGTGCAGGAATGCGAAAGCATTATATTCCCGCAGGTGAAATGTTTCTCTCGTTTTCTAAATTATTAATGCTGTATTGACGCTTCCGACACATAACTTCGGCCTCTCGTCTTCTCAGCTCTGCATCCGTTTAAGTCTTTCGAAAACCAACTCGAATAATGAAAGGAGCGCGCCAGTCGTTTCAGGTCAAAGATATCTGATGCTTCCTTAACCGCAGAGGTAAACGTATCTGTAGCAGAGTCAACTGTGACATTACTTAAGACATCTGGCCACTCATACCGCTCCAAAGATTTTTACAGTTCACTTTAATTCCCTCGGGAATACGAGTAGGCAACCGAGTTATCCCATACACGTCGCCTGCATGATAAGTAAACTTTTGTAGCGAAAGGAGGGTGATAGCTATCAACGTTAACTAATGAGATCAAAGCAGGCGTTGTAATAGTTGTAATATCAAGCGCAGCAATTGATAACCATATGTCGAGAAAATTACCATGAGTATTCAACGTTAAGTTATATTGACGAAAATTTAAAAAAAAGGCTTTAAGAAATGTAGCCAGTGAGCCTTCACGGAAGTCACTCTTGCTGTAGAATAAACTGTGCCGAAGAACCAGTCAATTACTGGAAGATAAAAAAAATCACTGTAAATTTGAACGCGAAAATTGTCGAAGTCGATCTTTTCTTGAAGTGCTTCAAAGTGTTCAATGAACACTTTGTGTTCGAAAACCGGAGGAAAATAGTAAGTTACAGTCAAATAGTTAAAGCCATCAGGCGTGGATATTTCAACCCACACACACTCTTCATTGGACTCCAAATCGTTCCTACGATGAGACTGAGCTACAGACTTCGCCACAGCAAGTACACCGCCCCCGAATTTTATACCCAACCTATCATAGTCTGTCTTTGCGAAATACAGAATAACCTGGAGGAAAATAACTGTTATCAGAGATGCCTGCACAGAGCTAGGTTTCTGTTAAACATAATATGTCACAGCAGCAGGACAATATATTTGAAATAAACTCAGACGACTTGGAACGCAAGCCACGCGTATTTTGATAGTACACTTTAAATGACCTCAGCATTTTAGGTTGCTGGAGATGCGGCTACATACACTCGAGAGCTGTCAAGCATTCGAAACAACTGATGGAAAATCGAATTATCTGGCCATATCTCCGGCTTGTTCAAAATGTCACACTGAATTTTCACCTGCAAGATGGGACGATCAATACGAGTCAAGTTTCGTCGGAAGCTTGGTAACATTCACTTGTTTGCTGTCCAGAAAAGGGGCTAAAAAAACTTTCAATATCCGCCACAGATGTGTCTGGACTTAACCTGGACGCAAAACGCACCTTTGTGGGAATATCCCGAGTTTAATTTCCATCAAATATGATGTGGGGCCCAAAAGAAAAAAAAGCTGCAGGAGGCAGCTTGACTGGGCATCGGGCTGCTTACACTGATCGGCCGCTAGAATGCGGAAAATATACGGAAGACAAATCATACAGTAGAAACTTTTCACATCTGCGGTTCATATCCGTGTAAACGTTAAACTGTCAAAATCCAATATTATAAATACAAAAACTATTTAGCAAGTGAGAGACTGTGAAATTTAACATTTCATAGCCCTAATTTGTTCGCTGCGTGACCATCCTTCATTTCTCTACATTATGGGTAGAGTACGGTGATGAAAGTTCCCGCAAAAAACGCGAGTCTTTCTAAAAAACCCGAGACCCTTATTTC
Source organism: Ixodes persulcatus (assembly GCA_013358835.2). Classification (NCBI taxonomy): domain Eukaryota; kingdom Metazoa; phylum Arthropoda; class Arachnida; order Ixodida; family Ixodidae; genus Ixodes; species Ixodes persulcatus. The sequence continues at coordinate 975,912 of JABSTQ010010951.1, read as the reverse complement.
TTTGCTTTTAAAACTAGCACATAGTCTGTAGTGTTATATTTGTAGATATTCATTAACTTACAGTTTTTAAAATTGGCGGAATAGAAGTCATAGGGCAGATTACATATTCCTCTCAATATGTTCTTCTGCGGCCAAATTGTTTTTTAAATATTAGTCGTTGTTGTTGTGCACAAAACGAGATGACAATACGTTAAATATGAGTAGAACATGTTTATAACTTAAAAAATTAACGCTCGTAGGTAAAAAGATCGGTAGCAATTTACAATCTCCGCTATCCGAGCAAACTTCGAAAAAATATAGCTTCTATGACTATCCCAGCTCATTTTCTCACTAAAAACACACCTCGAGTTTTGAAACAACTAACAATTTCGATGTGTGACGAGTCATAAGGAGAAATTTAGATAAAGACGAGAGGCTTAGTTTTTGGGCAATAACTAAGCGCATTCGCTTTATTATTATTAATCTTCAATGAACCGCTGACCCCCGAGCTTTTTATAATTGATAAAGTAAAGTTTAACATTTCAATGAATTTGTGACATATTTCCGCAGAAACAAATTTGCTCGTATCATCTCCGTATAATACAAATTTCGCCTTATTATTAACTTTGATCATGTAACTAATGTACAACTTAAAAGTAGAGTTCCCAATATGCTTCCCCCTAGAACACCTGACGCAATAGACATTGCAGTAGAAGAATGAACCTCAATGTTAACATATTTTATCTGGCTATGTTGTAGGTATGAGTTTAAAAGCAGTTCGGCATGTCCGCGAAGGCCGGAAACTCCAAGCTTTTTGAATATATTTCTCGCTCTTCTCTTCCCCTTCCGTCGGCGTTTACAACCCGCTCCTATAATGGTGACACCATATGTAGTCAGGTACCCAAGATCACAGACGGGCCTCCATCGGGTACCTTTGCGTATATTAGAATATCTCGAGTTCATTGCTCTTTTCTTCCCCCTTACTCGTCGTCTGCCTTGAGCTCCTCTAATGAGGAGCAAGCTCTTAGCAACCTTCCCACGGAATAATAAGGATACATTCGAGTGAGAGCGATTTTTTACGTGGGTTATACGCAATTTCGGCTGTTTCGCCGAGACGTCGACACCTCGGCACCGCGTCGTATCGCATCACCGACAATCAAACATCTCGTAGCTATTCGCCTCGAGACCGAACCATGTCGCCACCGTGCGGCCGAGGTGGGAAACATGCTGAAGCGGAGTTACCGCCGTGCGTCGTGTGCTGAAGGCGCACCTACAGAAGCATGGATCTGGACGACCGAAGCGCGTTTCCGGCTGAGCTGGACCCTACTTAGGAAATGGTCGTTGTTTGTTGTCCTTTCTTTTTACTCAATGTTCTGTTGTGTCGTTTCACACGTGTGGAAATTCAGCAAAGCGATATATATTAAGTCGGATGCTTCCACAATCTTATTGCTGTTGATTGTAGCACCTTTGGTCCTACATCTTTTCGTTGTTTCGCACAATCCATAGCTTTCATAAAACGTTGAATCTTGATTAGAGCTGGGGGTTCATTGCCAAATCGATCGGACTGATCGCCACTTTTTATTATTGTAATCAATTATTAAATCCCTTAATTAATTATTCTCCAGTCATAGTACATAAAAGAAGTTAAAACTACACATTGTTTACTATTTTTACTACGTCATAAATGGCATATGACATTCCCATTTTAAACTTCACGTTACGACGCCTACAAAAATGAACACGGGAAGCCTTTTAAAGGGAACTCATTTTTAAGTTATTATTTAAACAGTATAATCACCCTCGATGACAATCACAAGCACGCTGAAGTAGTTTGCCGTGCAAGCTTGTGTCCTAAAAGAAATAATTACGTCAAAAATACTAAAGCAGGCACTTTTTCTTTTTTTTTACTTTCTCCGGCACAAGATGCAGATTAAACAGCAAAAATAATATCACAATTGAATCATCACTCGAATAATCGGAAGGTTAATCGATGAACTGCCCAGTCCAGCTATGCATTACATGAGCGCGGACGGTGCTCGGAAAGTCTCGTGAGAGTCGCTAGCCCTCATCTGTAAAAAAGTTGCGCTATGGTCGATGATGTCTGTGTCGTGGTGCGGGTCCTTTGTTGGAGTTGCAGAGTCTACTATACTTGAATAGAAGATTATTTATCAATAAACTTATAATAGTAGCCTATTGACGTCCGCGGCCCTCGCCGAGAACATTCAAGCGGGTGAGCCCATTTTCAGAGAAAAACATCTATTAACATGCACGCTACTGCGTTGCTCGGTTTCACTCGTTTATTCCACTCGCGGCAGATATGCTAGAAATATTTGTTTCATTTGTTTCAGTTCTCCTGCCCACAAACGGTCTGCGGATCGTAACTAGAAGAGGCACTGTCATCTCATCGCATCTTAGTAGAATTGTTCCTACTCCGAAAAGCTTACCCACACCATGGCACAGCAAAGGGAAGCATTTGCTGACGTGAAACTCAATAGCATGGTAATTTCCAATACAACACTAACTTCTCTTCATGTAAAATATTTATATTTTTGCAAACGCTAAAAGTGACAAAAAAACGCATAGAACCTGCAATTTCCCAGCCCACAGTACCAGTATTGTGTTATTCGGGTTAGAATTGATATTCATGTCAAACTCCCCCGATGGTGAACAAATATATCTATTTTAAAATATAGAAATATTCAATATAAATAGTGCAGTTCACCCGAAAACAGCCATCCGTCGTGGTGATCCATGCTTCCCAACGGCTGCCTAGAGCAAACGACGTATCCACAAGAGCAATTCTTTAAATTTAGGCCCTACACTGGTAACACGATTCGATCTTAACCAAAGCACCGAACAGTGCAGCGCGCTTTTCCGCTAAAATGTTTTCTCTCTCCCCTCCCCCCCCCCCCCCCCCCCCCGACACTATGCCACAAAATAAACGCAAGAATCTACACCGTCTCGCGGAGAGCCCAAGGGGCAGCCATGCTTCTATCCCCGCTTTGATGATGATGATGATAGGGCGACAGTAGCGCCACCTGTAGGTCGATATCTAGGCCAATAGGCTTGTCATTGTTTCATATCAGATCAAGGTAGACAAGCTATCTACGCGTCATTGCCACGTGCCTTTCCCTTGCCCCCTACTTGCACTAACCCCTTTCCACCTTCGGCTATAAGTAACAAGGAATAAACCAAGGCCGTGTTATCCTGACACTCGAGTTGTCCATTCTTATCGGCCCACACGAGGCCGATAGATGTTGTCAGAAGGAGGATAAGCCTAAACGCGGAAAAGAAAGGTTCCTGGGTTAACAGAACGTAAAGGTCGATGTCATGGAGAACCTAAGGCCGCCTGAACCACTACAATTGAGAGCTAATGAAGGAAAAAACTGGAAACTGGTTTGTCATAGGTTCGACCTGTTCCTTCAAGCCAAAGAAGGCACCAACAAGCCAAGATCGGAGGTAGCAAAGACAGCCTTGCTGCTCAGCGTGGCAGGAGAGGGAGCCTTGGACGTCTTCAACAACTTTGTGTTCACCGAGGGACAAAACAAAGATAACTACGCCACCATGACCGCCAAATTCGAAGGATATTTCGTAGAGCAACAAAATGGCATTCACGAAGGATATGTCTTCCGTTCCCATCTGCAGGGTGAGGTGGAACCATTCGAGCAGTTTCCACGTACATTGAAGATACAAGCACAGCACTGCAACTTCGAGACAATGGCAGACGACATGGTACGCGACCAAGTGGTGTTTGGAACCGATTTGCGAAAACTTTGAGAGAAGAGGCTCAAGGACAAACATATGACCTTAGAAAAAGTCGTCACCTTATGTAAACTAGCACAAGGGTCAGCCCGTCAGAATGATATCTGTCGTAAGACAAACGAAGAACTCGACGTTAACGCTATGAAGACCAGCAAGAGCGTTCCGACGAGCCCCCGGCGCAACCCGAAGTGTACGTGAGCAATCGAAGGCATGCCTTGCGACGCTACCCGGCATGCGGAAAGCCCTGCTACTCCTGCCATGGGCACAACCCATCCGCATTGTGTTGCCGCGAAAAAGACGCCGTGTACGAGGTCCAGCATGAAAACGACGAATTTGATCTGCTGGACGTAGCAATTGGCAGCACTAAGAAAAAACGCGACTGGCTGGTGGACGGGTGACTTCAGTGCTAACAACTGAGTTTCAAAACTGACACAGGGTCAGAAGCAAACATTTGACCACTATCGGTGTTCCGCAAGTTCAAAACCATTATGCTGAAGCCCAGCGGTGCTGTTCTCAGATCCAACTGTGGTAACGTCATCAGGCATGTCGGAACATTTTCATCACCCGTGACGGTAGGCGACCGCAAGATATGCGCTGAATTTTTCGTGGTAAAGAACGACCACTGTGTTATCTTGGGCTTGGCAGCCAGCGAAAAGCTGGCTGCCAAGCCCAAGAAGTGTGAAGCGCGCTTTTGAAAGCGTGACGACGAGATACACCGAAGCGGTCGTCGAGGAATTCCCGCAGCTTTTCCACTGAACCGGGCGTCCTTGGAGAGGTACAAGATGGTGCTATGCAACGACGCCATTCAAGTCGTTCAGCCGAACTCGAAGGGTTCCCATTTCCCTGCAAAAGCCTCTCCGTGCAGAACTGGGCCGAATGGAACGCGAAGGCATCATTCAGAGGGTCAGCAGCCCGACGGACTCGGCAAGCTTGCTAGTCATTGTGCTACAAGACGGCAAATCGCAGGTGTCCATGGACCCCAAAAAGATTAATGAAAACTTGAAAAGAGAACACTACCAAATGCCTCGTAGAGGGGATATTGAAGCGGACTTGGCAGGCGCGAAGTTTTTCTCACATCTAGACGCGAACGCTGGGTTTCACCAAATCCCACTGGAAGAGCAATCGTCCAAGATATGCACATTTGCGACGCCGTTCGGTCGTTATCGCTTTCTACGTCTTCCACTTGGCATAGCATAGGCTAGTGAGGTGTTTCAAAAAACTCTCAATGGAATGTTTGATGACCTTCCTGACATACGCGTATGCGTGGACGATGTGTTGATCTGGGCTGAGACCAGGGCGGAGCACGACCAGAGGTGGCACGAGGCACTAAAGGCAGCTGAAGAGCTGGGCCTAAGATTTATTGCATCGAAATACCGAATCGGCATTAAAGAAATTTTGCTCTTGGGCGACATCATTATCCACAAAAGCATTACCTCTAATCAAGCCTCTGTGGACGGTATTCTTAAAATTCCAAAGGCACAAGACAAATTGGCAGTACAATGGTTGCTACGGGTTTTTAACTACTTTAGCAAGTACCTACCTTAACTTTCCCAGTGTACTTCGACTCTGCGTCAACTAATCAAATAATACGTCATTTTTGAATAAACACCGAATTATGAAAACTAATGGCAGGCCATATGTGAGGAACTGAGCGAGGCGCCACTGCTTGCTTTTTTCGACATAGATTTGGAGATAAAGGTGAATTCAGACGCGTCTCAATGTGACATGGGCTCCGCACTCCTACAATGTCATGTGAACTGCTGGAAACCGGTAGCTTACGCGTCGAGAGTGCTGAGGGAATTAGAACAGAAATATTCGCAAATTAAAAAAAGAGGCTTTGGGATGGATTTTTGGTTGCGAAAGGTTCAATCATTTTGTGTATGGTCGCCCATTCAAACTCGAAAGAGACAACAGCTCGCTGATAAACATACCTAGGCATGGCATATGCGATATGCCGCCAAGAGAGCAACGTTTGTTCCAAAGATTTCTCAAATACGATTACACGTTGAAGTTTGTTCCCAGCAAGCAGATAGATGACCCTGGCTGATATGCTCTCTCGGTCTCCTGCTCCTGAGAGCAAGGGGGCCGCAAACACGGCCGGCGTCGAAATCTACGCGTTCACGGTTGTATCAACCCTCGTAAAACTGCGAAACTTGTGCACGAAAGTGCCCAATAAAGATCTGGATACTAGATTAGTGCTACGGAAGCTCGCGAGGGAAGACGAAGTGGAAGGGGCGCTGAAATCGGTTGTCCCCGAAGTTTCAGTAGTAGACGGCATACGTTTGAAATGAACGAAAGTAGTAATACCCACGAGCATGCGCAGAGAGATGTTGATACGGATTCACGCAGGCCATTTTGCATGGTGAAGTGCAAGGCTAGGGCTAGGCAATTGGTCTACTGGCCGAACATAAACTCTGACATCGAGTCCTTGATTCAAAGTTGTCCAACCTGTAAGACATATGCTTATAAGCAACCATCAGATCCTTTGATTTTACAACCAATGCCTACTCAACCATGGTACCGTGTTGGTGTCGATCTCTTTCAATTACTCCGGAAGACACTCTTTGTGCGCCTACGATTCAATGTCCAATTTTCCCGAGTTGGAGCTGCTACCCGAAACAACAGCCAGTTCAGTCATGGATAAACTGGGGGTTATAGTTTCGAAATTCAGCATTCCAACTGAGGTCTGCTCAAATAAAGACCCACCGTTCAGCAGCAACGAGTTCGTGCTCTTTGCAAAGCTGTACGATTTCAAACATGTTACATCCAGCCCGCAATACCCTTAATCTAACGATCTCGTGGAAAAAGGTGTACAAAACATTAAACGTATCCCATAGAAAACAAAAGCTGCAAACGAATTCTTTTGGCTTCCATATCTGCCAAATTCGGAGAAACCAAATCCGGGAGAATTTCTAAGCAGGGGGGGGGGGGGGGAGGGGGGTAGCGGTGTTTTAAAGATAAATATTGGCAACAAATGTGCATGATAATAACTTCATAACATTTACATTGCACTGCTCATGCTGGCGAGATACAGCCGGGCCTCGCTATCAGTGCAGCGGTCTCTTCCGACGGCAAACACTCCTTGTTTAAGTGCGGGCGCAAAAGGGGGGGGGGGGGGGGGGGGGGGGTTGCGTATGCGCGGGAGATTTTTTTGTCAATCGTACAACCGTACAAACTGATCAAAATAAGGGAGTCTCCTGGGTAATCCGGGAATCTTGGCAAGTACGGGTTTGGCATATTAAATTACAAAGCATCTCCTGTTGAAGATGGTCGGTCTCCATGCGAGCTGCTGCGAGGAAGGCAGCTGCGCACACCCGCGCCGGACATCGATCTCCTTTTTGCGATAAGGGTCAAACAACAATGACGGACAGGCCGCAAGGGGCGGGTGCTGCCCCGCCTTAAGGACGACAACGCGGTACCCGGGCAAGGAGTGTCAAGGGCGCGGAAAGCCAGGGTGGTTGGATCAGCAGGGCCGCGGTTATTTTACGTATGTACAGAGAATAAGACAAGTCTTCGGTGCAACTGTCGGCACCTTTTAGCGACGAAGTAAGAGTGTGATGTCGACTTCTCAGAGGACGAAGATTCGGACGACGACTGGGCTCGTCACACGAAATGGCATCCACAGCGTCAACCACCACGAGTGCTCTACAAACGGCAGCTCAGCAGCCAACGGCTTAGAAACCGCAAAGGACAACACAAAAGAAGCGGCCACCGGAGCGATTGAGTTACGACTCGTGATGGACCCAAAAATCGGCACATGCCGAAATTGTGAAGGAAAGTTCGGCAAATAGCTGCGCATGCTCGAGGACGCGACGGGGCCACGTGGCAGCGGACAGGGCTGACGGGGCCATGAATTGCAAATGGACTCCGTGCGGTTACCATTTTACAGCGTAGTAAAACCAGCGGTTACGGCGAGGTTTAGAGTAGGCAGGACGGTGACTGTACGTTTATGAGCCTTTGAGAGTGTGGTTCTCTTTTACATTTTATACCTCAAGAACAGAAGGTCAACCCGTAAATTTGTAAGTGAATAAAAATATAAGCAGAATAAAATATTCAAAATTGATTTGTGAATCATTAGACTTGGGTTTTTTGTTGTTTGAGTCATGCAAATATGAAGTCAGAACCTACTTTAGTGCAGATTTAAGAACCTATCGAGACCTGAGACTTCTGCTTTGACTGAGCAGCTAACAACTCAACTATGTTATTCCTCTATTTTGTATCACTCTAGCTATAAACACGAGCATGGTGCCTGCCCAATGCTTGAACTGCCGTGAAATTCGACAAAGTTCCTGGCTGTCGAGAATATTTGCCAACAGGGGATAGTCGAAAGTCAAGGGTATTTGCTGCACACTTATTGATTAGCGAGCATTGCTATACTTTCAGTAAATTCGTTGCAAGTTATGGTGTTTGGAACGAGACTTGAGCTGGTGTGCTTCAAGTCCTATTCCACTCATGCGTAGAAAATGGTTCTCAAGTGGCAAAAAATGACGTCAGAAAAACTGGAGCGTCATGCTGTCGGTCCTGCAAAAAAGCTCGAGCAAACGGGAGTGTCGCTGTCGTCACTGCGACCCAACACCTGACTGTCCAAACTTCCGTAGACTGTCAAGCTGGACAGCAACCCGTAGCAAAACAAGTGTTTGCCACATCCACAACCACTGCTGCAACACCGCCAGGATCGTGACTGGCCACAGCATGACACTTCTACGACGCCATCAAGCAGAAATCGAGGCACGATTTTTTTAAAGCAGTAAACACACCAGTGGGAGACTCGTTTGGGCACTGTAGTTGCAATTTAGATAGACCTTGAAAGCTTCGGTATGGAGTGGGTTGTAAATACAACATCTTACCTGTGCTGTGCTCGGCCAACAATATGCAGCTCAACACTTCAGTTATTGTTGCCTACTAGATAAAAGCCATGAACTTGGCCTCTACTTGCTAGAATAATTTAGAGACATCTTGGTGTTCAGGGATGATACTTTTATTTCCATAAAGTGCAAGACTGCAAAAAATTAGGTTAGGGTACGGAAACTGTTTTCATGTACTCAGAATTTGCGCAACTGCTATATTGTTTCATACAAGGCACAGCAAGTAATAATATAAAGGCTACTGCTGCGAGAGTGGCAAAACCTGGCATCTCATTTGTTTTATAGCGTGCACAGGTAAGACACTAAACTAAGTTGTTGCTGATGCAAGTACCTTTACCACATGTATATATTATGTTTGAAACAAAGTGTACTCTGAGGAAACAAATCAAGCGATTCAACCTTCCTACTGAATACGTTTGTATATTAGTAAAACTTTGTTCAATGGACTTATTGAATTTCAGCATTAGCATGCACATGACAGACTAGGAAAGGTAAGGTCAATTACAAATGGTTCAGAGCAGTCCAGGCAGTTTCCAAGTGGTTCATGCAGAGCAGCCGACATGGTACTACCCTCAGGAAAGGAACGAGACATTCTTGACGAATCTACTTTAGCCCTCAAAGCAGACAAAAATAAATATTGGCGTTTTTAGGAAATTGGAGTCAACCAAATATTTCCATGGAAAGCCACAGCACGAAAAGTTTTGGTGTGAGGGTGAGCCCTATCTGCAGCGGCAATTCTGAAGCCTAGTATGCCACCGTCACTAACAGATGCAAGTAGTCGCTCAGTGGCTGGCGTACTTGGGCACTGAAGAAGCAAGGAAGGATCGTCAATGAGTGGTACTAGAAATCTGGAACAAAATGGGACTTTCTTGATATTCTTCATGTTAGCTGAATGACCACCATCAGTTGGAGTGGGTTTCTGGATTTCAACAGCCCATCTGGGACCTAGGAGTGACGAATGATTTTGGCAACACAGAACGTTTGTCACTTGCACACTGTCTTTCACTTGACCTAGTCTGCTGAGCGAATAAAACAAATACGTAGATAATAGTCATTGTTTACTCCCGTGTTAATCCCATGGGGCGTTCATTAGCTAGGCTTGGACAGCGCGCAATCTCCAAATGTTTAGCTCGACACGTCTGGTTCGAGATACAGTGCGCGACACACTTTGCAGAACGACGCCAATGGTACTTCTTTAGCACTTCGCTCTTACTGGTTAATGCGAAACGCCAAATTTGTACTGTCAGAGTCGGTTCATTGTACTACACGTCACAACCATTCAGATTTTATTCTTAAAAAAAAGGGAAACGATCGCGCTGTTGTAGCAAGTTTTGAGCTCTGTGCCGTTCCAGTGCCATGATTACAACCGTGGACTCTTAACTTCTATACCAAATACGATCTAAGTGCGAACGAAGCGAAAATTACAAACGGGAGGATGTGAACTCCACTTTTACTGCATGAACGCACACGCAGGGCGGCTATAGAGGATCAAAGCTCGGGACTCGCACACGTATATTTAACTTCGATCGCATTTAAATAGAAACGGAGCATAGTTTACATAGCCTCCGTGTAGTTTCGAGTCGAAAAGGTGAGCATATATCACCCGCGAAGACGGTGTTCGGAGGACCGCAAAAACGCTACGTTCAAAGCTGTTTATTTAGTAATAGCCTTTCGACTCCGCAATGCAAGATTTACAAGGACCTGCTATACTACGTTTCACCTCCAGTCCAGGCGCTGCCGACGCAACGAGCTGATGGGACGAGTCAGACAGCGCCAATTAAGACGCTTTCTGAGTGCTCCTATCGAACACGTAAAGAGACGTGAAGAACACCATCGTAGTGTTCGTCAGGTTTCTGTACGTGTTCGAACATCCTGGAACCAATCATAAAAAATAGGCCCAGTGGCTTGCGCTTTTGACGCTATTTGATTGGTCCCATTAGCTCGTAGCGTCGGCTGGGTTTGGACTTAAGCTGAAACAAAATATAGAAGGCAAACCGCGTTTTGTTTGCAAAGGAAGCACAAGATAATAGGCAACTTACCGGCACAATTGGACGGCGGTCTCGTAGCGACCGGTGTAACCGGTGTTTCAATCGCGAGGCTGGGCAAGCGCCTTCTTTGGTGCTATTTGTTTTTATCTTGGAATCATCGGAATGCCTCGAGCAGATGACGGGGGAATCGTAAAGGTCACAAAGCTGCTCAATCTTGTGAACTCGGCAAATATTCAGAGGACTACAACAAACAAAAGACTCACGGTTGCCACTGAGGCACGGCCGCCATTACCGGCGCGAATGTTTCTTTACCCCAAGCCTCCCTCCCGACATCTGCGACGGCAGAGCTCAGTCGGAATCGCCATCAACCTCCTCCCCCGCCTTCGCGCTTCCTTTCTCAATCCCAGAACTCGAAAATGAGCCCTCTTGCGAGGCGTATTGAGCTCGGCAGCGAACAACCCTTGAGAAGGATCATATATCATATCAGAACAAGGCAGACCAGCTATCTATGTACACGTTATTGCCACGTGCCTTTACCTTGCCCATACTTGCACTACCCCTCTGCACCTTGGGCTATACGTAACAACAGGGAAAAAACCAAGGCAGGTGCCATACGAGGCCACTGGCCGCGAAACACTTCCTTTGCTTTCCCTTCTTCAATACTCCTACTTACCTAAGGCAGTGTTATCCTGACACCCGAGTTGTCCATTCTTACCGGCCCGCACAAAGCCGATACAGTCACAGCATCGCATCTGTCTGATATTCTCATAACGTTCTACCGCATCTATCATCTTTATCAAGTACTGCTGGCGCAATCGTTTTTGTGACTGCAACAACAACGCTAGAGCAATTGAAATTGAAGTGGTGCGAGTGACTTCGGACCAGACTTCTCCAGAGTACGAATCAAACTTCTCCGGATCAGACGCGCCCCGTCCCTTTGACACGGAGCCAACGGAACGGTTCGCTCGGCGAGCGCTCCACCAGCTCCAGGAGCTAGATCAACAAGCCACACCCGGGAAGATCGCTCGCATTTCCCGAGAGCTAGAATGTGTGTGTAGGCGATATATTCGGAAAAGGAAGCAGAGGCAATCCTGGGTGTAGGCTCATAGGTCAGTTCGTCGGGAATCCGCTCGCAAAGCGCACGCCGGAAGCTCGATATCTGCCAAGAGGGGTGTTTCGTTGATAATTCATATAGTTCCGGAATCCCGCCGAGGAGCCCGCAAAGACCTCAAGTTAGCTCACATGCATGCCCATGAAGCACGTATTAAAATGTTAATGTCCATGAAGCACGTATTCATGCCTGCGAAGCACGTATGCAACCAGTTCAATGGTCAAAATGTAAACGCCTTACCTCTTTGCGCGAAGACGACCGTGGTTTTTAAACGTGTGTGAATTAGCGACGAAGACTCAGCAAGCGTGGAGCGGCCATTTCGAACGCGCATTGGTAGACGGAGGCTGCTGGCGCTGACGCCGTATCAAAGGAATGAAGCTCTCGGCTACTTCCGCCCGGCCGCGTATATTTCTGACGTACATCCGGTCCGGCGAACTGCTTCCGATTTCCGCGCTCCCAGCGGGCGTGGGCGGACGTTATTGGGTGATTTCAGATAAGATCGACCAAAGGGTGGCTGGTCGACATTTTTAAATCAACTGATTTTTTTATGTGCCATTGTCTGGTGTCTGGTGTAAACGAATCCACACTTAATTTTGTCGATAAAACAATTTGGGGACAGGAAATATCGTAAGGCATGAAGAGGTGGACAGTTGCGTTAAGGCGCACTGGTGGAGGGGCACGTTTGAAAGTGAATACCTAAAATGATAAAATTAGGGGAATTCTAATAGTTTTTAGAAGCCAAAATATAGGCACAGCTTGCTTGTAACATATAGTAACAATATTTATTTGCGTTATATTTCTTTTTCTAAAAATTGCCAAACATCTGTGCTCGAACGACCAATGGCAAAATTTGGAGGCCTGTATGTCATGAAATAATTTAATCGCCATCATGTACCTTTCAGACAGTATTCTAAGTATACATGGCTATTATTTAATATATAAATTATATATCTCAGTGATACGGTAGTCGTGATATATAGGGAAACACGGGAAAAATCAAACAACAGAAAATTCCGATGCGAATAAACAAAAATCACCTTCGACTTTTTATTAAATTTGAGTACCCTATTATGTTCTATTTCGGCATTCATTTTTATTAAAAAAACATGTTGCATTATATGATTGTTAAAAGAAGACACAACTCCCCAAAGTAGGGTCCTTTTTCAAAGCATACACTTAGCAGTGTTTTATACCAGAAGTGACTCTGAATTCCAGTTTCATTAAGCTAACACACATATTTTATATATTTTTATTCAGATGAGGTCATTGATAACTAGAGCAATCGGTCACACAGTAAATGTGAGGAGAACATACTGCGTGGAAAGAGGTATCATATTACGGACTAGTGATCCGAGAAAAGATCACGCAGCCATCGGCCCCTAGGAACTATGTTTACTTTATTGTCCTGCGACACTATACGCTCCTCTCTCTTCCCCTCTATCTCCATATCTCTCCCTCTCATATATATCCCTGATTTATATCCAGAATAAAAACATATTCAAGCATTCGCTTTCTGCGTGATAGTGTTCTGTGTCTAGCAACAATCATTTCTTCGCTAAGGTCACGATTATGGCGCAATAGTTGCCGGAAGCGGCAGACGAAGCTCCTCGCTAGTTCTGGCAAAGCGGCCGATACAATCTTTTTTCGCATTTCCCCGCTCGTTGTCAAGGATAAGGGGACGTTCGCCTCAACCATCAAAATATGACCGCCGAAACCTGTTTAGTGAGCAGTCATGCCTGTCGGCATCTCACTCGCTGGCGTCACGGGCGATAATATGATGCACAAAGGGGCACACCAAGAGAGAGCAGAATCTCCGAATACTCGAGCCTCGCGTAAATACAATAGAGCGTAAACACTGCCGCCGTGTTAACCTAGTAAGTCCCCCTCCCCCTTCTCCCACTGGGGGACTGCACTGCAGTATGCGACGGCGTACTAACATAACGAAGACGATATCGACATTTGCCTGGCGTATTCGCACCGGAGTAAAGGGTTGCCATGCGCTTAAAAGCGGCCAATTGCAAGCTCCAAATTTCCCCAAAGTTCTACTCCATGGGCATTTCTCCTTACGCTTCCCGATTTTGTGTATACCCGTCTGGAAGAATTTCAGGCGCATAGTCAAGATGACGCGGTTTTCCGCGGGAAAAAAAAGCAATGTCACGAAGCTAAAAGGCGGCGGCGATGCGCGTGCGCTGTACGCTTGTAGTTTCGGTGTTGACAGGGTGTGTGTGTTTTCGTTGTTTACACCTGCCGGCGATAAAGCACTGCAGGCGGTAGCTTTGAACAGCAAGAGCTAATCCGACGGGCCATCAACATAAGCCCACCGCCAACCCCCCACGAACCAGGCGATGACATTTCGTAGGCTATGGCATGAACCACGCGGTACACACTTAAGATTTTTACACCCTTATTCGTGTAAATGACTCGTCCTCTGGCTAACGCCTTTATTCGTGTAAGGGTGTTAGCCACCGGAGGTGAAGAAAATCGTGTAACTGCTAACACCCTAAAAACAATATGGCAGCCAGTATGCGACAGGCGATACGATTAAAAGGTTTGGCGAGGCATACGCGGCTTCTCGCCGGAGCGAGAGCATACGGCTCGTACGCTCATTTGGTGTCATCTGTAGGCGCTAAAACTTTCCAAACATCTCCGTGTCAAAGCGCCAACACCGCAAGTAATACGAGTAAGGCCGAAACCGCTGGAGGCTGAACAGCCGAGACTGTCGCCGAAGTCTCGCTCGGCCTGCTCAATGCCGGTCGCATTTTCAACGCATCAGAAGCGTTTATAAAGAAGGGATCGCTTTACAAACACTGGCATGCTGGCTTTATTAAACACAACGCCCACTTGCCGTGAGCGACAACGAATCGCTCCGACACCCTTTGTCGACAGCGGCTCTCAAGCAACTAATGCCCTTGCTCACCGCTGTTACCTGTGTTATCTACTCATGGACGTTTGCGCGTGAACAGCGGCATTCAGCACCGATAGAACACGCGCTGGGGAAGCCGCCTAACCTCCTTTTCTTACAATCGGGCAGCATAACACGACGACACAGCTACCAGCGGGATTAAATCGGAGCAGCACCGTAGCAGCGCTGATCGGAGCGATCAACGCGACGGATGGACTAATGGCATCCGGCCCTCTAATAGTTATAGATCACCAACTGCCACACTTTTCAAATTGGGCGGCGACAACTCCCCCCCCCCCCCTAGCGACTAAAAACAATGATAAATATTTGAAGAAAAAAAAAAAAAGCAGTTCTTTCGACTGCCCGTCGCACCCCATGATCACTTAAGACACGGACATACACACAACACTGCACATGCATACACACACACAGATACAAGTTTAACATAACAGTTGCACAACACACAACAATAGTACATACATCCTACTAATACGAACTGAGCAGTGCCCCGAGCGGTATATATGCCCTCCCTTTTCGCTCATCGGTTAGCCCAGTGACCACGCTAGTCTTAATAAAGATATGAAAAGATTACGGCAATATTATTTCTCAATAATATTTTTCCTGCATTTATCTTAGGTAGGTACATATATCCCTAAATAACTTGTTACGCCATAATGTATTATAATGATACGCGCCTCACTTCTTGTAACTCAACGTGAGTGAAAAAAAAAAAAAAAAATCGTGTGAATTCTGTCTGGGAACCACACTCGCGGCGTGGTTGCTGTGGCGACGCTGTCGGTACGCGCGCCTGCAGCACACCAGGGGCTCTAAACTCGTCAGACACAAAGTTGGGGCCGAAGTTGACGGAGCGCACCGATTGGCCTATCACGACGATGAGTTCGCGTTTTTTTCGCCGACGTCCAATCGGCACGCTCCGCGAACTTTCGCCTCCAACTTTGTGTTAGACGAGTTTAGGGCCCCTGCTGGTTCGGCTGCGGCCGAGTGCACGAGTCCACGGTGAACGCCGAATTCGATCGAGAAATCAAAGCGTCGAGTAGAAATTTGGAGAAATAAATCCTGCGAGTGAGCGGGAGCTGGGCATTGCTGAAAGCAAAAGAAGGCTTGGACGCATACGGAAGCTGTACGTAATCGACTTTCCTCCCGTTCGCTGCCAAAGTCTCCATAGTCTTCTTCTTCCGCCCGTTCGAAAGGGAACAGCCTACAAGTCCGATAACCGCCGTGGTTTTATCGGAGGAAACTGTCAACTGAATTAGTTCCAAAACACGCGTGCGTCAGGCAGCGCAAAGTGGCGCGTTCCACGCACAGAGTCGGTAAGTAAACAAAACACTTGCAAATGACACAGTGCCGTTCTATTTTTTTATTTGTTCTTAATTTATGGGGGCGCGCGGTGTTTTTGGGTGGCTTAATGTATGAGAAAAAAACCGGAGAAATCGGCGCCTGAACGACCAGGAGTGTACTAGTCTATTGATGCGTTTTACCTTCTGAAATTTCAAGGCGTATCGTCGTTCCTGTGAAAAGTTAAGCTCACCTCCGCTCTTGTGTAATCCAATGCAGACGACAGCGTTTGCCGGCGGAAGCCTCGGTCGTCCGTGGCGAACGCATTTTCAGTATATTTAAGGATGTTCCAGCTGCAAAAGAAAGGAGCACCTTAAAATTTCACGAGGTAAAGTGCACCATAAAATACACTGCTCAGGAAACGACGCCCCTTTGCGTGCAGGCGCCGATTTTTCCGGCAGTGTTTAGCGCGTTGTGAAATACGGTGTGCACTTAGGGGGAGTTTTGGCATGATATAATGTTGCTCATTGGAAATAAAAAAAAAATGAATGCTGGCATCATCACACTTGGTCATTTTTGGAACCTTAAGTACCCTTTTTTATGACAGGTATTGGACGCCAGCACATTTTACGGAGGAACGAAGAGTGGAATCCGGCCAATTCCCCTCCACATTAACATAAAATGAGTGCTGTGAAAGCAAAGAAGAAAGTGAGGGTGAAACAGTTCCTGCAGTAGTAAGTGCCAGAAACATGAAAAGTGCCCGGAAGTGGAAAATATATTCCCTTGAAAGGGATCCAAAAGAAATAGAGGTCATCGGATACATAGAGACACAACCGAGCGTCACAGACCTGGACACTCCATTCCAGTTTTTTAAATGCCCATGCCCTGATGAGGTGTTTACAGTGATATTTGAGGGGACCATCCTGTACTCAATTCAATGCCACCCTGAACACCACGTTCGGGTTCTGGTCACACCTATCCACGCAGGATGTCCTGCTCCAGATCAAGGAGGATATCCTTGACAAAATCTCCTGTACGACGACGCGGGCGGTCCTGGCCCTGGATATGAAGGGCGCCTTCGACAACGTCAGTCACACGCTGGTGTTCGAGAACCTGGCCTCGACTGGGTGCGGGCCCAGATGTATGATTATGTGCGGGACTTCTTGAGCAACTGCATGGCCAGCATCAGAGTCGAGTCCTTCCGCACAAGCACCATCCCGGTCCCAAGCAAAGGCACCCCGCAAGGCTCGGTCCTGTCACCCACCTTGTTACCTGGCGATGTGCAAGCCGCCTCCTCTACTGGAACGGGTTACCCGGATGAAGCATACACTCTATGCGGACGACCTGTCTATTTGGACTACGTCGGGGTCGGATGGCGAGAGGCAAGACTTCCTCGAAGAAGTCATCGAGATGGTGCAGAACTACCTCGAGGCCGGCAACCTCCAGCGTGCCCCCGATAAGTCTCAGCTGTTGCTCGTCCGCGCGGGCAAGCCAATTCCCGAAGAGCAAGGAGGCGGACATCCGCCTCACGTTCAAGGATAATACCCCCGTGCCGGTGGTGAAGCGGGTTCGGATCCTGGACCTTCACCTCCAGCGGGACGGCGAAGCCAAGTACACGGTCGACCGACTCGTCGAGACAACCACGCAAGTCATGCGCATGATGAGCAGGATAACGAGTCACAGACACGGGCTCAAGGAGTCAGACCTGATCCAGCTGACCCAAGCACTCGTCGTGAGCCGCATCACCTACGCAACTCCGTATCTCAACCTGCTGTGGAGAGGTAAGGGCAAGATGGACGTGATTATTCGTAAGGCATACTAGCTGGCACTGGGGGCGCCGCCGTACGCGGCGAACGTCAAGCTCCGGCGGCTGGGTGTAAACAACACCTTCCAGGAACTCATCGACACGCACCTAGCCAGTCAGGGGAAGCACCTGGCCCTCACACTGAGTGAGCGGCACGTCCTGAGCTCGCTCGGCATCCCCATCCCCACATCGTAATGTGAGACTATCCGGCTGCTGCTGGCCCTTTGGGACAAGATCCAGGTGGCACCAATCCAGTGGAACATGAACCCATCCCTGCATCCAGGTCGCGGAATGGCTCCCGGTCCCTTGATTCTGCTTTGTCCCGTCGTGTAGCATAGGACCCCTTGTAGCAATTTGTTGCTAGCCCAGCATTTAAGCATACTCCAGCCTTTTTGTATAGAAAGCAAAACAATTACTGCAACTGAACACTACTTAACTGACGATAATCGAAGTTTGCACTGCTCAATGCCTTCTGTTTTATCTAAAGTACCGCAACAAAGTACTCCAAGTGCCGGTCGGAGCAGTGCGGTGCAGGTGAAGTTTCAACTTATGAAAAATGTCTGCCCAAAACCTTGCTTCGGTACCACGAGCTGCAACAGGAAGCCCGATGCAGAGGTTTTAAGAGCTAGCTCTATGCTTTGAATGTTGCTAAGCATGTTGCGCTTGTGCAGTGCAAGTGTCGTTCAGGACAACGTGCTCGTTCTTGGCATTTCGGTTTCACTTGCACTTAAAGGGATGCTGAACCGAAATCTGGATTCCACAAAGCACGGCGGCAAAAGCGTGCAACGGGATGCTACAAACACGAAAACATCACTCATACAGCGATATCTCAAACGAATGACCCTATTTTTCAGAAAAAGGAGGCGCATTTGACAGAGATGTTCACGCCATGTTTCTCCGAGAAGAAGAGGGAACGGCCTCGCGTCTTCTCCGCCTCGCCGCCTTGAGGGAGCGAAGCGAAGAGAGGAGGAAACGAGATATCTCTAAGTCACGCGCCTCGTCGGCCTCGTTCAGTCTCAACCTCTTTTTCCAGAAATGCGGCCGTCCATTCGAGATGTCGCCTTACGAGTAGTGTTGTAGGGATTGTAGCGTCCCGCCTACAGCTCCTGCATTGTTTTCTGAAATCCTAATTTCGGTTCACCATCTCTTTAAAGGAAAACGGACTCCGAATTTTGGATTTCAAAAAAACAATGCAGGAGCTGTAGGCGGGACGCTAAAATCCCTACAACACTGCTCGTAAGGCGATAACTCGAATGGACGGCCGTATTTCTGGAAAAAGAGGTCGAGATTGGACCCGGCCGACGAGGCGCGTGACGTCAAGATATTTGGTTTCCTCCTCTCTTCGCTTTGCCCCCTCAAGGCGGCGAGGCGGAGAAGACGCGATGCCGTTTCCTCTCCTTCTCGGAGAAACATGACGTGAACATCTCTGTCAAATGCGCCTCCTTTTTTTGAAAAATACGGTCACCCATTCGAGATATCGCTGTATGAGTTATGCTTTGGTGTTTGTAGCATCCCGTTGCACGTTTTTGCCGCGTGTTTTGTGGAATCCAGATTTCGGTTCAGCATCCCTTTAAAGGGAAACGGAGTGTGGCAGTGTTGGGATGATTTCATGTGTCAGCCGGAGTTGCCTTCCAATCCCACCGTAGGGCAGCAAAGGCTACAGGCATACGAGAGCGACTTTGCGAAGTCCTTTCGCAGAGCCAGAGCTTGCGATAGAGCGTGTACTAGCTCGCACTTGTCGCCTTCGACAGCGCCGTCACCCTGGCAAGCCTTCGGCAACACCTTCAGAATGCCCGCATTCTTCAAGAAAGCCACAATGTTACGAATATACCACAACAATGCCTGGCTTTTATTTTTTTTTTTAAAAGAGCATTTGTGAATTTTTGAAAATACGATATGCTCTGTGGGGAGCAATAGTCTTTTGCAACACAACAACAGCAATGCACGCTCATTACCTTCGGTACTGCTTAGTACGTGCTCGCAGTACGCTCACTTTATCTAGGCTGAAAAGCTTGTGCTGGGACGGGGCTAACAGACCATACACGTCCATCAAATCAATTAAAATCGGGATCTTATTTTTTTTCTTCAGTTAACCCTCTATACGTTTAATCTGACAAATGTTACCGAAACCTTAACTGCCCACTTCTCAAATTTCGAAAGAGCACAAAATGTTAGTGTAAATTCAAGCATGGGGTGGGGACATCTCATATAGAGGCACTAACGAAAACAAATGTAAAATCAACCGTTGGTTATTCCCTATATCTTTATTTTCGAGATGCGTCGCACAATTTCATATCTGACTTTTCCCTCTAAAAAATGAAGCCTTAAATTTGAACAACTAATTGTAAAACAAGTTTTAAATGAATAGCCATACAGGAAATTTTATATATAGCACTGTACTGCCCTATGAAAAATCAGCAGGCTATGAGCAAAATGAACCAAAGCATTTACCTTACATGGGAATACTGAACACTGGTGGTGTCTTGACTGAAGTAATATGCAAAGTATGAACAGGAGCGATAAAGAAACACAACATTTAGTGCCGGTCATCTCCACTCTCAGGAAAGTATCTCAACATAAGATTAATTTGATATTTCGTAGTAAGGGTGCTGAATTCCAGACATGGTGACACAAACCGTTTTGATAAAAACGTAAAAACAAAATGTAACTACTCCATACAGGTGCCTAATAGTTTGATGACTAGGAAACAACACATAGGACTAGAGAAATGTGATGAATATAAGTGAATAAAGCTGGTCACGAATTGAAGCATACATAGGTATGTGAGCCACACAACTTGCAGCTGCCATCTCAAGAAAAACAAACAAAGCCTTTAGTGATTTCGAAAATCGAAACAATCCTGGCAGGAGTTTCACCAGACTTTGGCGATCACAATATGTGATCCGCAATCAGGCTACAGGTGTTTTCTTGATTGTATTAATCACCTTGATTGCGACTGGCCGTAGCTGTGAGTAGGTTAGAATAAGACAGAGCCTCTCAAGAAGGCAGCTCGTATTGTATGTCTTCTGGCCACGGGCAAAGCCGAAAAACCAGTAGGCCGCCATGACCACAGTCAAGCCATCCTCCGCATCTTGCACTTCGAAAAGCCAAACTTTATCAACGTGTATGGTCATGCTCTTCGCTGCCTCCACATCGTACCCTGAGAAGGCAACGCAGGGTGTCGACGGGATGGTTCCCTCTTGCATATAAAAGCAGAATTGATTCAGTCAGAGCACAATAAAGGCCGCACTCATGAGTATGATTTTAAGCATGAAATGCTTTTAGCTCCCGGCCACCAAACCGATGACGTATCCTTTCGGGAACTAATGCCAAAAATCACTTCGAAACATCCCAGGTCTCGAAGTTGACTTTGGCGTTGTTTTTTTTTTTATATTTGAAACCGACGTTGAAACCTACTGGGTCTCGAAGTCAGTTTTGGATCAGAAAGGTGCGCACTAGCAGGGTTCAAAATTTGCTGTCAAAAGTTTGTTTCCTTGAGACAAGGAAACGAAAAGGAACATACACACCACCGTCTCAAACCCAGCACAACATGCGGCTGTCATTTACTTCCACAAGATCTTCTTCCTTGTCATCCTACACGCTACACACGCTATGAAACCTATTCCTATACATGCTATGAAACCTATTAATTCCGAACAACAACTTTAAAAAATTATCCAACATTCAAATTACTTGTTTTTTATGACATCTCACCACCAAATTCGAAACCAAGAGCACATCATTCGTTTTAACCGTTTGAATCAATCGCCTGACGAGGACGTTCACCTTTCTGCCGCCGTCTTAAGGAGGATCTGGGGCATCGTTGCCGGTGCGAATATTACCACAACTGTTTATTTGATTGGTGCGGCACCCAAACTTCTGCTCGGGCTGGAACTTGGTCCACAGTGTCTTAGACGTGCCCGATGCCCCTTTCAATCGTCAAATAAAATTTCAAAATTGCCTTCATGGTCTCTTTAAGAGTTCCAATGCCGGCGTCTGGAATTCGCAAAATTTAGTGGCCGCGATTATGTCCAATGTGACCAATTTGCGAAATTAAACGGCTTTACAGTAATTATTCAGATTGACATTTATTGGGAATTGACCAGTGCTGCTAATAACAAGCTCTGTATTGTCCGCTCTGCTGGTGTATTTTCTGCCGGTGTTGTTCCCGAGAGTATAGCAGGTTGCAGGTTAAGACGGTACGGAAAGGGGAAGAAGCTCCGCCTACACTCTTTCCACTTTAGCAGAAAGGATGCTATAGAGCAGTGGTCTTAAACTCATTTGAGTGTGGGGGCCAGATAGCCAACACCGGGAACGCCGAGGGCCAACGTTAGACGGATTGGGGGGGGGTCAGGCGATATAAAAGAGAAGAAACCTCGTGCTCTATGCTTTTTGAAAACTCAGTTTGGCCAGTGACGTTTTTAGATTGATGTGTCTATATCAGCACTTTGGGCACTTACCTGATGTGATAACCTAATTAAAATGACACCGCCCCTCCAGCGTGCTCGCATTTTGAATAGAACAAGAGAGCAAGTACACTGTCGATTCCGTTACTCAATTAACTCAGGAATTAACGTGTCTCTAAAAAACAATCACTTAATTTGGAACTTCTTGCTTTCCTGACGATTTCTATTACAAAATTCATACTTGTATTTTAATGTTGACATCTTTTTAACGCGAGAATTCCACGCTCGTAGCCTTATCTTCGGCAGTTGCTCCTGCTGACCGAGAGTTCGTGCAGCCTAGATGCATCCTTCAACAAAGAACTCGCGCTTGCAGCCTAGTAGCGGAATCGTTGTACATTACAAAAAACTGGGAAGCAAAACATAAAGCAAAACAAATGGAAAATGAACACAGACAAGTAAAAACTAAAAACTCGAAAAGTAGCTCCGCTCCAAAAAAGCGGAGCCACTTTTCGAGCGAAAATAATTGATGAGATCACTATGGCGCATACCAGTTCTAGCGCTCAAAACATCCGAACCGGGACCCGTAGCCGGCTGCCTGCGGGCCGCGTCCCAGCGAGTCGCATGCCACATGCGGCCCGCGGGCCGCATGTTTGAGACCCTTGCTATAGAGGAAAGAAGGAAACCGCATATTGTGGCAAGCAAACCCTTGTTGGACTGGCGGAAGTGATGGGGGACCCCAGGCAGCGTAAAAAAGAGGAGGGGGGGGGGGTGGACTGCAAACGTGTTTACCAAAAATAAAATCGGGGGAAGAGTGAAAAGAAGTATTCTTCTGCAGATTCCTTTTACTCCCGGAGCTGTGAATGCGACATGGCTGGACTGGGCTCAACTCATTACCCCAAATCATAAAAAAAAACAATCATTGCCCGGCAGAGTTTTGCGGACTCCTAAAATGCCTTTACGGACAGGTTCCGCAGACCCTCATTGCGGAATCGCTGGCCTAGATTGCGTACATGGGCATCTGCAGTACGTTTTGCAGGAAAAGGGGGATCCTTATTTGCCTCAAAGTTATAGGGCTGAAAGCTACACCCCCCAGAATGATTCCCCCCCCCTCCTTGCGCCACTTTGCTGACGCCCATGATTGTGGGCACTTCATCACTTACAAATTATTTCCAATGACCCATGTGTAAAAAGTAGGAGCTACCATTCAAGCACCTGTCATGACTACAGCGCAGACGTATCACAATAGCAGGGAAGAACACTAAATAATAATGCACAGTCTGGCCGGAAACAATGTTATAGTTTCAGACTCGCTGCTCAGCTTGCCAGCTGAGCCGGGCTAGAAAAACGAAATTGGCAAAGTGAATGAGTTGCGACTATAAAAATGCAACAACAAAGCCCTACTGGAGTTCTTAGAAAATGTTGGGGGCTTCTTGTCAATGGAAACGGCACACAGCAATTAAATCCAATACATGGAACTTACGCTTTATGAGCTTGCAGTTGGCACCTTCCACTGAGATAACGGTGATGTGCTCCAGCTCCTTGTTGCATCTCAAAACCTTCCTGGTGGCAAGACTGACGATGGATGCCACTCCTTCCGACATTGCCTTCATTGGTTTGATCTTTGTCTGGCGCTTTTAGCCTTTTCGGAACTGAAAGTAGAGCATGCATACATACTTGCATGAATGTCACAGAAATTAAACATGACAGAACCAAATTTCCAAGAACACTTCTTTCCAGCCCACAATAAATTATCTAAACAATTAACTTCATCTTTCTATTTTAAATCTATATGTATTTGCAAATACATAGGCACCTTCACAGACACAGAGAACTAGCGCCAAAAGAGAAAGAATAAAAGGTTCTTGGGGCCTGAGTTTGGTCATCGTTGAGATCGCAATCAAGATCTCACTAGGTCCGCACTGTGATTGGACATGATGCCACAGACGAACGCTCTTGACCAATGAGAACTCTTTTCGCGGTCGACGAGGCAATGTTTTGGTGAGAACCTGTCACCTTCTTTCGGATAGTGAGATCGATATCGCGGCAAGGTGGGTGCTTGTCCCAAGCTCTCGTTTTAGCACCAGTGGGTGACAAGTTACACACGGCCAGAAAAGAAATCAGCATAGCCAAACGAAGCACAGGACGACAATTGCGTCCGTAAAATACCTGATGTTCCATATTTCAATTAGTTTTCGATCTCACTCTGCGTGGCACACAATTTGTAGCAGACGATTGTCCCTTTTTGGCTCTGTTTGCAGATGACTTGCCAGTCTGTTCTCCGTTTTGTTACTGTCAGAGAATGATACCTAGTGGCCAACAAACTCATTATTATTCCCTCATGTTAGCAGACGATGTGTCTGCTAGCAGTTTTTTAGCTTCCTCAGTGCAAGCCGGCTGAGATCTCGATGAGCAATATCGGCTCCCGGTGAGATGAAATGGCAAACTGAGAATGATTTCTTGGCCAGTGGCCAAACAAATACTAGGTGCATTGTATGGCGAGAGTACTAGCATTGAGAAGTTTGGGTGGCGACCCCTTAAAGCGAGCCAGGGTGAGGTCACGCTGAGGACAAAATTTTCCCCCTCACTGGCCCTGCTCGCGTTGCGGAGGCTGAGACGGCGTTGGCGGTTGGCATACTAATTTGTTTTCTTTATTTTTTGTGCGCGTTTTTAGTAGGAAATGTGAATTATTATATGTGGCCTTATTGAGGTATGGTCTGTAGCTGCAGGCGAAACTTCAACCAACATTCCGAGCATGGTTTCCAGGGCAAACAGTGCATGAATCACAGCTGGTATATCAAAAAGAAGAAATGTCAGCGCACTTGCAGGAGCATCACAAAATATTTACATCTCACACAATCAACGCTGCTGATTATTTGAATAAGTTAAGGTTTTTTCATCTTTGTTTCTAAACAAATACGTCTCAGCAAAAAAGCTGCACTCTGCTCGAGCCATGGAGAGAGAATCGCAAGTGAGACCGTTCAAAGGTCTGTGACCTAAATGCCATTTGTATTCCCGCAAAGCGAGGTGTGATGTTCTCCTAACACACGAACACACGAAGAACAAAATTTCAGTGTCTGAAACACTTACACCGCCGCTCCCACAACCCCTTGCACAATCGCCTTATACCGTGTGGACTGTAAAGGGGGCGGGGAAGTTCATCAACTGAATTGCCTCCACCGATAGCTTTCGATACTTATAACCTAATTATAAAGGTAAACGTGACAAACACGTTTAGAAAAAGGTACGGAAATCCCGTCAGTGTAAGTCTCACCCAGCGTCTTGTACAGTGGGTAAACCAAGCCCGCTTCTCAATGTGCTTACAGCACACAACGACCGATGTTGACGGAGCCTTTCTCATCCTTAGTCTGACTGTCCATGCTTCCTTTAATCTCAACGTCTTCGAGTGGTAAAATATGATACAGGCTTCTTTTTTGAAATTGCATTGCAGCACTAAACAGTAGGGTCAGCGTGATCACGAACCTACGATCGTGAGGAAACGTGAGCAGGGAAGCGAGCCGCATGCCAGAACGCGAAGCGGAGTCCTTCGCCAGACGTCACGGTATACATCACCCAATCAAGACGTGGCGACCGCAGCGACGCTTGTGTTCCCTTTCGGGGCTAATAGTACGCCATGCAAGCAATACCATTGATCTCTATGACAATTTGCTGGATCGCGCGTCTCCGCTTGGTTGCTGCAGCGCAAGTGGGACCACCGGACGGCCACCTTGGGACACAGAATATAAATCAACCTTTTGGAGCGTTGCGGAGGCTGGGCGGCAGTGAGCTGAAGACATGTTTTCTGCTCGTTGGTTGTCATTCGCCGAAGAATTTTGTTAGAATTCCGAACGGTGAGAATTGCCTTTGAGAACACATGGAATTTTTTACGAAAGCGCAGCACCGCAAGAAAAAGGAGCAACTCGTCGATCGCAAGTCTCGCCGGTCTCGCGGCAGGATCAAACCTTCCTTGGCATGCCAAAGTGACTGCGTCTCTGCCTTCTCACGCTTGAATACCGATCAAGAATCAAAATCAATGCCGTGTGGATTTGTTTTGTGAGTGCAACGCGCATGAATATGTATGTGCCCCTGGAGCAGCATTTTACTTTACTCTTACGACTGTATTTGTAACTTGCGGCATTTGCGGTCCAGAAACGAGCATGATTCAGTGACGACAAAGGAGGGGTAGGAGGCTATGGCGACGGCGACAGATTGCACACAGCCATATGGACGGGCTGCGTTTGAAAAACTTTCGATCTCGCCACTTCATACTTTTGCCTTCGAAAACCTACCTTCCTCCACAGCATTGCTCTATTTGTGCTGTCATCTGATCCGTTCGAGTAGATTTGGAACATAGCCATGGTTAATCGTGCATAATAGCAACCACCGATTTCGTGTCCTATTGACAGCAACTCGTTGGAACAGCTGGGTGATTGAGAAGACGTCTACGTGCTACATACCTTCAAAGCTTTGCCAAGGCATCGATTCTTGATAAGTATCCAAGCGTGAGAAGACACAGAGACGCAGCAGTTTGGCAGGCCAAGGAAGCTTTGATCACGCCGCAAGACCGGCGAGACATGAGTACGACGAGTTGTGCCTTTTTCTTGCGGTGCTGCGCTTTCGCAAAAACTTTCATGTGTTTTCAAAGGCAATTTTCATCGTTTACACAGGGTTTTAAAGAACGTCTTTAGCGAATGGGAGCGTTAAGTCCGTGCTCCAGAGCGCGAGAGTTTGGCGCTCCTTTCACTAAACGGACAGGAGTGCCACAAGAGACTGACACTCAAGCGCGCTCTTCGTGCACCGAGTACTTCTCGGAGCACGAGTGATTTCTTCGCACTCCGTGATGTCACGTCCACAAACAAGATGGCTGTACTATTGTTGAGACCGTCGAAACGAAAGGCGTAGCCGAACCATATTGCTCCTTTTCAGTTGATTAGTGCTTAATCCAGCTGGTAAAAACAATTTGATTTGAAAGCCAAGACAGCAATTAGCATTCCGGAAAAAGTTTGTTCGTGCATCTCGCATGAAAACAAATTCATTCATAAACGGTAGCGTGCCGATAGCACAGCGACAGAAACGCTGTCGAGATAAGGACACATTCGGACCGCTGCCTCTTTTATAATGCTTAGCCCAGCGAATCACATACTTTGATTGGAAAACCGCAACATCAGTTAGCGTTGAGGAAAAGGTTTGTTCATGCGTCTTGCCTGAAAACGAATGGATTTATCGAACGAACGTGCTGATAGCTCCGCGACAGTAACGTTGTCGATAAGACAGTGGGACCGCTGCACTTTTTAAAATGCTTAGTCCAGCTGCAGCAAATAAAGATACTTAGATTGGAAAGCTGAAGCATCAGTTGGCACTGCGGGAAAGGTTTTTTCATGCATCTCGCCTGAAAACGAATTCATCTATCAAACGGTAGTGTACCGACAGCACAGCAACAGAAAAGGTTTTTGAGATGAGAAGACAATCGAAACCGCCGCCCTTTCTAGAATGCTTAGCCCAGCAAATCAAAATACATCGATTGGGAAGCCGAAACATCATGTTCATGCATCTCGCCTGAAACGAATTGACGTGCTCTTTATTGAACAACGGTGTTCCGGTATCGGCGTAGCACATCAACGGCTTCCGTCCAATAGACCCTTTGCAAAAAATCCCAAAAGCCCGCACGCGCCGCGCGACGAATAATGGGAGTCCTCGGTATGCCCCTCCTCCCGCTACCACGTGACCACGTGGCATACGCGAACAGGCGCAGATTACCATGGCAATAACTCTTGAGCAGTTGAGTCGGACCAGCGACGAGCCAACGGCTGCCCCTTTCTCATCCCTCTCCTTTGTACCGGCTCTGTCGTCTGCTGTACCAACGCTTCGTGACACTTCACGTGACACTTCAATACGTGAAGGTAAGTT
This sequence comes from Ixodes persulcatus, assembly GCA_013358835.2. Classification (NCBI taxonomy): domain Eukaryota; kingdom Metazoa; phylum Arthropoda; class Arachnida; order Ixodida; family Ixodidae; genus Ixodes; species Ixodes persulcatus. Next base: position 947,895 of record JABSTQ010010951.1, on the reverse strand, counting down.
ACGACGAATAACGTAATAAAATAAGTTCACCTGTCGCGATGCCTTTACGCTGCCACAGATACGGTACGCCGCCAACGACGTACGACTCTGCGGATGGGCGGGATGGCGGATGGCTGCAACGGCTGCTGGCGGTAGCTGCCGGGACGCGCGGGCAGTCGTGGAGGCGCAATGGGAAAGCGCATGATCTGTGCCGAGGGCTCCCGAAATTTTCTGCCGTTGTGGCGCTGTACGTTTTGCAACGGGTCTATTCCGTCTTGCTGCAATACGGAACCACAAAATATTTGACAAGTTTGAGGGTTTCGTGCGTCGACAAGCGGGGTCAAGAACGTTGTCTTTAATATAAATATGAACAGCATGTATGGTCAATAAATAGATCGGCCAAGGTAACTTTTCCTATATGTGCTTGAAGGGAGTCTTCAAACCTTTCAGGAATATTTAAACGTTCGTAGAAACTTTATAACGTCGACGTCGCTTTTATTTTCTACCCTGCCGCTCTACACTGCCCTTTATTAATTTATGTCCGAAATAATTTTGGCTTCTGTTACCCATATCCACGAGATGCGAGGTTCGTCATAACCGTGCGGTCGGAAGGAGCTCGTGGGGCATGGGCTCGTCAATAGTTTCAGTGGTTTCGGTGTGTCGCGCCCCTGTATGCCATGCGCCGTTTAGTTGCTGCGCTCGGAGTATGATACTCTGAGTGTCGAAGTAGCAGTAAAGGAGCGTGGACTTAACATGGCCAATGACGACAAACGAGCAGAAAACGTGTCTTCAGCACGCTGTCGCCCAGCCTCCGCGACGCTCCAAAAGTTTGATTTTCCGTGTCCCAAGATGGCCGTCCGGTAGCAGCAATCGCGGAGCGGGGACGCGCGATAGAGCAATTGTTGTAGAGATCAGTGAGAAATACGAAATGCATACCCTCCTAGCATCCATCAGGCAGGTATAAGCATCCTGTGCAGTCTCTACGCCCATCAATGTCAACGCATGTAGCCGTTTGCAGGCAGTCGCATCCCTTCGAAGGTCAATCTGGCCTTCGTCAGGCACCAGCTTTTGCTCTCAACACACAGCCACTGTTGGTGGGCTTCGAGGCTGCTCGCATCTTCACCCTCCGCAGGCAGGGCGACCCCAGTCTGTAGACATAGAATATGAATATGGCAGGTATTATTTGATAACACTTTTAGTGTGTTGGCCATGTAAAGAAAATGTGAATTCCATTTTCTAACACATCTTTTATGAAATAACAAGGTCAGGTGGAACGGCCCGAGTGTTCACTGACTGAAAGACAGAGGGCTTAGCCTGAACCAATATCCTAGCAGCCTTCGATACTGGTGCAAAGGGCCAGAAGGCTGAACTCAGGGTGTAGAACCGGTCATTATTTTGGTTCGGTTCGGGTTCGGGGTCAGTAGCATTGTATTTTGTTCCGGTTCGGTTCCGGCTTAGAGTAGCGCACATAATATCACTCCGGTTACCGGTTTTAATAAGTGCGAACCGGTTCGAACCGGTTCCTAACTCGACCTCTGAATATTGACCGAGCATTTCCTGCAGCCTTTTCTGAGCACGAGATACTTGCAATAGACCCATCCCAAAACTACTCCCTCTTCAGGCAGATATAAAAACTTTGCACAGTGACGTGCGCAACAGACATTATTAATGTGGCAAGGCTATTACTTGTATATTACTGTTCTTAAGTGAACTATATAGAAGCAATCGCCTTTTCAGTTTTATGGTGTTTTTTGCACACGCAGCTGTGCAGTATTTCAAACTCTGCCAGAAGAGAGCGTATTTTCGGGATGGGTCTATAGACCTTTACAAAAAAAGGCTTGTGGCCGGTGCCATCTTCAGTGTTCAGGCGTATATGGCGTGCTTTTCTCGCTTTCCGAAGCGATAAACACGTACGTGCGGGGCTGTGAAGATCACACACTGAGCTGCGCTTTTGTAAACAGTAAAAAGGTCTCTAGCTAGATTGCTTGCCCTCCATATGTATTGGTTTGTTTTTATCTGCACACACGTGTTTTTTTTATACATGCTACCTGTTTTCAGCACCCAGTAAAATGTCACAGCTATGCCCCAGAGTGGCTGACAGGGGAACGAGTGGAAACAAATGTGACGTAAAACACAGAAATAGTGACGCCGAGTGCGCAGTTGGGGTAGTTCATCGAATCCCGTTAAGCTGTGGTCATGCATACATTGGCTAGGCTAGCCGATGTGTCAATGACCGGGCACGTAAACACGCACGTAGAATGAAATGTGTCTACATCTTCACAGCGCTTCGGGTTCCGGCGGAAAAACGCGGTTCTAAAGATCTCGTGGCGATGCTTTGTCTAGTCACTTTGTCTTTTTATCGTAAATAACGATCTATGCAAATGACCCGGTCTGAGGGCCCTAGACCGGGTCCTTTGTACCTGTCGGCCACCGAACAAAGTTCCGCTAATGCCACCACAGCGAACGACGTTTCTCGAATGCTCAGTTGAAGACGATGAAAGAGGACTTCAAACAAAAATGACAAAAAGGTTGAACAGGTGACATGCTGGCCTTGCTAGTTTGACAAATTTACCAAAAAAATAAACAGACACATTTTCTTCTCTCCCCCCCCTCCTCCTCCTCCCCCTGGCCTCCTTCCAGGGCACGGCGCGTCGTCGAATCATCGCCGCGTAACGTTACCTCTGACAACCCATGTTTTTCTTTTTTATTTCTTTTGTAAGTTTACACTTGGAGCGCGTTAAAGAAAAGATTGTTTTTCATTGAAAAGGACCACAGGCGACCCTACAAACTATACTGCCGATGCAGCGCGGTACTTGTGCCCCCTTCCTTCAGGGTGTCCCTGCACTCAAGCGGAGGGTCACGCGGTGCGCTCTCGGTACTCGATTGGCTAAATGGCTCATCAAGTGCAACTCTGGTCTATCTCGAGGTCAAACATTCGCAGACGCGCAGGCCCTCGTGCCTACAGTGGCGCCATCCACTACGACACTTGGACATTCCATAGCCAAGCGGCCAAGCTGGGCTTTGAAATCGTCACCGCCGCTACCGCGCCGCCAGGGTCAATCCAAGAAACAAAGGAAAGTCGAAGCTCTCCAGACGATGATGTATTTTTATTACGTACGTCGTATGCAATAAAAACGAAATGCAAAAATATCTCACCGTATGTAGGATTAGTCTTGGTAACATAAGAAAAAAATACGCCCGCAACTTTTCCCATTTAGACCAATTATTGACATAATTGGCCTTGAACCATTTTCGTTGAACCGGTAACCGCCACATCAGATTATGGTTTCGTTCCGGTTCGGGTTCAATATGAAGCGGTCGATTTCGGTTACGGTTTTATTCCGGTTCGGTCAAAAATAACGGTTTTGATCCGGTTTTCGGTTCGGGTTCGGGTTTGGTTCGACACCCTGGCTGAAATCTCTAAAGATGTCTTCAAATGATTCTCCAACTGCTCAACTCCAACGTCTCGGGCTACTGCACTTGAACGTTCTTAACTTTTCCAGCATGTATTAACCATGTTCCATTTGCCAATTTTTCACACGCCCCTTCTCCTCCAATCAAAACAGCACGAGAGCCCGCCGTGAACAGACTTGGCATCATCCTGGGTGATACTCCCCGAAGACAGCCCGCCCCCCGCCCCCCCCCCCCCCCCCCGCCCCTCTAACATGCACTAAAGCCAAGGCTTCAGCACGAGCTCATAGCATCGCTAGATGGTCGCACTGCACGAACCTATCTACTAGTACTGGTAAAAGCGAGCGAGTTGAAAATGAACACTTAAAATCGAAAGAATAAAACGCGAAGGACAAGCACAGGCCAACCACGTTACGGTACAGGCTCACAGTAAATCTGTGAGCCTGTACCGTCTCGCACATCTAACCTTCGCTTTAGTACATCTCAGGATGAGATGGATAGTATCATAATAAAACCGATGTGGTCTCACCATTTTGAGCAGAAGTGCGTGAGTACCTGATGCTATTTTCGTGGTCGCTTGCACGTAAACAACCAAGCAGCTTGTACACAACGCACGCATTCATCTGGCTTGAAAACAACTTGAGCGTTGGCTTGGCTTGGATGTCAGCTGCCCATTGTGCTTACTTGAACTTCACGAAATCTGCTAAATTGAGCAGACTGCCTCTTGACTTCTACTTGGATGGAACAGCGCGGATGAACAGTCACACTCACAGGCACGCAAGAAGGAAACAGACTCGCAGCGCTGAATAACAACTCAGTTCTATATTTCTTCTTCCTTAATTCTTCAACTTCTCCTTCGCCATTACTGAGAACATTTAAAATTTTTACAAGCCGGAGACCAAATAGTCAATAAACATTAATAAATAACTACTCATTAAATAAAGGGAAGACAACTAAAGAAATAATATTAAAAAAATAAGATTTAAAATTTAATTTAAAAATTTAATAAAAGTAAAAATAATAAAAAATAAAAATTATAAAAATTAAACGAAAATTCCTCATCACTATTGGTGCTTTGATGTTATCTCGAAATAATCCAATTCTTTCTTTGACAAAGCTAAGGATGGGACACTAACACATTGTTTCTCCAACCTGGCTATTTTTTCAGCTTCGATAATCTCTAGTGTCAGCTGATTACCACTTCTGGCAATAACTGTGCAGTTACTCAGGTCCGCCGAACACCCGCAATCCCGGCAATGGATGCCTAGATTCCCTGATATTACTCTGTTTATATTATAGTAATGTTCACGGTCATTGAGACACCTCCCGGTCTGTCCGACATACTGTTTTCGGCATGAGAGAGAAATTGCGTAAACCACCCCTTCCGAAATGTCGTTACCATCAGGGGCCAAGAAAATAAAGAAATCATCTACGTAGCGGAACACTTTCACCATTTTTGAAGTGTCAAAACGCCTGCAATGCAGGATCCAATGCAAACACCTTTCGTTTGCCGGTAGATGTTTCCATCCCACGTGGTGAAAGTAGAGTTCAGGTAGACTGTAAGCAATTCAAGAAAACCGCTTTGGGACATTCCTGAAGCATTTTGGAAAGCTATATAGCCGAAAGAGTCAATGCAGATTTCAATGCACATTAAAAGTCTTTCTTGGAGTATATCATAATAGAAGTCCTTGATGTCAATGGAGAAGGCCGTTAAGTCATTGTTGTTTTGTTCATTTACTAACCTAATGACTTCATCTGAGTTGTTTAACAAAAACGGGTCGTCTACTGTTAGCCAGTTGAGCTTCTCTTGTAAAAATAAGGCGACAATCTTCTGCCAGGTCCCTCTTTCCGACACTATTACTCTTAAGGGACAGTCAGTTTTGTGTGTTTTCGCACTGAACATAATTTGTAGACTCAAATTTTTGCTTCGGTCGACAGTGGAGCAAAGCTTCTCTAAGTCGAGCTTCTGACATATTTTCTTGGCCTCAGTTTTTACTCTAACTAACGAAATGTCAAAGGGGCGGGTGAATACAGAGTCGATCGCAGCTAAGGCTCTTTCTCCAAATGTAGCGTTATGCATAATCACAAACCCTCCTTCTTTGTTTGCCGGTAGGATGGCATCGACTTCTCTTTCAAGTAGGTCTCGACTCTCTTAATCGGCATAGGTGTGCCCGGCTGTCTGTATCTAGTGAGTAGGTCAATGCCTTCAGATGTACAACGCTCACTTTCTACTTATGGAGCCAGCCTGGACACTTGCCTTACCAAAGAGAGGAGTTCTGGTGCCGACTTCGTTGGTTCAACTGCAAACTTTGGTCCAAGGCTGAGAACATGACGCACATAGTCCGGCAGATTAACGTCTCCTACCACGTGCACTGGGTTGCAACAAGAGCCTTAGCTGCGATCGACTCTGTATTCACCCGCCCCTTTGACATTTCGTTAGTTAGAGTAAAAAGTGAGGCCTAGAAAATATGTCAGAAGCTCGACTTAAAGAAGCTTTGCTCCACCATCGACCGAAGCAAAAATTGGAGTCTACAAATTATGTTCAGTGCGAAAACACACAAAACTGACTGTCCCTTAAAAGTAATAGTGTCGGAAAGGGGGACCTGGCAGAAGACTGTCGTCTTATTTTTACAAGAGAAGCTCAACTGGCTAACAGTAGACGACCCGTTCTTGTTAAACAACTCAGATGAAGTCATTAGGTTCTTAAATGAACACAACAACAATGACTTAACGGCCTTCTCCATTGACATCAAGGACTTGTATTATGCAATACCCCAAGAAAGACTTTTAATGTGCATTGAAACCTGCATTTACTCTTTCCGCATTATAGCTTTCCAAAATGCTTCCGGAATGTCCCAAAGCGGTTTTCTTGAATTGCTTACAGTCTACCTGAACTCTACTTTCACCACGTGGAATGGAAACATCTACCGGCAAACGAAAGGTGTTTGCATTGGATCCTGCATTGCGCCTCGTCTGAGTGACCTATACCTAGCACATCAGGAAAAAATCCTACAAAGGCGTTATGAAACTTCAAAAGTGGTGAATGTATTCCCCTACGTAGATGATTTTTTTATTTTCTTGGCCCCTGATGGTAACGACATTTGACGTTCTGTGTCCAATGTCCTCTCCATATTTAAGAACTCTTTGGATCCTTTGGACATAGCCCATGAACTTCCGGTTGAAGAGTCCCTAAGGTTCTTAGACCTCAGACTGTTTTTTCTTTCTCATCATACTTGTTGGTCATACGCTCAGAGGGGGAAAAAGCCACTCCTCCATTATCATTCGGCCCACTCCAAATTGGATAAGAGGGGTGTAGTTAACCTATGCCTTACAAACGCCATCAAGAAGTCATGCCCGCACACTGTAAAAAACAGCTTTGACGCGCAGATAGCTAGGCTAATATCAGGGGGGTACCCGGTTCACGTATTAATATCTGTCGCGGAAAAACTCCTTCAGAAAATCAAAAATCCCGATTTAATCCAATGTAAGAATAGGACAGAAACCAAAGGCCAACGGTTGTGCCTTATATTCACCACATTTCTCATGGTCTTACAAAGGTAGGCAACCGCGTAAACGTTAACGTAGTACTTTCTGCTCCATGCAAGCTCTCTAGTTTATGTAAAAAAGTAAATTCATCCTCGGATAGGACCTTAGGTTGTACAAAAAAGCACCACTCCCGTTTTGTTCCATGCGCGGAAGGGGTGGTTTACGCAATTCCCCTCTCATGCACAAAACAGTATGTCGGACAGACCGGGAGGTGTCTCAATGACCGTGAACATTACTATAACATAAACAGAGTAATATCAGGGAATCTAGGCATCCATTGCAGGGATTGCGGGTGTTCAGCTGGACCTGAGTAACTGCACTGTTATTGCCAGAAGTGGTAATCAGCTGACACGAGAGATTATCGAAGCTGAAAAAATAGACAGGTTGGAGAAACAATGTGTTAGTGTCCCATCCTTAGCTTTGTCAAAGAAAGAATTGGATTATCTCGAGATAACATCAAAGCACCAATAGTGATGAGGAATTTTCGTTTAATTTTTATAATTTTTATTTTTCATTGTTTTTACTTTTATTAAATTTTTAAATTACATTTTAATTTTTAATTTTTAATATTATTTCTTTAGTTGTCTTTCCTTTATTTATTGAGTAGTTATTTATTAATGTTTATCGGCTATTTGGTCTCTGGCTTGTAAAAATTTAAAATGTTCTCATTAACGGCGAAGGAGAAGTTGAAGAATTGAGGAAGAAGAAATCTAGGACTGAGTTGTTAGTCAGCGCTGCGAGTCTGTTTCCTTCTTGCGTGCCTGTGAGTGTGACTGTTCATCCGCGCTGTTCCATCCAAGCATGAATTTCCAACTAGCCCCAGCATCCACATTATCAGACTTCTCCTTGTTCTGCTGTCGGAGCGTATGTCTGCAATTCGGTGGTTTCCGAGTTTGACAACTCCGAAATCACGGGTTTACCACAGCAACATTCTCTTAACACGATTTCGGTAGCTGCAGGGTGTAAAAAGGATGTACGAAGGGTGTAGGCCTTTCCGTACACGCTTGAATATTAAAAAAACATGTAAAAATGGTGTAGGAAGGGTGTGAGGTCGGAAAAACACCGTTTTAACACGAACATGGGTGTTGAAATTTTTAGTGTGGAGAAGCTAGGGTGCCTTCACATCAGCGCGTCGATAGCGGCGACGGTACAATTCCGGAAAGTCTTTTCCGAAGGCCGCTGACAAGCATTTTTTTCTCTCGAGACTTTCCCTCTTTCTTCCTTTGACGGGGATTAAGCTTTGCTGACTGTCTCAGTTGTTACCTCTTTTTTCGAATGTACGTTTTGTAGGGAGTAAGCTCCTCAGCCTCGTACTTGTCACTTGTGCACCCTTGAGTATTTGTTTCACTTGGCAATTATATGCCATCAGTTTGCGTTTAATTTCTATTACTTATGTGTACGTTATGAAGACGTTCTAGACCTCCGAACGAGTGTTTTGTGTAGATTACTTTTGCAAGCACAAAAACAGTATACCAAAGCAGCGAAATTTTCCAAGTGTTGGCGAGCCGGATCTAAACTCTTTGAAGCGAATTTTTCCATCTGACTGTTCTACCAAAGTGAAAACGATGGACATCCTGTGCTACTATTGCTTCATGCACATCACAAACGAGATCTCGATGCGAAGCTCAGAGCCGTACTCTGGTATGGTTGTGCCAGCTGAAGAAGCAATTGAAGATCTAAATCGCAGCATACTACCTACGGATGTGTCGCCTCTAAGACAACCAAGCGTCGTAAGAAGTCCGGACAGGCCTACCTATGTCAAAAGAAAGCAGACAGAACTGGAGCAGGTTGATGTCGAGAATGTACGCTCAAGGGTACGCATTGCGTACGACAGAGACGCACCATCGGGGTCGTCCAAACCAACATGCTCCACATGCACTGAGTGGGTGGGCAACTTTCGGCAGGCCTTTGATACCGCCACCTCCCTCCGGGAACGTTGTCAACTGCTGACGCTCCTGCCGTCAACACTGACGAAGATGAGGTTCAGAAGACGATTCCACAGGCGTCAATGCACCTCATCAGTAAATGAAGCAAACTAAAGGAAAAGCGTAGTGTGCTATGATTGGGATCCTTACACAAGGTGTACAGTGAGCCCTGAGAACGTGTCTGCTGCCCTTGAGTAGTTCAAGAAAGACGAGCTGCAAAGTTCACGCCCAAATCCCAACCAGAAGGACGTGATCTCTGTCATGCTCGACGGAGAGAAAACGTTCGTTCCAAAGCGCTTTATGACATGCTCAATCCAAGAGGCTTTTCGTGTATACGAAGACAAGCATCCTGATTCCGGCGTTGGGCTAACGAAATTTTATTCGTTGCGCCCTAAATGGGTCCAATGTATTCCACACCAGGAAGTGTGCGTTTGTGTGAGCTGCGCCGAATATTACCTTTGTGTTGCCTCTCTAGAGAACGTTCGGGGCTCAACATGCAACACTGGTGAAATAAACTCGGCATTTCTGTGCGACCCACCAATAGGTCTGTGCCTCCGAGGAGACTGATCACTGCCCAAAAGGGCAATCCCTTACATTCGAGGAACTTGATATCCCAAAGGATGAAGAGATTGCGCTTGCAACATGGGAGTCCGGCGACCTTGTGAAAACCAAATATTGTATCTTGAGACTTTCCTAAAAGTCGTTCAAGTGACGGTTGGAAGTTGGATATTTCACAACCATATCCGGCAAACGCAAGGTAAAGCGATCTACGATAGAAATCAGTGCATGCCGCGCGGGAGCATTGTCTTTCATTTTGAATTTGCTGAAAACCGGACCATCGTGATTCCTTACGAAGTTCAAGCATACGACTGAACAAAAACAAAAAAAGTTTCGATTTTACGTGTGTAGTGACGACAAGAAAATCTACAAACAGCTTTGCAATTATCAGTGAGGACCTTTGTCACGACGCCGCTCATGCTCGCTTGGCTCTAGATAAAGTGAAAGAGTGGGTTGAAGACAACGTTGCGGTATACTCGTACGTGACGTACGTAAATGACGGGGCCGCCAGTCCTTTCAGAAATCGCATCCAGCTTCACCAGTTTGCACAGAACTATTGCCCACAAGCACAGTGGTTATTTTCTGCATCTGGACATGGGAAAAATGCATGTGATGAAGTTGGCGGATTCGTGAAGCACCAGGCTACGCTGATCAACCTGAAAGAACGTTCACTAAGAGCGATTCAGACGGCCAGGACAATAGTGAGCCTTCTATCCGAGAAACTGAAAGGTGTGCATCTTGTGTATCTGGACGAAAATAAGGTTATTCGGTATCGTGAACAAAACAAAAACAAAAGTGGCTGACAGTGCGCGCCTTTCTTGGCATTCAGTCTTGTCACGCGTGGCGGCTGTGCAAGTCATCAACAGAAGGAATCTGTGACTTGTATGTAGCACGGACTGTCGGATCTGATTGAAAGAAACTTTATTAAGCGGGTACAGCGAGGAAAGCTTTAGCATAAAGTGCCGAATTTGATTCCCGAAGGACTGCTCATTTTGAATGCAGGGACATCTTATTTATCACACTTTTCTTCGCGGTGTATTAACCTAATGCTTTGTTTCGTGGTTGCTAATAATCTTTATCTTATCACGATACGAGATTCACAAAACGTTGTCCTCGCGCAGGATAAAATATGTCGGCTTGTCACGACTCATTCGCACACCGAGAGCATCGAAGCTGCTACAGTAAGGCGCAGTGTTACCCCTCACCTGAAGTTGTTTGTACCCGGAAATAAATAGCCGACCTAAACAATTTTAGCATTCTATCTTTATTTTTCTGTGTGGAAGTAAAGTTATTTCTTTTATTCTAGATATAAAATATACCGGAAAGTAAAACTTCACAAGGCATCATCTTTTCTCGAATCACTTGTCTCTAATAGATACCTCTTTGTACGCTGTTTGTAAAGTGCTGTATATAGTTTCTCCTCTCTTTTACTGTGTGACTCATTGCTCTAGTTATCAATGACCTCATCTGAATAAACATATATAAAAGATGTGCGTTAGTTTTATGAAACTGGATCTCAGAGTCAGTTCTCGTATAGGGCACTGCTCTGTGTAGCTTTAAAAAAGGACCCTACTTTGGGGAGTTGTGTCTTCTTTCTCAAGCATATAAGGCAACATGTATTAATAGAAATGAATGCCGAACTAGAGTGTGACAGGGTGCCAAATTTAAAAAAGGAATAGAAGGTTATTTGCATCAGAATTTATCGTTGTTTGATTTTTTTTAAAGTTTTCCTAAAATAAATTATAAAATAAAATTTATCTCAGTGATACGACTACCGTATCACTGAGATAAATAATTTTTATAATAAATATTAGATATATATAAGCAGAATGCTGTCTGAAAAGTTAATGATGGCGATTAAATTATTTCATAATATACAGGCCTCCAAATTTTGCCATTTGTCGTTCGAGCACGCATATTTGGCAATTTCCAGAAAAAATATATATAATATAAATAAATATTATTAATATGTATTACAAGCAAGCTAAACCTGTAGTTTGTTTCTAAAAGTATTAGACTTCTCCTAATTTTATCGTTTTAGGTATTCATGCACTTTCAAACGTGCCCCCGCCATCAGTGCGTGTTAATGCAACTGACCACCTCTTCATGCCTTACGACTTTTTCTGTCCCCAAATGTTTTTTCTGGCCAAAACTAAGTGTGGATTCGTTTATACCAGACACTACACAAAGGCATATAAAAACATCAGTTGATTCCAAATGTCGATAAGCCACCCTTTGGTCGATCTTATCTGAAATCACCCTGTTTTGTTTTAAACAAATATGATTGATATAATTTATAACGTTAAACAGAGGTGAAATTGTTTTGAAGGTATGCATAGCTTTGACGGTTGTTATCGTAACTTCCTCTTTCACTCTCTCAACGTGTCTGGGCGCCCTCTCTCTCTCCCCAAACTCGCGCCTCGAGATGCGCTGGCCGCTGGCGCCGGGAAGTCGGTGGACCGTTGGAACGCGCGACAGACGACAGACGCGAGCCAGCGAGCCGTGAGCAGTTTCGCTTCTGGGAGTACGTCGCCGCGGAAAGTTCGTTCCACGTTCGTGCTAGCGTGGCTTTCTTTTCTTTTTCGTGGAAACTCGTTGTTTTTGGAATGTGGTTAAGCATGAATTTTCGTCATCACTGTTATGTCTCGATGTGGGCCGATTGTCAGTTGTGTTAAACCGGGAGGCATAAAAGGAAAGCCATGTTGAACTGTGTACCAGTTCAGGAATGTAGAGGGGGGTATTTGAACCCAAGCAGGGGGCGCTGCTAGACAGCTACATAACATGCCGCCACACAAGTATTAAACAACAAACATAAAATGCTATAGGAGAAATCTTGAAGGAACTCTGACAGTCCTTCCTGAGCGTGTTGCTCGGTGTTGTGGCTGGCTCGGCACACATCTCAAGGATGTCTTTTCTGGGTGACTTGCGCTGCCTGTGGCGTCGACCGGATAGTAATCCTCTGTAGTCACCTGGGGGTTCCTTGAGCTGGTTCTCACTCGAATGTGGTGTCGGTTGCGTGCATATGTCTGTCCGTTGGATGCAGTGACTCTGTACTTCCGCGGTTCCGGACCCACCTGTGTCACCACAGCCTTTTCCCATCTCTTCCCATGCCAGTACCAAACTGGCTGTTTCTTCTGCAAGGGAGGCAGTACTTGTGCATGTTGATCCTTATGCTTGTGCTTAGCTTGTTGCTTTGCTTTTAACTTATTGTGGAGGAACTTGTGCGGGTAGTGATGTAGAAGTGAGCTGGGATGGGCTGGAATTAGCGTTCTGATCCTTCTTTCCATTAGCATCTCTGCCGGAGAAGCAAGTCCACTCATCGGTGTTGCCCTGTAGTTCAACAAGTCCACCGACAGTTCTTTTCCTTCACCGAGTGCCTTCGTCATTGTAACCTTGATTGTCTGAATGGTCCTCTCTACCTGTCCGTTCGATCGGGGGAACAGTGGTGATGTCGGGTTATGGACGATGTCCCATTCCTTGTTGAAGTCCCTAAACTCGGTAGAGTCGAATGGGGGGCCCTGGTCACTGACCACTTCAATTGGTATCCCATAGCGTGCATAAATGTCCTTAAGCACTGCTATAACAGCAGATTCTGTGGTTGTTGGCATCTTCTTTACCTCAATAAACTTCGATTAGTAGTCCACCATTAGCAAGTACGCACAGCCGTTGTAGCGGAAGAAGTCCATTGCCACTTTCTCCCAAGGACGAGTTGGAATATCTCTGTCGAGAAGTGGCTCTCACTGGCTGGCTCGCTGATGGCGTTGGCAGATTTCACATATGGTTATCATCTCCTCGATATCCTTGTTTAGTCCGGGCCAGTATACACTCTGGCGAGCTGTGTTCTTGCATGAGACCATGCCACGATGAGTCATGTGGAGCCTTGAGAGCACCTCTTGTTAACATACCTGTGGCACAACCAGTCGTTCGCCATAGCAGACGAATCCATCTGTTGTGTAAAGGTCCTCCCTGATCAAGTAGTAGGGCTTAAGGGATGGCGGAACACTGGAGATCTTATCGGACCAGTCTCTCTGGATGTACGAGGCCACACGCTGAACTGTCTCGTCCGCTGCAGTCCAGGCTCGCATTTCAGCTAGCTTGGGTGTTGATGCTTGTACCAAAGTGCAAACAAGAACGCCATGTTCTTGATTCGCAGTCTCGATGGACTTCGCCGGATCTGGTGCTTGAGACAGGGCGTCTGCGACAGTCAGCTGTTTCCTAGGAACGTATACCAACTTGATGGTGAAACGCTGGAGACGAAGCAACAAACGCTGTAGCCTGGGGGAGATCTTGTGGAAGTCCTTGCAGTGCAGACCGATGAGGGGTCTGTGATCAGTCTCGACCACAATACTTCGACCACAGATGTAGTAATAAAACTGCTCACATGCAAAAACTACGGCCAGCAGTTCCTTTTCAATCTGCGCATAACGCTGTTGGGCGAGTGTGAGTGCTGCTGATGCATAGGCCACTGGATGTCCATTTTGAAGGAGGACGCTGCCGATCCCATACGAGCTTGCATCTCTTGATATGACAATGGGTTGCACTGGGTCGAAGTAATGTAGCACTGGAGCAGTTGTCAGATCGTGTTTGATTTCACTGAATGCCTCTGATATCTTAGAGTTCCAATGCCAGGCCACATCAGACCTGAGGAGCTCTCGAAGAGGTTGTGTCTTTGCGGAGAAGTTTGGGACGAATTTCATAAGGTAAGTTGCCATCCCCAGAAATCGCAGAAGCTCCGCCTCGGTCACTGGCACTGGTATAGCGTTGATCGCCTTCACCTTGTCGGGGTCAGGAGCGATGCCCAGTTGGGTGAGTTGGTGACCAAGGTAGGTGACTGATGAGAGTCCAAGCTTAAGCTTGTCACCATTTATCTTGAGGTTGTTGTCACGTGCTATGGTGAGCACTTTTCGCAGATCGACTACCTGGTCACTTGGAGCTTTCGACGCAACCAAAATGTCATCAAAGTGTGGCATCACAATGCCTTGACACTCAAAGATTGTGTCGATTGCCTGCTGAAACAGTTCAGGGGTGGCGCTGAGCCCAAACGGTACTCGCAGGAACCTGTATCTTCCCCACGGCGTGGCGAATGTGCACAAGAATAAGCTCTGTTCGTCAAGGGCTAGCTGCCAAAAGGCGCTCTTGGTATCCAGGACAGAGAACACTGTGCTCCCACTTTGTCGTGCAAAGAGTTCTTCCGGAACAGGAATTGATAATGCTGCCGTTTCACTGCTGCATTCAAGCTTCTAGGATCCCGGCAAATTCTTACATTTCCATCTTTGTTTTTGATTGTGACAATGCAGTGGACCCAGTCTGTTGGCTCTGTCACTCTTTTGATGATGCCGTTCGCTTGCATATGCTCGAGTTCTGCTTTCACTGTGCCTTTGAGTGCACTTGGCACTCTTCGAGGGGCCACTACAGTAGGCTTTGCGTCGGGTTTGAGGTGGATGGTGTATTCTCCAGGCAGTCTGCCGATTCCTTTGAACACGTCGCGGAAATCCTGGAGCACTGCTGCGAACTGTTGTGACGCTGGATGGTTGGCCCTCTCCGCCGCTTGGATGTTCTTCACTTGGTGCAGTAGCTTTAGTCCCGTGTATGCCGCTGCCCCTAAGATGGGCTTGAGGTTTCCTTTCGCCAGGAGGCACCTCAAATTACTTTGGGTATCCTTCACTAAGCAAGGAAGTTCACACCCATTTTCGATGTGCAGACGCTCACCAAGATAGGTAGTTACTCTTGCTTTCGTTTTCTTGAGAGCTGGCTGGGGCGTCAATTTCGTGACAAGTCTCTCGGGTAGGATATTCACATTGGAGCCGGTGTCAAGTTTGAAGTTCACGTCGTGGCCATTTACACTGATGTTTTCAAACCAGTCTGACGTTGTGCCTTCTTCAATGTCTTTAATTGTGATGCTCCCCAGAGGGAAGTCTTGAAAGGAGTCGGCATCTTGGTCGTCGTCCGACATTTGAAGTTGTCTTGGGCCTCGCCGCTGTTTTTAGTCGACACACACTGTCGTAATGCCCGAACTTGCCGCAGGCATAGCAGGTCGATCTATAAGCAGGGCAATGTCGAGATTGGTGCTTAGTTTCACACCTACTGCATGCTGTTTTCTTGAGCTTTGTATCTGTTCTCGCCATTTCGTTGCTGCGGTAGGGCTGTCGTCTCGGGGTGGTGCTGTTTTGTCGACTAGTCTGCTTGCGTGCTTGCGGTTTAAGTTGTCCACAGTCGTCGCACCTTCTTGTCCATCCGACGCAGCCGCCAACGATGATACATGACGCTTTGAGATTTCGGCCGCTCTGCACGTCGCGATGATTTTTTCAAGCGTCAGGTTTCTCTCCCGGAACAGCCTTTCGCGTAGAGCTGCGTCGTGAATGCCGATGATTATTCTGTCGCCGAGGAGGCGGTCGTGCTTGTCGCCGAAGTCGCACTTGTCAGCTTCGTGCTGAAGTTCCGCTATGTAGTCGTCAATCGGCTGGCTCTCTTCCTGGTACATGCTGTTGAATATATTGCTTGCGTCACATTCTTGTAAGGGAGATATCTTTCGTCGAATTTTGTAAAAATGGTTGCGACCGTGTCTCCGATCGGTTACTCTTCGGTAGGAGCGGGGATGTGGAAAGTCTGCACCATCTTCCGCGCTGTCGGACCTAATACGTGAAGTAGCAATGCTCGCCTTGTTGCTGCTGGCTTTGTGCTGTATTCGCATGCTGCTTCGTAGAGCTGGTAGCATGCCTTCCATTCGGACCACGCTTCCGCCGGGTTGTTGTCTGGTTGGAACGGTTCAGGGGACTGGATCAGTGGAAATGCCATGGCCTTTTGTTGCGCTGCTGTTTTTTATTTTATTTTATTTCATATACCCTCAGGGTCAAAGGCATTAGAGAGGGGAGTGAGTGCAAAGTATAAGTATAAAATTAAAAAAATGGAGTGATTATTAGTACAGACTCTTAATTATACAATGTTAGCTATGGCGTTCTTGAACTGCTGGGGATCATTGATGGTTGTTGTTGGGGCGGGAAGGCCATTCCACTCCACTGATGTGCGAGGAAAGAATGACTGAAAAAAAGCATTAGTTCTACACGATGGAATCCCGACTTTATGAACATGATCTAATATAGATGAGATATATTGCGGGGGGGGGGGGGGGGGTAAAATTTGTTTGGCGCGCAAGGAAGGATGAAGAAACAGTTTGTGAAAGAGACAAAGACGAGAGCTTTTGCGGCGGGATGTTAGGGATGGCAGATCAAGGTTAGATTTCATTGTACTGATGCTTGCAGTTCTATTATAGTTAGACAATATGAAACGAACAGAAATATTTTGAACCATTTCGAGTGAGTGTATCAAGTTTTCGTGGCTGGGATCCCAAACTGAAACGGAATATTCGAGTTTAGAGCGAATTAGGACCTTGTATAATAGTAGTTTTAGGGATGAAGGTGCTTTTGCAAAGTTACTTCGAAGATAACCCAACATGCGGTTAGCGTTATTAATAACGTACGAGGTGTCAACGCTCCCAGCTAGGTTAGATGAAATGTGAACACCAAGGTATTTATAAGAAGATACGGCGTCTAAAGGCACATTATTAAGAGAGTAAACGGGTGAGTTAATATTTTTTCTAGAGACACGCATAAGTTTGCATTTTTTAATGTTTAGTTCCATGCACCATGTTTTGCACGGTACAGAGATGTAGTTAAGATCAGATTGAAGAGTGGTTATATCATTATCACATAAAATTTCCCTTGCTACGTTCATTATCCCGGTTCTGACACCATGCTATGTCTCGATGTCTGCCGATTGTCAATTGTGTTAATCCGGGAGACATAAAAGGACAGCCATGTTGAACCGCCCATACAAAAATGTCCTATGGTCGGCTATAGAAAATTCTTTGTATGGTCGGCTTTAGCTATTCGGCCCAATTAGCTAAAGCCTTTTCTATGGCTGTCTTTAGCACTTTTTATGGTCGCCTTTATGGGCCTCTTTAGCTTTGTCTATGGCCCTATCACTGTGCAGCCATAGCGCTCTTTAGCTTGTCTAATGGTTGGCTAAAGACTTCCGTATGGCTTACCCTATGGCTATCTTTAGCCAGCAAACTCAAAAAAAAATTTTTTTTCTTTAAGTTCCCCCGACTTGTGAGCGCTACATGGTAGATATACCATCTCTGAACACACAGAATACACAGAACGCAAGCAGAACACTACCCCACACAACAGCGACAACGCAGCGCCACCGGGCTTTTCTATATAGGCTATGTTCGCACTCGCTGTATATATGGCAGTCTGATTTTTGAATCCGACCTTGCCGGTGGCCCGTTATTTGTCGCAAAAACACGGAGAGGCGGAGCAAATATTACTCGTACTTAATACATTATTTGAATTGTCTCTTGGAATAGACCCCATCTCTTAATTCAAAACCCCCAAAAAAGCAAATGTAGATCATTAGGCTAATTAACTAAAATTTAATAATTATCTTTTTAATAAGTTTGATGAATCACTTTGACAATGCAGTGATGACATGCAGTACACTGGTGCTGAAGATTGCAATCAAGCTATTGCTTGATTGCAGTGTTCGGCGCGAGTGTAATTTATTTTCACTTTTGGGGGGTAATAATTCATTTTAATTGTTGCACAAGTATTTTTAATGGATTTTTCAAGCAAACAATATTACTGGTTTTCACGACTCGTTGCAACAGCAGAGAGCATATCCTGGGTCATGGTTTGTCACTGGCATTACAGAAATTCAGTATTGTTTTAATTTTCTAACGGGGAGTGTTTTTACTAAAAAGTAAGCGCCGGTAGTGATTTTCTATAGGCGTGGAAAGAAAATTTATTGGTTCTCAGTCTTTAGACTCGGGGCCATAAATTTTTCTATAGACGCATAAAGACAATTTATTGGTTTCCAGAATTTAAACTAGGGGCCAAAGAATTTTCTATAGGCGGGTAAAGAACATTTATTGGTTCGCTGTCTTTAGACATGGGGCCATACAATTTTCTATAGGCATCTAAAGAAATTTTATTGGTTCCCAGTGTTTAGACTCGGGGCCATAAAATTTTCCATAGAGGGTTAAAGACAAGTTATTGGTTCCCAGTCGTTAGACTTGCGACCATAGAATTTTCTATACGCGGGTGAAGAAAATTTATTGGTTCCCAGCCTTTAGACACAGGGCCATAGATTTTTTTATATCTGGCTGCAGCTGTCTTTATGGATTAGTATGGCCGACTATAGAGGGCCATAGGGGGTGATAGCCTGCCATATAATTTTTCCATAGACGACCATAGACCATTTTTGTATGGGCGTGTCCCAGTCCAGGAATGTAGAGTGCACCCTGGTGGGGGTTTATTTGAATTCAAGTAGGGGCGCTGCTGGACAGCTCCATAACAGTCACCACAACACGGCGGTGCCAAGTGGGAGAGCAACTACTGCCGAAAGCCTGGACTCAAGTGGTTTTGAGTTCCAACGGATGAGAGGTACGCTGTTTAGGATTCCCCTTGTTCAAATTACTCGCCGCGAGAAATATGTGTCATTGTCAAATATCTGCAGACTTTTTTGTGCGATGAAGATCGAGCACATGTCCACTTCAAAAGATGCTAAGCTTGTTGCAGAGAGTTGTTTATTTGGGATTGTTGACAGCGATTCACGGCTCTGTTCGCGAGGAGTGAAAACGAGCCTAGAAATTTTCGATCAACTGAGGATGAGCGTGAGGAGCGATCTGTACTGGTTCCCATTTTGTTTAGCAGTGACGCACTTTTAAATTTAAGTGACAATGTTAAAAACTAATAGAGGTTCATGATGAAGATCCATTACCAAGGGGCTAACTTTTGTTTTCTAACCTCATTGATTAGTTTCCTTCAGTTGCAAAACACCGTCGTCGGTCTTTACTTATTCTCACTTATGTAATCAAATTAGAAACGATTGTCAATTTAGCGTTGAGGTATTTAACTCGAAGGAGGAGACACGTGTATTTAGTGTCGCAGTGCAGAACTTGAAGTAATGTTCCTTGAAAGATAGGGAATTATATGCTCGCTGTTTTCATTGGACCACTTCAGGCGTAGATGGGCCAAACAAGCAATTAATTCAACTTTTTTTCTATGCTTCACACCTGTAGCTGGGCGGCGCAACGCTTTTGAGTAAAGGCCTAGAAGCTCAAAAAGGACGAAGAGATTTCATGTAAATTTAGTCAAGTTTTTCTGCAAGGACTTATATAATCACCTTCGCCACACGAAACCATAACGTTTTATCTTGTTTTGTTTTTGTTCATTTCTTTGATTATTTTGTGTAAAATAGTGAGGAATTTCTTCCGTATTTCTACTCCCAGTTGAATACAAATGAATGCAAAAGAACAAGCGTTGCATATTTTTTGTGTATATGTCACTCTTGTTGCTATTCTAGGTTTCTGCTGCTTTGCTGCCGGTCTCGCGTTTCAATGCTGGCTTGTGTGCGTTTCAACGCACATTAACCAGCATTGAAGCGCGAAAACTAGCAGCAAAGCAGTAGAAGCCTAGCAAAACAACGCGCAATACGGGCAAAAAAAAATTACAGTTTTAATTTGTAGGCTAAATGTTGCAAACTACCGCCCGTCCATTCAAGCATAATGGCGTTCCCCTGCGGTACCGGTTTTGGTTTCGATGCACCGCCACGTTGATTTTTGTACAGCCTCGGGGCACCAGAGGGTTTAAATGGCGCTGCGTACTCCCAAGGTTTACCGGTTCGCGTTCTATGGGTGGTGTAGGAAGTTGCGCTCCTCTGGTCGTATTTCCAAAACGGCCGCGGAGCGGAGTGCGCTGATTGGCCAGAGCAGAGCAGTGTATTGGGAGAGTCTGGCCTGTGGGTGTGGCGACGAAGGCGCTGGAGAGGAGAAAAGGGGAGGAGAGGGAGGAGAGCGCCGAAGGAGCGAGACTGGAAGGAGGAAAAAAAGAGGAGACGAGCGCCATTCTGACGCAACACGCTTTCCGTACAGAGCACTGTGGAAGCTACGCGTAGTCTGCTACGGGCTGACATCTTTTTCACCTGAATAAACGTTTGAGGTCAGATATCGAGAAAGCTTCAGTGTGTTAGCGTTTTAACCCACCGAAGAATAACAGTATATCATTTTCTTGCCACGGGCCAGCGATATACAAGGAAATAGCCTAAATTCTGATGCCGATGCTATGCATTCTACTGGGTGAATGAACCAAAATGGCGGCCGTCCCCACTCATCTGGAAGCAGCCGGGAGTTCACGCGCATGCGCTCACGTCTCTCATTCTGCGCCGCGGGCTGATTGGCTCACTCGGGAAGGGGCCGTTACGTCGGCGATATTATAAACTGGCCAAACTCTTCTGATATACGCCTCTGGGCCCGCGAGATGTTAATGTGAATACTTCTGACTACACCTATTATGTGCTCGCGGAGCTATGCGTTGCTAAGTGTTCCGAGTTGGGAGCCTTTATAGTTCCGAGGTAGAAGCATTGCCGAGCCCGTGAGACTATACTCCATTTCAAGATAAGTTGGCGAACTGTAGAGGCTGGGGCCCAGCGACCCAATGGAGCGTCGGAGCGAGGCACGTGACCCGACGTCACGGGAGCATTTCTGTCACCACGCCAAATGCGAGGCCGGAGAAACCGGCTGTCGTCTGCAGTCACGGGCACGTTACTGCCAAAATAGTAACAGTGTTACAGTTACAGTTACTCAGGCAAAAAAGTAACCCTGTTACAGTTACAAAATTGAAAGAGTAACTTGTTATAGTTACAGTTATTTCGCTAAAGTAACGCCGTTACTTCGTCGTTACTTTACAAAAGAAAACATTCAAAACTTTCAAAAGGAATTTCCCATAATATGCCTTTAAATTAACATAGATGTCTTCTAAGACATGTGTTGTTACGGTAGTGAATATGATTATTTTGAAAAACTAAGATTATCTTAATAATCAATATCAACATGTTTGATTCTTCCTATTTTAATTTGTACCATGAATGGCTTCTTGACGATCATAATTTAAGGCAGTATCCGAGTAAATCCACTGTATGAAAAAGAATTTAAAGTTATGATTATAATGCAATTAAATGCAAAGGTGCAAGCGAGCTGGACAAGAATGACGAAAATAATACCTGTAGAAGGCAAACAAGGGGGACAAAGGACAAACCCAAATATCCAAGCACAGCAAGGTGACTGGTGCGCGACCGAAAAAATCTGCCTGGTCCGGGTCCTGCCACCAGTCTAACACCATTGGCGTTAGACTGGTGGCAGCTGATAAAACCCGTTTGCTCTACTGACGTCAAACCCCTGGTTAGCTCAGGAGATTCCACTTCCGGCCTCCGCCGAGCACGGACGTGCGATGTCGGGCTCCCAAGGAGCGGCAGCAACGGCCAGGCTTGGCCGCGGTTCTTCTGTTCATGAAACTGCTGAGGAGTACAAGATAATTCTGTCACCCCTGCCCACCGGTTATCTGGCAAAGAACGCAGTTTTTCTACACTGTGATATGCGCAACCGGCCTTATCGTATTCAAGAGTTCAAGGAAAAATTGAAAAGACTGAACATCCTGCAAGAATTGGCGTCGGCGGGAGCCCACCAAATGAATCACATATGGATGCTTCGGCTGCACTCGCTCTCCACAAAGCAACCGTTGGTAGATGCCAAAGAACTTCGGATCAAAGGGGGGCGTTGCCTCGTTTAT
Source organism: Ixodes persulcatus (assembly GCA_013358835.2). NCBI lineage: Eukaryota > Metazoa > Arthropoda > Arachnida > Ixodida > Ixodidae > Ixodes > Ixodes persulcatus. Next base: position 925,850 of record JABSTQ010010951.1, on the reverse strand, counting down.
GATCCCACCAACACGGAGGTGAAAGTCAAGCTGCATTGGCTTCCTTATGACGTGCCAAACTGCCAGGTACAGAGCGCGGCACTGTTAGCGCGAACAAGTGATCGCCGGTTTTTCCAGTTTTTTTCTTTGGAACCAAGGGATGTCATCCAAGTTATTATTGCTACGAAAAGAGCTCATTGAGTTCTATAATGTAAGCAAAAACATTTCGTGCTCGCTAATACTATTTAGAAGTAAAATGCGAAAATACGCCGATGTCGTGTTCGCGCTAACAGTGTCGCGATGTGTACGTCGAGAACTCGAACGCTTCGGCTAGGTGACGGACATTAGTCGTGACATGCATTTCCGTGAGAAGGGATTCGAGAACGTCGAGTCTAATACGCGACTCGTTCAAATGACGCTAAAGGAAGGTACGACTGTGGACGATATTCCGCACGAGTTACGCATAGAAGGATGCAAAGTACTTGTTATCGTTCCTGGAAGGGCTCCTATGTGTCTCCGGTGCCGCCATACTGGACATATCCGCCGTAACTGTCGGGTTCCGCGCTGCAACGAGTGTCATCGCTACGGACACGACAGCGAAAGCTGCGTATAGACGACGCCTTCGTCGCACGAGAACGCAGGAAACAAAGACGTGGATGACTTAATAATGGATGAGGTGGAGGCTGAAGATACAGCGGGGAGCGACCTGCCAGAGGGGCAGCCCGGAGATGCACCGAGGAAGCCGGCCACCATCCGTCCAATCGAAGAAACAGCGACTTCGTCCCAATGTGCCAAGGAACCCACGAATGTGGTAAGGGAGGCGGATTAAACATCGCCACCGCCAACCACAGTTCGACCACAGCCGGTCGAGGAAGCGGCGAAGGCTATCGACGACGACTTCGAACACCACCCAATCCTGGAGGACGACGAGGACACAGATCAAGTGGACATGATCGACGCGACGGTCCAGTTAGGGAGGCGGACGCTCGAACAAGTCTCCCCGACGGCGCCAGTGAACGACACTCTTGGCGAAACCCAGCTGGGTCACGGGAAAGGCACGGAAAAAGCCGAAAAACAACAAAGCCAGGTACTGCAGAGGACGACCGAAGACAAAAAGACACAAAGTGAGTGCACGGTGTATACGCCAACCCGATTTTTGAGTGTTTTCTTTTCCATTTTTTTGTTCTTTTTTGTTTTTTGTAACCTTTCAGCAAGTGCGTAGCCCTCAGTTAGCGTAACACAAACGAACAGAATAACGGACTTACCATCAACAATTCGTATCGGAACACTTAACACTCGAGGTTTTAACTCAGGGAAAAAACAGTACCAGTTACAGCGTTTACTAAGCGAGGAAAACATTGACATACCTGCAATTCAGGAAACTAAAATGGAATATGACGACAACATTGAGCGCGCTTTAAGACCTTTTTTAAGCCGATACGAAGTATGTGTCAGCCAAGCTGTGGGTCTCTCGGCCTGTTGCTTCTTATTTCTTCCTAAAACAGTAGAACTGAGAGATTTAAATAGAGTCACGGACGTAAGGGGCAGGTTTATAATATGCGACTTCACATTGTACAATCGAAATTGGAGGGTTTTGTGTATATAGGCACTAAACAGAGTCAACGAAAGATGTTTGTTCTTTTCGGACTTGGATCCATACCTGGAGTGCGATCGTGTGGTTGTCCTATTAGGGGACTAGAACTGCGTATGCAGAAGTGAGGGACAGAGCGCCAGGAGAGATGCATATAGACAGGTGCGTAAAACTTTTGAAGAACACATTGAATAAGTATACCTTAGAACATGCTGTGCAACTGACAGATTCAAAACCCGAACTTCGGTTTACCCATTTTCAGTCCTCTTCACACGCCCGTTTGGATCGTATTTACGTATCGGCCGATATTGCCTGCGAAGTAACAAACTACGACGTGAGACCTATATTTTTTAGCGATCACTGTTTAGTAACAGTGACCATGGGAAGTAAAAATATGCAACAAAAAAAAATGTTCCATTGGGAACAGTGAAAAATTAACGTTAGACTTCTCAAAGATGATATATTTATTGAGCGAGTGACGAAGACTAGTGAAATATTTACCAAGATGAAACATTTTAGTACTTAGAGAGATGGGAATTTTTTAAGCAGGAAATAAAACAGCTCGCAATAGAAAGGTCATCGCAGCTCAAATTTTTGGCTTCAAACGAAGAAAAGGAGCTGCGGAAATGCTGGATAGATTTACTACAAATTGAAAGCGATAAACCGGGGTCATGCGTTTCAGACATAAAGCAGGTCGAGGCCAAGCTGGACGCCTTCCAGCAAGAACGTTATCGCGGAGCAGTGATACGAGCGCGATCTGAAAGGTTTCTTTCAGGGAGCAGCCCACAAAACGTGCTCTAGGCGAGGAAAAAAATGTACGCGCTCGGAAAAGAAATCGTGAGTATTGAGCATAATGGGTGCATCAGTAATGACAAAGATGTCATCCAACGTGCGTTTTATGAACATTATTGTAGCTTCTTCAGGGGCGACAAAAAACCGAGCGACACAGCGACCTTCGAGGGCTTACTTCTTAATGTGCCGGAGTTATCTCTGGAGGCGAAGGAAGGGTCGGAAGAACCAATCAGGGAAAGCGAGACGCCCTGATTGAAAAGCTTCCTACGCATAAGACGCCTCGTCCAGACGGCCTCTGTGCTCAGTTTTAGAAAACGTTCAAACGTTCTTCGTGTCCTTTTCTTTTGAGGTAATAAGTAAAGCTTTCGAACTTAAAGCGCTGTCCCCTTTCTTCCTTCGAGCCCATACAGTTTTTATTCCTAAATCGGATGATGAAGCAAAACGTAGGCAAGTTACAGGATACCGACCTATCACGCTCTGTAATGTAGATTACAAGATATTTGCAAAGATTATTAACGAAAGACTACAAGGCGTAATTACTGAGCTAGTAGGACCGCATCCAACCTGCGGCATCGGGGGAAGAGCAATTCAGAGTAACATACACGTCACTCGGCCTATTCTCAAAAGTTGCAAATCCAAAGGAAACCAAGTGGCGTTAATTCAAATTGATTTAGATAAAGCCTTTGATCGCGTCTGTCACGAGTTTATTTGGAAACTCCCGGAACGTGCGAACGTCGCCAAAATTGTTTTAGAGGGGATCAGAATGGCCTACTCCGGTTGTACGACAAAACTACTTGTGAACGACGCTTTAACCCCTAAACTACGAGTGTTGTCGTCCGTGCGCCAGGGTTGTCCTTTGTCTCCGCAGTTATTCGCTCTATACCCGGAGCCTCTCTGTTTAAGTGTGTTGCGCAGCGAGCTAGTGCGCGGGTATGTTATGGGAGGCGTAGAAGTAAAACTTTTGGCGTATGCGGATGACGTTGCTGTCTTCTGTTCTGACAAAAGAAGTGTCGCGCATGCCCTGGAATTATGCGAGGCTTTCTGCGTCTCTACAGGCGCTGTAATTAACGTGAGCAAATGCAGCGGCTTATGGTATGGCGAGTGGGCCGCAGCAATATTAGTTACGAAGGAATTCAATGGAGTTGCTCGCCCAGTAGGTACCTTGGCGCACCTTTCCAACATTTAAGGCAAACAGTCGATGTATTGGAAAAATGTGACTTCTGAAATGAAAGAGCGCGCAACAAAATGGGGTTCCCGTGACCCGTCAATTTTTACGAGATCCATGATATGTAACATATTTCTGGCCGCGAAGGTGTGGTACGTGCTTCAAGTTTTGAGTTGTCCGCGAATATGTATACAAAAGATGCACCGTGTTTTTGCCTCGTTTGTGTGGAAAAATGCGGGAGAACCAATGCGAAGAGACAACCTTTTCCGTCGCGTCCAAAAGGGTAGCCTAGCATTGCGGCATCTATTTCTCCGGCAGACCATTTCGCGTTTCCTGTTTCTGAGAGACCAGCCGAACCCTCTCATTCAGGTAATGCTCCCAACGAAGCTTGCCTCCCACCTTCCTTTTTTTTATTATTTCCTCGGACATTGGTCGTCCTGCTAACCTGTTGGGCTTTGTGAAAGAAGTGGTAGACTCTTTCAAATTTTTGACGGCAAGGTACTCGCTTGATTACTTGGGCACCGTTTCGCGAAAGAAGCTGTTCCGCGATATCCTCGATAATTTATTCCCTGCACCGATGTATCGGACGCTTTTTGCGGATCAACCAGGCAAATATGTTCTAGTTCGTGCGAAAAAGATGTGCATCCCGCCCTCAGCAAAAACCTTCTTCTTTCGTTCGCATAGCAATACCCTGCCTGTTAAACTCTGGCTGGGTAAACGAGGCATGGTTCTCCCCGGGGGCGTCAACTGCCCGCTGTGTAAAGTCCCCGAAACTGTTGAACACTGTTTTTGTACTGCTGGGACGCAGTGTTTTTTTGGGATGTCTTGAAACGAACTCTAAAGAAAGAACTGCGTATAACACCCCACTCTATCCGTTTTTTACCTACCGAACAGCACGAGAGTCTACCATATGATATGATAATGCTCCTCGGTTTCTTTAGCATGTGGAAGTCTAGGTAACCGGACAAAAGCTCACCAGAAAAAAGCTCACCGGACAAAAGCTCACCCGTTTTTTCATAGACCCGGACAAAAGCTCACCTCATTTTTTTCGCCACCCTGGAGAAACACGGGCTCAAATAAAATGCGGACGCCATGAACATTGCACCATATTTAGATGAACTTGTACCCCATTCCACGCAAGGGTTTACTACGGTTGATCGAATGACATTTCGTCGAAACATGTTTTAGAGAACGGGCACATTTTATTGAAGCACGGTTTAGATAAAACAGAGCCTCAGTTTAGAGATATGCCGTTTATCGAAAGGGGGACGCTATTTAAAAAAGGCTTTTCTACTTCGCGCATGTATCACTGGTGCGCGTGTTAACCCAAGTCAGGTGAGTTAACACAAATGTTAACTCACCTGACTTACCCGTACACGCCGCTTCGCGGTGGCCGATTTCGCTAAAAGGAGGCTCATCGCATCTTTCTCTAAACTTGGTTTCTCTATAAGACCAACGTGAAATTGTCTCCTGGTGAGCTTTTGTCCGGGTCTGTTAAAAAATGGGTGAGCTTTTGTCCGGTGAGCTTTTGTCCGGTGAGCTTTTGTCCGGGATTCGGAAGTCTAGGATGACTGTCAGACATGCGGAGCGACACCTGAAAACAGCGTGCATCTTTTTTTGACTTAATTGCGCAGATAGGCTGTGTATACGAACGGAACAAGTGCCCGCCGGAGTGGATAAGGGAGTTAAAAGCTTACACAAATGAAAGAATTTGAAGTGAAAACCGCCCATAAGCACTGGGCCCGCTTTAAGAGAAAAAAATTGTAAATATGTGTATATACATTGTACATATGTTTGTTGGATGAATAAAGATATAAAAAAAACCTCGTTTGTTCAGTTGGTTAGAGCGCTCCACCTGTAATAGAGAGGTCCCGGTTCGATACCGGACCAGGCGGATTTTTTCGGTTGCGCACCAGTCACCTTGCTGTGTTTAGAGATTTGTGTTTGTCCTTTGTCCCTCTTGTTCCCCTACTCCAGGGATTATTTTCGTCATTCTTGTCCAGCTCGCTTGTACATTTGCATTTAATTGCATTATAATCATAACCTTAAATTGCAAGCTTCACCCTTGTTGGTGTTAGACTGGTGGCAGCTGATAAAACCCATTTGCTCTACTGACGTCCAACCCCTGGTTAGCTCAGTTGGTAGAGCGCTCCACCTGTAATGGAGAGGTCCCGGGTTCGATACCCGGACCAGGCGGATTTTTTCGGTTGCCCACCAGTCACCTTGCTGTGTTTAGAGATTTGTGTTTGTCCTTTGTCCCTCTTGTTCCCCTTCTCCAGGGATTATTTTCGTCAATTTAAAGTCTCTTCTTTGGAAAAATTACAGGCGACTTTAGTTTTTGAAATTTTTAACATACCAGATACCTGGCACATAAAGAACTTTAAAATAAGCGAGACCATCATAAGATATACACAAACACAACAGCACGCGTCCAGATCACGGGTATATTCATTCTTGGTGACAGTTTACAATCGGTTAATTCTAATTTCGGATTTCTTTGATGAGTCGAAATCGGACGGCAGCAATACAAATCGTGCAAATGTGAAGTCAATAATAATATGTCATACCTTGCAATCAGATTTATAGAATTTTTCTTGTGCCACTTCAATCCACTCGTCGGTCGAATCGTTTTCTATTGCGTGCGCACAATCTTTCATGAAACACGAAGCTCCCCTTGAACACTTGGAGAGCAATGTAACGGCAACATTCCTCCATCAAAATAAGCACGTACCGAGGTACAAATGACCACTGCGTGTAGAATTCCAAACGGCTGTTGAAACGTTTCTCTGCAAATTCCTAACCAGATCGAACACGCTTGTGCTCCTCCATCTCACCACCCGAAATAGAAGAGACCACCCGGAAAGCCCACTACGTGAATATTTATCAATCAACTGATGGCACGTGCCCCTGGTCCCGGCTGAGGGCGGCCTTTCAATTTCAAGAAAACACACAAACAAGCAGAACGAGACAGACGTTTCAGACGTTTCGAGCGAATACTCTTTCTCGAGTGACGGGGCCCGAGAAGGGACAAAAGGTGGGTGACGCCGGAAATTGGGTCGTAAAAAAAAAAAAAAGAAAAGAAGAGAAAATTGTTCTCAAGTCGAGACCCCGCAAAAGTGCATCTGGGAGATGGACGATTCAAATTAGAGGAGAAGGACACGTATGCTTGGCGGCAAGAAGACGATGTACGGAAAATTGGTTGTGCCGTAAGCCTGCGGGCGTTTGGGTCGACAATCACCAAAAACTGGCCTCTGCAAAAAGCACTCGCTCCATCCGCCTGACGACGAAAAGAAAAACGCTTTAGAGATGCCGCGCTTTGTTACATCTGCGTGCGCTGTGGGCGGTGAACCATACACGGCTTGTACGGACGCAAACGGGTTGTAGGAACAAATGGTCCCGGAACTAATGGTCCCAAGTTCAAGGTAGGAAAAAATGGTCCCGTAAGAAGATTGTTTTGAAACTAAGATATACCATGCAATATGCTTTACCCGTTATGCAATCAGTCATTTCCTAATTGAAGAAAGGATCTCATCTATGTTTTTAGGTCGGTTAATTCGAAGGAAGTGGTCGGGTATGGAACTTAATTTTATTCAATATCGGCCGAATATTTTCGAATTGAATACTGTCAAACAGTTATCTCCTAACTGTTAATTTAGTGATCTTACACGATATGATAGGAGTTATTTATTTTCATAGGGTCCATATCACATGAGCGAATGACGTTTTAGCGAACAGCGACATATGAGCGAATTGACGGTCTACCGAATAACTGGGGCGCGTGATAAACCCCCTCCCCCTCCCGCTCCTCCCCCCCGCCGCTGCGCTTACGCCGCTTCGCGGGGACAGTCTGCCGCGGCTCATTGCAAAAATGTGAACCCACTTGGCCCACCCGTAAACGCCACTTCGCGGTGGCCGATTATTCGCTAAAGTGTCATTCTGTGAAACGTGGGCGTTTGCTAAAACGTTATGCGATGAAGTGAGTACCTCCCCTGTTGAAGCAATAAAACTCGAATTACATTCATCTCGTCATGAGACGCGGTGGTATCACACATAACGAGGAGAGTGCAATGCCTTTATAAGTGCATTAGGTTTGCATAGCGCAAAACATTTCTGAGCTTCCCAGAAAAATAGAAAAAGGTCGAGTTCGTGGAATCGGCAGCCTCGAAATACGGAGCTTTTCTTATAAATTGGAAACCGTAAAATGTTTACCGGAGAGTGTTATTGTGATGACTGAAACCTGATTTCAAACCACAGTCTCAGGTTTCAATCATCATGTATAACTTCCATCAGCTCGCTTGCACTTTAACTGTTTTTTCAGTGTTATTGGATTGTATCGGTTTTATCCGAAAAAGCAGAAGCCACATTGGCAATATTTATTTGGGACCATTTTTTTTTAGTTTGTACTTGGGACCATTAGTTCCGGGACAATTTGTTCCGGGACCATTTATTCCGGGACCATTTGTTCCGTGTCACCATACGGGTGTGGCGTCCTTTTTTTGGTTTAAATATAATTGAAGCTCATAGATTTGTAATAATTCATTCTTTATTCTTCATATCTTCTCGTTATATATGGAATCGCACGATTCAATTGCCATTAAACGAAAAAGATGGCTAGAACTACTTTTGTCGCGGAGGGCTCTGTTGCTGTGGCGGTAACGAGGCCCCGGTGGCCTCGACCGTATGGAGTGTTATCCACTGTGTTATCAGTGTTATCACGTGCCTTGCTTCGGCGCCCTTATTGGGTCGCGGGGGCCGCAGCCTCCTAGCTATGACATTTGCCGCTGGTCTTATGTGACGAATAAAAAATACAGCCAAGGTACACGGACAGTTTACCTAAACGGGACTGGGAGCGGTTCTCAGTGCTCTGGATATTCTGAAAATATGGCGGGCTGTGGGAATATCCAGCGCTTCGTCAGACGACCTCGCTATCGAACCGCTCCGTCGAAGCCTCACCACCAGTGCGTGAACACATGAACTGTCAGCGGTCGAGCATGAGGTGTTCACTAGACAGTCACCGCCAAGTATAGTTCGCGCTTCACATAGGAACATGCAGGACAATGCCTATTTACGAAGAACGAAGAAACGAAAACTTCTTGCTCGTACGAGGAGACGCCTCCCATCGTATGTGCAAGCAGTTTTCTGGTCGTATATTGCCGCCCCACAACACGTTAGGTACATAGACAGGATATTAATGTCCTCCTTCAGAGTGTTAAAACGTTACAATCCACCAATTTTAAAGTGTTCGCGGAGTTTCTCTGACCGGAGCTGTACTTGGTGTTCGCTTGCACGTAGCCGGGTCGTGCGTTCGTCGTTCGTTTATGTAGGCGTCCTCGAGACACATTCCTAAGACACGGTGAGGAATAAATATATAACGCGAGTGTGAGGACTGGTAGCTCGATGAACAAAATTTAAGTGTGTTCGGCGCATTTCGGAAGCAACGAAGTCCTGCCGTTTTCGGTAGGGTCGTCAGGCGTGAAGCTGCAAATTTTTTTTACATACTTTTAAGGCAGTATCTATTCTGCAGGCAGCCGGTAGAATAATGTTTCCACAATTCTGCCTGCAGTCGCGTCTCATTGGCTGCTGATACCATGCGACAAATGTCGGTGATGTACTCGTTTTGTTATTTTCATGGACAAAATGATTTTCCTTAAATTCTAATGGCGGCTACCGGTAGAAGAGTTAAATACTCCTGAATTAGGTGGGAACTAGAAATTAGCGTCTCTCTTCTCCTGGCATCAAAAAAAAAAAAAAATGGCCACGAAATTTGCGGAATATATATTCTGCCTCAGGACAGCTGGAATTGTGCTCTCGCACAAATTATCGTTGATCAACATCTGGATCAGGCGGTTTGAATCGTTTGAATGCAGTGCTTGTAATCTGTAGGGCTGTGAACTTTGCGAGGCGCTCGCCAGTGGCGGCCACCGCACCGCTGTCTTTGAAACTGCGGCTGGTCAAGATAGTCAAGATCAGCTTTAATATTCTCAAATGAGCGAAACAACACACGAACTGAAAAGCCATAGATCATGCCCCTGCTGAAAGCACAAGGCTGCCGTGCAAAAGAAACAAAGGCGCAAACATTGCGAACATTACTGTCGCCACTCTGAGTGAGGGCAGTGTAGGCAGCCGGAGTTGTTGGGGGTGTCAAGTTTCAGGGAGCCAGTGGGAGGGTACTGCCGGTAGATTTGCGGAAAAAGTATTCTGCCGGCTTTCAGCAGAATACACACTGCCTACATTTAAACAGACGGTCTTGACAGATAACATGCGTGTCCGACAGCCCGCCCTGGTATTTATAAAACCCCGAGTACTACCAACGTGCGTCTAAACACTGCTTGGAGCTAGCAATATATTGCAGGACCATTTCATGCAGCTGTAGAAAGTTCGTGAGTCAAGTTCGGGCTAAGGACCTTTGGAAGTATCAAAGCGACGCTGCTTTGGCTCCACGGGTACTACAACACTCGCATTCTAATTGGGTCAAGCATATACACACAGACCAGGTGCTTGGAACAGCATACGCTGCCAGCTGTAAAATAATAACGCAATACATTATTCAATTAAGATCAGCCGTGCTAAACCATGGGGACACTACTTCGCGTATTATTTCAAGCTCATTTTATGCCCCCGTGAAGAATGCAGGATACGAACACAGCAATTGTCAGTCAGCACCAGGGCGTAAGATAGACAGGTGGGGAAACGGCCCATAGAAGCCTACCGCAGCGCCGTGACCGGATTGTGTACTCGTCTGCTTGCGGGTACCCCCGATTTGCGACAGATGGCGCTGCGGCGAGAGGAAAAAAAATTGGAATCGGATTTGCATGGAACTTTATGGGAGAGTGCGCAAAATAAACCGAGAGCACGACAGTCTTCCATTGAAAATCCACGAGAAACCATCTCCGTCAGTTTAGCCGGTCGCAAAGGTGGCCTCCCGGAGTGAGAGTTCGTGGTGCTCCACATAGATGGCGCCACAGAAAAGGAGAAAACCGAGGGGGACACAAACCGGTCACTCATTTGGCTCTCGTTTCCCCACCTGTCTATCTTACACCCTGGTCAGCACAATCTCAATTTATTTCCAACAACTTAGTCTAGTCTTATAAGACAAATATTGATGATATAGGGTGCGAAACGACCCGAGTACCGGCACTCAGACATTAAAATATGATCAAAGTATAAAACACTAATGCAGCTTTAGAACTAGTGTGGCGATCTAATACTTGCAAGCGGAAACATATAAAAAACGTGAAAGAACTAAAATTCCAATATCTAAGTTAGCAAGCTGGCTGCTCACTAATACTCTGACTCAACGTGTCTAGCCCAGGTAGCAGTTCTCTCTAAGTGGAACATTCATGCTGGGAATTCTCACAGTAAGATACATATTGTGGTCAATAAATGCAGGCTTGCTGACTAGGAGAGTATCACAGAAAGTTTATGAATTGGTAACGAAACAACACGTTTCCTCCTAATCTAAAACCGGAACCTTTCCGACTAGTGATATCACTGGGCGCACCAGACGCAACAGAGCGCTGTAGATTCCAACTTCAATCGCAACGGCACTCATGTACAAACAGACGCTGGTGACTGGCATGAGTATAGGCATAAATTTTGGCTTCAACAGCTTTTTTGTAAATAAACAAACCAAACGGCCTGGGGAATGGCGCAGGTCTTGGCGCTTTCCGTCGAGCCTTGCTCTCCGAAAAGTTTTAAGGGGCACAGCAAATCCGTAATGTATGAAACTCTCGCTACAGCAAGCCCTCATAACCATGCTTCAGCTGCCGCATTTCGTCTGCTTTAGAGCATCGTTTTCCCACTCTTCATTTTTTTTTTTGCTTCAATGTGACTCGAAGACGGAGGAGCACAAATGCTTCAACTAGCTTCTGTGCAAGGTTGTGGCACATTGGCAACGTGAGTGCTGCAGTGCTGCGATGAACATCGTCGAGGTCCTTTTACGATGCAATGATGATATCTCCATGCTTACGGAACTCTCTTTCTGAAACAAACCGTAGCTCGCAGGTGTCGGGGGATAGCATCACCAATTCTGGAATGCTGACGTCTCTTACGTAGCACTTTAGCTGGTACAGCCTGGCATTTTGAGAGGCAGCAGAACCCGTCACTGCGGCTAAACATAACTCGCATGGCTTCTCCTTCCTCCTAACTGCACGAACACTGAACCCAGACAGGCAAAAGACCGACTGCTGCAAGTAGTAGGAAATATGTGCCACCTCGCACACCGACCAATAACAGCGCTGGATGGCGGGGCCAAACCCGATCCAACCAATCACAGCGCCTGATGAAATATAAAGCGCGCAAAAAACAATGACGAAAAAGAGAGGACACCTACGACAGACAAGCGCTTACTAGCAACTCAAGTTTTATTAAAACTTGGGGAAACACGAAAATAGTTACTTTCGCCAGCTGCATATGCGGATCGGATTCGGCCCCGCCCTCCTGCGCTTTGATTGGTCGGTGTGTGAGATTGGACATATTTCCTACTACTTGCTGCTCGTCGTCACTGATGGTCTTCTACTGGTGAAAGTTGGGCAGCTCATTTCCTCCTCAGAAACTGCTTCTTCAGGCTGAGGCCACAAACTGTGCCAGGTACGCCGACTCATCAATCTGTAGCTCCCAGAGCGACTTGGCCTAAAGAACTGAAGTTGTCAACACAAAACGTTTGGCATATAAAACGCTCGTCAGGCCGGTCATGAAATATGCATGCGAAATATGGGACCCCCACACTAAGCAAGATGACCTTAAATTAGACAGAGTGCAGAGGCTCGCTTTGCGCGGCAGTTTGATACTTTAGACCCATGTTACGGATAAAAAACGACGCGGGATGGTAAAAAGAACATGCTTTTCGTGTAAGGCTCGTCAAATTATGAGGCGCTGGAGAAATGCAGCCTTCTGCGTTAAGTCCTTATTTCGAACTCTTTTTGTTCGCCTTCCGCCCATTGAAAAGCATGCCGGAAGGGCCTTAGAACGCACCTGGTATTGCTGCGCCGCAGCGTTCTTCCGCAATATAAAGTTCGTCTGCGTTCCTCGCCGTCACCATGGCAACGAACGCCGAATGAATGGAAGCACGCACGGTACCACCGCGTGAAGTCAGCTGTTGCTGCCTTCACGCGGCGGTACCGTGCGTGCTTCCATTCATTCGGCGTTCGTTGCCATGGTGACGGCGAGGAACGCAGACGAACTTTATGTTGCGGAAGAACGCTGCGGCGCAGCGACTCTAGGTACGTTCTAAGGCCCCTCCCGCATGCTTTTCAAAGGGCGGAAGGCGAACAAAAAGAGTTCGAAATAAGGACTTCACGCAGAAGGCTGCATTTCTCCAGCGCCTCATAATTTGACGAGCCTTGCACAAAAAGCATGTTTTTTTGGCCATCCCGCGTCCTGCTTTTTTTATCCGTAACATGGGTCTAAAGTATCAAACTGCCCCCTGCTGCTTCAAAGACTGTTTAAAAATTCTTTTTTTCCCCTAACGATAAGAGAGTAGAACTCTCTCCCAGAACAAGCAGTGTCGTGTCAATCGCTGGAAGCTTTTTGTTCGTATCTTGCATTTGATGACGTGGGCAGCACTCCTTGAGATGGCATGTTTTTTTAGTTACTATTTCCTCTTTTTGTCGCGTCATGACTTCCAGCCAGCGTCATTCTTCCATTGTTGTATTGATTTTACACTTTCCCCCAGTGCGGAATGATTCTTCTGTAATATAGTTTTAGGACGGGTTTGCAACGAACGCAGTTGTCAAGCTTTTGTTGTTAGTTCTTGTTTCCTTGTGTTTTTTTCCAGACCGAGTTTCTAATGTTCTTTTCATATTTTTTTTTCCTTCAGTGTTTATCAAGTTTTTTGTTCATGCCCTCCCTATCATAGTCCCATGTAGGGGCTGATAGTATTTTGAAATAAATATAAAAATAGAATAAATAAAGTGCGACATGATGACGAGGAGAAGGGCAATCTTGAAGTCTCTTGCTCGAGGCACAGGGTTCTTAGCTCTGACGGTTGTGAAGATATTCCCAGAGCATCCTGCTTGAAACGGCTCAGAAACAAATACTTAAAGCGCTTGTCTTGCAGAAACAAGTCCTGCATTATCAGTACCGTGCAAGTAACTACGTATACACGTCTGAGTTTGTCCTACTAGTTTTTAGCTGCGTCGGGTGATTGCAGCGTGTTGTTAGAAGATAAACGAGAAGTAATCCAAAATGAAGAGAGGGAGGGCAATGCTAGTTACCAAGCAGTACGAAGATGCGTCTTCGACGGGTGTGCTTACCGTTCCCGCCGATGCATCGAAAGTGGACACGGGAGCCGGCCTGTCACAATGTGAGGCGCCGCGATCGTGGTGGTTGGTCGCACAAATACCGGGGATAAAGGCGAGCGGATACAAGGGTCGCTGTCAACTGGCTGCAGACCGAGAGCAGAACAGGCCTCTACCTCTTCAGCACTTCGCTGCTGTGCCATCGCCAGGGTCTCGGCAGAAAACATTACGGCTCTTTTCTGGCGTCATCGGGCGGAAATCGAGGGACCACTCTTGAAAACTAAACAGACCGGTCAGAAACGCGCTCCACGCACCAAAGTATGCCGGTGCGATACACGTGGGACCCCACACTGCATGCTCACTCGAAAACTGTCATTGCAAGGCGTAGCTCTCAGTGTACGAATTTCGAAGTAGAAATCGAGAAAATAAGTATTTCTAGGTGTTCGAGGCCTTAACCCGGTGTGAGCATAGTACGCATTTCTTCGCCGTGTATTGCTTCGCCACATCACAACTGAGCAGAGTGCTTATAGAGTAACGCGATCGCGTTATAACGAGAAAGAGCGCAAAAAACACGCACACACAAAAAAGAAAAAAACACGAAGACGGGTGGAAGCAGTGGACGGGACGAGCGCTGACTGACAACTGAGAGTTTATTGAAAAACCATAAAACCAACCGCAGTAACCACCACAAAAAAAAAGAATAAAGAAAAGACGCATGAGAAACAAGATAAAAGAAACAAGGCAAAACGCGGGAACGGCAAGCTAAAAAAGAAGTAGCACATTAACCTACACTCACTGAAAACTAAGGTCGGGTAACACTGTTTATACAATATACAAAAGGCAGTCTGCAAACAAGAGTCCCCACAATATCCATGGTTCAAATTCCGCGTGCAAAGGTTTTCTCCTTCAACTCCTTACACTGCGGCATTCGAAGCACGGATCTCGCAGTGAGTCGCCTTTGAATCTGTAAGCAGTCTGTTTTTCCTATGATGCATAAGCAGTGCGACATCGGCTTAAGAAACTCTTATTTCTTTTGAATGCAGAAAAACAGTCGTCAAACTGACGCAGCTATCTTTACCTGCTATGCTTATTTCAAAACCTTGAAGCGATTCGAGTGCTCTTTTATCATTTCCCTCCCAATGATTTGAATGAGTTCGGCAGCGGTGCAGATTGATACCAGACGCTAATCTACTCTGTGTTGTTCCACAGCTTCCCGGCCTCGCGCTGCTTTTCTGCCTCGCAAGACATCGCCCCGTCACTCAACGGAAACATCGCCACGTGCCGAAGCGAAGGAAGGCCAAGGCGCCGCTAACGGCGGAATTCGGTCATATAAGCAGGCAGCACACCGACTCGGACCACAGTTCGGCAGCGGTGCAGATTGATACCAGACGCTAATCTACTCTGTGTTGTTCCACAGCTTCCCGGCCTCGCGCTGCTTTTCTGCCTCGCAAGACATCGCCCCGTCACTCAACGGAAACATCGCCACGTGCCGAAGCGAAGGAAGGCCAAGGCGCCGCTAACGGCGGAATTCGGTCATATAAGCAGGCAGCACACCGACTCGGACCACAGTTCGGCAGCGGTGCAGATTGATACCAGACGCTAATCTACTCTGTGTTGTTCCACAGGTGAGAATATATTCACTTTCCTGTTTTAATTTAGAAAACATTCTCTGCACTGCTGCCGAACACAGCCACTATTGTTTCTGTTTTTAATTACACTGATTGTTTTGGGCTAGAACTGTTGACGTGTACATTTCCCTAATCACCCTAGTTCCTAGCCAAACATGAGCAAAGATAACAAGGAGCTTGCAAAAGCACTTGATGATTTGCGACGGGAGATCAGGGCTGACCTAAGGACTGTGAAGGACAGCGTGAAATTCTGCAATGATACATGTGATGGTGTTAAGGAAATTAGGGATGAAGTGAAAGAACTTCGCAAAGAGATCCAAGAACTATCAAAAAGAAACGAGGAACTAACTGCCGAGAACAACAGGCTTAGTACTAAAGTAGAAGAACTCGAGCAGTATCAACGGTCTAATAACCTCGAAATCAAAGGAGTCCCAGCGGAGGGTGACCCTTACGACGTTGTTCAAAGAATTGCGAGCATTCTGGATGTACCAATCTCTGACCATGATATCGACCTGTGCCACCGCGTCCCTACTTTCAAACCAAACGAAAAAAAACATTATTGTCCGTTTCGTACGGCGCGCGCAAAGAAATAAAATCCTGGAAAAGGCAAAGAAACAAAGGCTGACAACTCGAGATCTTGATTATGGTGGCCTTGTCTGTCCCGTATACGTAAATGAGCATCTGATCAGCCAGAACAAGAAACTGCTTGGCGCAGCAATTGCGCAGAAGAAAAAGGTGGGCTGGAAGTTTGTATGGTCCTCCAACGGCAAAGTCTTCGCGAGAAAAGATGTGAACGCTGACGCACTAAAAATTACTAGCATGACTGACGTTGACAGAATTGCAAATTGAATGGACTAATACTCACAAATTATAGATCATTATTATTTTTATGGAAGACTTGCAACCCGAATGTAATTATTATGACTGTGTGGCTTTCAATAAAATGTATAAAAAATGCAAACGACAGTTTTCGGCAGAGTTTACACGAGAAGTGTAAAAAATAAGGTAGATGTAATTGAAGCTCTTTTACATTCTGTAAGTGCAAAATTTGATGCGATTATACTTTCTGAAACCTGGTTAACGAGCAGTGACTCCCCACCTAAGTTTCAAAGCTATAAATGCGAAAGTCTGGTCAGACAAAAAAAAAGGGGTGGAGGCGTAGCAATCTATATCAAGGACAATCTACGGTACCAAATAATTGACGAATTCACAAGGATTGATGAAAACATTGAAAGCTTAGTTATCAAAATATCGAACACAGTAGTTGTTGCTTTATACAGACCGCCTTCGGGCAATATTGCTGAATTCATGAATGCGCTTGATAATATATTGTGTGTTTTAGGATCAACTTCAGCGTCTCTCATGATTCTTGGAGATATAAATATAGACACCATTTCCGATAATTCACAAGCAAAAGAATTCAGAGATTTGCTTAATGAGCATGCCTGTAATAATGTGATATCACTGCCAACTAGGGTGACCTTAAATACTGCCACCTCTCTCGATGTCTGCATCACAAACTTAAATAAAAATAATGTTATAGCTGGGGTTTTAGTACAAGACATAAGCGATCATCTTCCGATCTTTTGCTTGGGATCTACTTCTGAAATGGCTCGTGTAAAAGACTCAAAAACATTTTGGCATCGAACAATAAACGAAGAGACCCTAAGCAACTTTAGTTCCCTTATAGAACACGAAACCTGGGATGATGTTTACACTGAAAGCCACGCTACAGTAGCTTATAAAAACTTTCTAGTAAAATTTAAAAACTGTTATGATACAGCTTTCCCTCTGAAGGAAACAAAAGTAAGAAATAAAAAGATAAGAAAACCGTGGGTGACCGCTGACCTGCTGAAAAGAATAAAAGATAAAGATAAGAAGTTTCACGCTTTTATCATGCATCGTGACCTAAGCATGCTCGCTGAGTTTAAAAAGATAAGAAATAAATTGAACTCAGACCTAAAAAAGGCGAAGTGCGAATATTATCAAAATAAATTTGAACGCAATCACGATGACCATAGAAAAATATGGGACACAGTAAACGATATCACTAATAGAAAGCAAGCAAACGACCACGTGGAACATATCCTAATAGATAATCAGAGTGTCTCTGGTAAAGTACTTGCCGACAAAATAAATCAGCACTTTGTTAATATCGGCAAGTCCGCTGAGCAACATGACGACACGGCTGAATACACAACGACCACTAATCCGTCTGCATCTATAATGCTAGCCCCGACAACGCCGAGGGAAGTTAATAAAATTATTGACAGCTTGAAAAATAATGTTGCCGCCGGTGATGACGGAATAAAGGCACTGCCGATTAAACATATAGCAGCTCTGCTGAGTCCATTACTATCCGACGTCATAAACAAGATGCTTGTAAGTGGTGACTTTCCTGGCGAACTAAAATTAGCAAAAGTTATTCCTGTATACAAAGGAGGTGGAGCAACAGATATTCATAATTACAGACCAATTTCTCTTCTGCCAATATTCTCAAATATTTATGAACGCGTGATCAATGATAGATTAACTAGCTTTTTTCTGAAGTATGACATAATAACGAAAGAGCAATATGGCTTTCAGAAACATAAATCAACCGAGCAAGCGCTACTACAGATTAAGGACAAAATTGTAGAAAACATTGAAAACAAACAGCTCACGCTTGGTTTGTTTTTAGATTTTAAAAAAGCCTTCGATACTGTTCAACATGATATCCTACTAAAAAAACTTGAAAGATACGGTATAAGAGGAATAGCGCTAAAACTAATAGAAACTTATCTGGAAAATCGTCAGCAGTACGTCTCTATTAACAATATAGCATCTAGTAAATTGAGAATACAGCACGGCGTTCCTCAAGGCTCCATTCTAGGTCCTTTATTATTTCTAGTTTACGTTAATGACATAACGACAATACCAGGCTCACCCGACTTAGTAATGTATGCGGATGACACAAATGTCTTTTTTACTGGTGTGACTAAAGAATACTTAGAAAATACTTGCAATGCCTATCTCATTAATTTATCAAATTGGTTACGAGTTAATAGATTGAAGCTAAACACAAGTAAGACAAAATACATAATCTTCAAACCTGTTAGTAAACGAGACAACAGCTCTATTAACATTATATTTGAAAACACCGTTATAGAACAAGTTGCAGACCAAAAGTTTTGGGCGTCTGGTTTGGCGAAGAGCTCACATGGTCCACCCATATAAATAGACTGAAGACAGAGCTGTCTCGAGTTATTGGTATTATATATAAAATGCAAAATTTGATACCCACTTGGCTTAAAATGACATTGTATTATTCTCTCTTTTATTCTAAGATCAGTTATGGTATGTTGGTTTGGGGTACGACCACTAAATCTAACTACAACAAACTAATCATCCTTCAGAAAAAATTTCTTCGTATTTGCGAAAATTACAGAGGTAATATCAGAAATTTGAGCACTCAACCACTTTTTGTTAAATATAATATATTGAAGGCAGACCAGATATATCACTTTAAATTATTTCAATGGATCTACAGAAACAACCTATATTTGACACAGACACCTCCTTCTAGCGCCTACACATTACGAGACCCGAAACGTAGAATCCCAAGCATACGAACGAATTATGGCAAGCAACGTTTATCGTACATAACTACTAAATTATTAAATTCCCCCGGTATTGATGTTAATTTCAGTTCCCCTTTTCCAAAGTTCAAAAAAGACTGCAGAGGAGCTCTGGTTTGCAGTGATATCGCATTTTCATCTATTTAAGGCATGTATATATATTTATATTATATTTATTTTCAATGAAACGTTACGTATGCAAAACTTTTGTATCCTAATTTTTGGCCCTGTAGCCTGATTTTTGGTTTTGATTTAGCTTGTTTCCGCTTAGTTTGATAAATCCTTGTTTATAAATGTTTAGTAGATATGTAAAAACTGGTGTCTATTTTATCTTTTTTTTCCACTTGTGTAGTTGTTTGAGTTGCGTCATTGTATTTTTATGTGTTTTTCAGATATTTCTAAAATGATTGTTTCTATTTGTTTTATTGCGATGGCTGTCTTGTTATTTATTCTCACTGTGACTTGTTTGAAATGTTATTTCCGCTGTATGAACTGCAGGGGGCAGAGGCGTTGTCAGGCATCATGCCTTTATCTCTGCCCCCTCTGCGGATAAATGAAATCCGCAAAACAAATAAAGAAAAAAAATGTTATTAAAGTTAGGACGGTAACGACAATCCGTCACGTGTAAAGACAAGTGTCCCCTTATTAATTGGTAACAATTATTTAAGCATCAATATGGCTCAAGTGTCGTTATTTTGAAGCATCCCTTATTAAAGGGATGCTGAACCAAACATTTCAGTGCCCATATTAGGTGGCGCACGATTTTTTCAAGAGACAGCAGCCGCCGGGGTGCGCTAGCACACGCAACGAATTTGGCGTCATGCTCCACCATTCACGCTTCAGATGATAGCGAAATGCGTGGGCTTCGGGGATAAGGGTATTATAGAAAGGCTTTACATCTTCACAGTGAGGTCGGATGTAAATGGTAGGCGATTAATTTGTCTAACAAGCACGTAGCTTTCACTTGTGGGGAATAAACGCCTGTCTTTATTCTAGGCGGGAGGATAAGAAAAAGCTACGGCCCCAATCCACGCTGTGAAGGTCGATGAACAGGGAAGCTATTGTATCACCTGCAAGGATTCTCCACTGCACTGTAGACCCTTTTTATGGCAAACGCCACCAGGTGGTGCTCCAGTATTTGCCGTCCCAGAGAACTTCCGGTTTATATAAAGAATGAACAAAGGCCACCTTAACGCCGCTGCTTGAAATGTAGATGAAACATTTAAACACCGATTCTCCAGGCGAAAGTTGAAAGAACGAAGGAGTGTGAGATCTGTTAAAATGTTTCGAATATTCTTGTAGACCAACTTGCCTCCTGCAAGATGTAATATTGTACAGCCGAAGGCGCTCGTTATATCTGCAACATTGCTGTCCGTGTAGCATTTATGTTTTGTAGTACTGGTGACACAAGCAAGCACAACAGACTTCCAAAGACGGTGTAACCGGACGTAGCTTGGGACGCAAGCAGCAGTTCATGTTAGTAAACAGTAAAGGGTCTATACCTAATAATTGACGAGAGAAAGGTAAATGCGCCATACCAAAACTTGTTTTATATGCGAAAGACGTCGTAGGCTACCGTGTCCGCGGGAGCTTATGAAACCGCAATCTTTACCGAGAAACGCATGCAGGGAGCGCGACGTGCTTCACATTGTAGCGGGGCTAGTGATGTCACTCCACACTTCGTACTCTGCCGTTGCCGCGGCAGCTTATGCAACCGCAATCTTCACCGAAAAACGCATGCGGTAAGTGCTACGTGGTTATCATCCGTCACGTGGTTTTTGCACTTGTTTTGCTTTCTTATTCAAACAAGTGTCAAAACCAATTGACAAAAGATAAGGCGCACGCAAACGGTGATAAGCAGCACGCGACGGTTTTCTGTCCACTAGGTTCTCTCGACGGACACAAAAAGGTCCGACCAACGATTCATATACAGCTTCGCTGTAAAAATCGACCTTGTTGCCTGTTTTATTAATTCATATATTGTGAGTCTTTTCATTTCATTTCATTTATTATACTCTCAGGGCCCGAAGGCATTACAGAGAGGAGTGGAATAATACATCAATATAAAGTGAACAATGAAAACAATACGCAAAAAAACAAAACACAAGGTACAGAATTGCTATGGAACATTATTGAAAACATCAGTAATGGCGGTTTTAAAAGCAGCAGCGTCAGTGAGTGAGGCTACGGATGCGGGAAGGCGATTCCAGTCGACGGAGGTCAGGGGTAGGAAGGAGGCATAAAAGGTGGAGGTGATGCAGTAGGGGATTCCTACTCTTAGTGGATGATCGAGAGGTTGGGCAAATATAGGGACGCTTTCATGGAGGTGACGCTGGCTGTACGGTGATAGTTAGAAAGTATAAAACGTGCGGAGCGATTTTGAATGGCAATGGATGATGCTAGGGATACGCCAGGGTTCCAGATAGAGCCTGCATATTCAAGTTTGGTGCGCACTAAAGTTTTATATAGGAGAAGTTTAAGTGAAACAGGGGCAAGGGAAAAGTTTCTTCTGAGATAGCCTAATAAGCGATTAGCGTTGTTAGTGATATATTCGGCATGGATGCATCCAGGAGAGATCGTTAGTTATATGAACACCGATACATTTTTAGGTTGACACAGAAAGCAAGGTGGAGTTATTAATACAGTAGGAGGGACAAGTGTTGTTTTGACGGGACACTCTCATGGATCTACATTTAGAGGTGTTAAGTTCCATAAGCCAATTACCGCACCAGCGGGTTACGTTGTTAATATCGGTCTGAAGAGCAGATATGTCAGAGTCATAATTGATTTCCTTATAAATTACACAGTCATCAGTGAATAGGCTAATAGACGAGGATACATGCGTAGGAAGATCGTTAATATATATAAGAAATAAAAGTGGACCTAATACGGAACCTTGTGGGACACCGTACTTGACACGTGAGGTTGAAGAATTAGTTCCATTAGCGTGAACAAATTGGTAACGGTCTGATAAAAACGATTCTATCCAAGCGATTATATTGAAATCTATGTTAAGTTTACGAAGTTTGTGAAGAAGGAGTGCGTGAGGAACCTTGTCGAAAGCTTTTGAGAAATCAAGAAATATGCAGTCAGTCCTGGAACCCCGGTCAATGTTACGTGGAGGTCATGAGTAAAGGTTAGGAGTTGAATTTCACATGAATAAAACCTTCGAAATACATGTTGCGCTGAGCTAAAAAAAAGAGTTTAAGTCTAGAAAATTGAAAATGTTAGTATAAATGATGTGCTCAAGGATTTTACAAGGAATGCTCGTTAAAGAAATGGGACGAAAGTTTAAAGGGTTATGCTTATCGCCCCCTTTGTGGAGAGGGATCACCTTCCCCACCTTCCAATCTTTTGGTAATTCTCCTTGTTCAAGTGATTGCGAAAATAATTTAGATAAGATAACGCATGAGTACACATTAGTGTTTTTCAAAAACTTAGCATTAATATTATCAATTCCTGCTGTCGTATTGGTTTTAAGGTTTTCGATGATGTTAGATATACCTTCACAGTCTATGATAACAGGAAACATGGGCAAAAATTCATAAGTTCTAAACACCGGACAATGTGAGGTTACCGTGCATGAAAAAGATCCAACAAACACATCATTTAACACAAAAGAACACAGTTCACTGGGCACCTCCACACCATGGGTGTCCCTAAGTACAATGCCAGGACTAGAAGGAGGGTTAATAACTTTCCAAAATTGACGCGGATTGTTGAGTAACATTGACGGCAGCGTATTATTAAAGTAATCTAATTTTGCCTCTTCGACTGCTATCTTATATACGTTAGCTGCAACATGGTAGGCTTTCCAGCGTTGTACATTGTCCGATAACTTTGCAGCGCGAAATAGTAGTTTCTTTTTATTTGACAGATTTTTCAGTGTCACGCTGTACCATGGAGATTCTGGTGAAGATGATACGACGCGAAGGGGAACATGTGCGTTCATGAGTGACATAACTTTTTCTTTAAATAAACACCAGTTATCATCACCTGAGCGCTCAGCAAAACAACCTATGTATTCCCCTAGAAAACGACAAAGGTCATTGTTGATTGAGTCAAAATCAGCCCTAGCATAGTCAAAAAATTTTCATGGGATTGGACTTATTGCGTCCAGGAATGTCTAACAAGAAATGTAGTAGGGAATGATCACTAAGACCAGGCATGTAAGTTAACGAGGAGATCAGCTCAGGCGATGTGGTTAATATGAGGTCAAGCACAGCAGCAATTGTTGAAGTCGTACGCGTCGGTTTCGTAACAGTTTGAGAAAAATTGAAATCTAAACAAAGATTCAAAAACTCACTACATTCGGAAGAGAAGTGACTAAGGTTTGCACCTTCGTCTGACCATATTATAGATGGGTAGTTGAAGTCACCCAGCAGTAGTATCGGTGCATTCGGGAAACGAACAATGACCGCGTTGATCGCATCGTGAAGATTCGTTATAAACGCTGTATTGCTAGAGGGAGGGCGATAACACACGCCTAAAATATATGTTTTATTTTTTAACTGGAGACCAACCCATAGTAGCTCATGTTCTGAAACAATATTGATGTGAACGAATGGTACATTTTCTGCTACCGCGACAAACACCCCACCACCCCTTCTTTCTTCGCTGTCGTGACGATAGAAGTTGAAACGTCTCTGACAGTGCAAAATTTCACAGTTGCGTATCTTACTGGACAACCATGTCTCCCTTAACACGACAATATCCGCGTTAGAAGAGTCCACAACTGAAGACAGATCATCCCGTTTATTCACAGTGCTTCTAATGTTGATAAAAAGAACAGAAATATTGTTATCTGGCAAAGTATTGATACACTCTTAAAAAAAAGGGTACTGTAGTACCCTCCTTAAGGGGGTAACCGACTTGCACACAGGGCAATCCCTTTTGGAGGTATCGTTACCCCCTGCATCGAGGGTGCAAACTTACCCCCTGGGTTAGGGTGCAACATTGCCTCCTTTTGGAGGTAACCTTAGTTCCTTTTGGTGTTAAAAGTGCATCCTTTATGGGTCAGCCTTTACCTCCTTTAGGGGGGAATTTCAACCCTTTTGAGAGGTAAGACGACGTAATTGAGGGCTCTGATTTTTCCTCCTTTTGGAGGGAACTATGATCCACTTTGGGGTTGAATGCACACGATGAAAAAAACAGCTCAGAAATCGCGAACTACGAAGAACAAACACGACAGAAAAGGGCTGTCCTGTCATGTTTGTTCTTCGTACTCCAGGCTTTCCGAGCTGTTTTCCCTATCATGTATAACAGCAACCAACTGGCCCAGTTCACCACCTTATTACAGGTTAAATGCACACTTGATGGAATCACTTTGAAATCACATGACAACGTTTTATTGTGGCTTTCACAAACAAAATGGCATACAAATCAATGGCATTACTAGACATCTTATAAAAGTTCTAAGATGAAACCACTAAGCGCAATAAAGGCATCTGGAACAACACTTTCGGGGTTCTAGTCGTAGCTAAAGATGAACTAGAGGCAGAATGCAACCAGGACTGCCTCAGCAGGCGACGCGGCTTCGAGATCTCCCTCCACTGCCACATAGCTGGGCGCCTCAGGATTAATTAGGCTTGAGCTGACAGCCACCGGGTAGATTGCACTGCCTGCCTGGAACCAAAAAATTGTGGAAATCATGTGATATGAAGTTGAAACATATCATCCCCAAGTTGAAGACATTGTGAAGAAATATTAGATTTTTCTAAGACGCATTTGGAGCATTTGATGGGCCACTGATTCCAGCATTATAAAGCATCGACCATACTTACCAGACGTCACCAGTTTAACTGTTGACTAACTACCACTGACTAAAATTATCACATGGCGGGTGGTAATCATAGATTAGTAAGCACTTTGTATTCACCGGTCATGTTTAAATTTGTCACCCCGATTTACTTAGGTGACTAACAAATCTTAGTCAAAGGGCTACAACTACTGTAGCAGGTTAGTATATACAAGTGCTGATTGTTGGGCGAGTTGGTATTGTACGTGAAACAAAAAACATGATTGCGCTTTAAGACAAGGACAGAGGAAGAACATACACCACAGAGCGCTACACCACATTAGCTACTCAGCACCACAGCAGACCCCTATGACCGCCAACCCTAACTGCCGAACTTCGGAAAATATGCAAATATTTTTGCCGAAGTGCTCGGCCAGATAAAAATTGAATTTGTTTTATTTAGACATGAGAAGAACAGCACACAAGGACGAGAACACTTAAAAAGAACACACCGAAATAGACACACTCAAGAGCCTTGTGTGTCTTACTCTAATTTATTTACTCGAAGTATACCCTCAATTTTCTTGGAAAATGAACGAACACCACACACACAAAAAAATTTAAAAATCAAGAACCTCATTTCAATTGCCCAAATGCGAACAAGAACATCAAAATAATATATCCGACTACGCTTACCTGCAGTTGCGTCCAAGGTAGCAGGCATCCAGTACCCTCGACGAAATCACCCTACAACGTTGACGCAGTAGGAAAGAAATATATTCAATCAACTTCAAATAATGCAAACTTAGCCATCTGACTCGCCTATTGCATGATCAGCTTTTAAAAATGCCTGCTCACACGCAGAAAAAAAAAATGCCAAGACGATATACTTGCTAGTCTCTCTGCCGGCAATAACTTAATGACCTTATTCAGTAATATACTACTATTAATGTTTGCGAAGCGCACGAATAATTTCTAACTGCCGAATGTCAAACTTCGGCAAATACGTAAATTTTGTGCCGAAGTAATTTGCCAGATTAGAATTTAAAATTGAATCTATGTTTTATTTAGACATGAGAAGAACAGCACACAAGGACGAAAACGCACCAAAAAAAAAAACACCAAAAAGACACACTCAAGCGCCTTGTGTGTCTTGCTCTAATTCATTTACTCGAAGTATACCCTCAATTTTCTCTCGGAAATGAACGAACAGCACACACACAAAATCAACATAAAAATCAAGAGCCCCATTTCAAGTGCACAAACTGGAACAAGAAAATCAAAATAAAATATCGGACTCCACTTACCTGCATTAAGCAGTGTTAAGAACTGTCACGAGATGAGTCCAAGGTAGCAGGCATCCAGTACCCTCGACGAAATCACCCTACAACGTTGCCGCAGGACGAAAGAAATATATTCAATCAACTTCAAATAATGCAAACTTGAGTTATATCTAACTCGCCTACTGAATGATCAGAGTTTTAGAAATGCCTGATCACACGCAAAGAAAATGCCAAGACAATATAATTGCTAGCCCGCTGCCTGTAACAACTTCATGACCTTATTCCGTAATATAATACTATCAATGTTTGCGAAGCGCACGAATAATTAGATCAGACATTTATATTCGGTATTTCAAGGTAACGTGACATTTTACCAAACTATTTATTAAACCTCGTTAAATTAAAAATTAAAAAAAACGTTGATATTAAGAATCAGCGTTTAACACTGATTTTTACAAATATCACCGACGTTGAGAATAAATCGCGCCGGTTGGCCGGTGCCGCCAATGAATGCCTGATCGACCACTGCTCTGCGGGAAAAAAACAAAATAAAACAAAAAAAATTACACCATCTTCCCGAGGGTAACCATGGGGTGATGCGGAGCATCGTGTTGGTTCCGAGGAAAGAGTCAGTTGCGTGCTGACGTCGAGAGATGGCGCCACCGACTGCCCTAGCGTTACCCCCCACGCGAGCCTTCGTCGCGGCTCGCGGCAGAGAAACTTGGAACGCTCGCCGCTCGCCGTTTATTTTTTTTCACACTTGAAGGAGAGGAGACTAGAAGAGAGTTGCGCGTGCGCGCGCGGTGTGAGGAGAAGCGAACGCACGCGCAGTGCACGCAGCTGGTAGAGAGAGAGAGCGGAGAGAGTAACGCGCAGCTGTTGGAGAGAGGGAAGGAGGAGAGTTGCGCGTGCGTAGTTCGAGTGCCGACTACAACGCCGACGCCGCGGGACATAGACCCGAGCAAGAGATGCTCCGCATCTAAAACAATCACCTTATGAGATTTTCAACTATCTGATCAGATCCTCAATTTAACGTCCGACGCGACACACCAACGGCCCCAAAAAGAGAAAACCTCCTGCCCCCTCACGCCTTAAACGTAGGCGACACCCGATTCAAAAGGCGTCTTGCCGCCCGGCTCGCCGAACCGCCGCTCTCCCCCTTCGTCCACCCGCACACACATACACCGGGAAAAGCTGCTGGCTAAGCCACTGGTTAGCGTATGTCAACCTTCTAAATGTGCGCTAGTGCAAGCGACAGTCATTCCTGTTCTTGCTCTTTATGAACTTCGATGGTCTAAACCGTGTCTGCGTTCGCGCCACACACTAATTTTATCGAACACTCGACGCCTTCAAACGTGCCAACATGTCCGCCAACCCTTTGTCTAAGGAAGACGGGGGTCGCCTTCCCGGGTGGTCATAACCGACGCCAACTGCCGACCGCGCAGAACATTTCCTTACCTGCATACGGTGCACACGACTTGGATCTTCGACTGAAGTCAATGCAGCGCTCTCGGTGACCTCGTAAGAAGAGACTGAACCGAACAGAACAATAAAGAACGTTCCTGCACCGGGACGCCTCCGTCGAACGTTCGAGAAGAAACAACGTTATGCCGTCATGACCGGGCGCGTCGGCCGTCGGCGGCGAAGGCGCGGACACTCTTCGGCCGGGCAGGCGCTCTCCCACGCATGCGCGAATAATCACGTGTCATACGAGGAGACCAATTAGCGAATTCGTTTGCGCCTTTCCACAGCCAATCGCAGCGCCCAGGCTTTGGCAGTGCAAAACAGGTGCACCCTCTGGGAGGTAATACATGCCGCCTTGGTGCCCCTTCGCGGCGACCTTCACCTGGTAGCACCGCATTCTTCGTCTTTGCTGCGCTTGAGGAGGTAACAAGCGGAGCGCTTTACCCCTGGGCGGGAGGAGGGCGGTAAAGGCGGTCTGTTACCTCCTTTTGGTCCCCTTTTTTCTAAGAGTGTAGTAGCAGCCTCACCCCTCCTAGAACGTTATGACGAAGCTGAAGCTTGATTAGGATTTACGACGTCACATTCAGATGATTCAAGATCCGGCTGACGGGCGGAAGCACGGTTAATAATTCCGGCGTTACGTCTGGGTAAATTCTGTTCTAGGCCCGCGGGAGTTCAATTCACTGACACAGTCTGTTTCAGGCACATAGATATAGCACTTATTTCCGATAAGCAGTTTGTCGAAGCGCAGCTTGAAAGCTAGATCCTGTGGTTTTGCAAATTCTAATAGCTTTCTCCGCGCGAGGCGCACTGACGGTATAAAATCCTCACTCACGGAAAATGATGTTCCTTTGAATTTGTAAGCCTTAGAATGTACGGTCTCTTTATCTTTGTATGAAAACATTTTTACAATTATTGGGCGGCATTTTTGGTGAGTATACATAGCGAGACGATGCGCCCTTTCGATACATGACGGTGCAAGTACAACTCCTAACCTCTCGAGACACTCGTCTACAACAGTCTTTTCCGACTGCGTCCATGTTTCCTTATCCTTATCGGGGAAGCCAAAAAAAAAGATTTGATATGCGCGCTCTGCTCTCTGCGTCATCGCAGCGTGCCCTGAGCTCCGATATCTCGATAGATGCCGCGGCTATCTGTGGGGAAGGGCCCACGTCGCTGTTAACGCTGACTGATTTCACCGTAGAAATATCACTTTCTAACTGGTTGACGCGTGCAGTGAGATTACTCAGCGATTTCTCGGTGGAATGCTGTTTAGCCTTTAAGTCTTTTACTTCCTAAAGGATGTCGGTTTGTCCGGTCTGAAGCGTAACAAAAATATTAAAATGAGCTGTTGGGCTAGTTGGTTATGCATAATTACAATGTAGCGCAAAGACAACACAGGAAGGAGACAGAAAGCGTTCTTTCCTATCTCTGTCTCCTTCCTGTGTTGTCTTTGCGCTACATTGTAATTATACTGAAGCGTAACAACTATTTCGTAAACTTTGTTGAGTAACTCCTCTTGCGCCTTGGTCATGGGTCCAGGGTTGGTTTCAATAGACCCCTTTCGAAATACTGCCCTCTTTTGGCAGCTGTGGAATTCCTGCACAATGGCAGACTAAAGCCGCAACGTCACGGCACACTTTATGCATTTGGTTGGAGCAGAAGAAAAAAGAAACCCACAGAACAAGGTGATTAGCGCAGTGACGTTGCACTTTCGACGTTGTTTGATTGGGTGGTCGGATATTAGCGTTGGCCGCGCTCCGACGTTCGCTATCATATGGAATGACTTGCACGTTTCACGACGTCAGTTGTTCCGCCATTGTGCAGTGGTTCTGACCTTCTAATAATCGCCACGTGAATTTCGAAAGGGGTCTATATCCGCACCAAGTAGTAGAAGCAGCCCATATCCTACACTTTCGACATATGTAGCAACAACGCTAAACAGTTCTAAAAATTCAAGATACAACGTAAAGCATGTATTGGGGCCTGGCAGCACAAACAAACACAAATAGTTGCTTTTGAATTCAAAGTAATTGAATTTACTAACCTGCAACGAAACGACAAAAAATTTAGGCCTCCTGATCCGGCTGTCGCTGTCAGGCCCACTAGCGAAGTTGAAGGTGATGCCGCTTTTCTACTCTGTGGCGCTGAGGTCGAAGTGGCTCTTGATGGTAACTGGTTGGGTCCGAACGAAAACTGCACCATAGGAGACACGTGCTGCCCAGTCCACGAGGAGTGGCCAAGCGATAACGGAAACTTGTTTACAGTTGTAACTGCCGATGTCGCCGATGAAACATTGCCTCCGATGACGGTGTTGACGCTTTCCGATAGCGATGGACAGGACGGCACCAGGAACGTTAACAGCAGCTGCAACGAAACGACAAAAAACTTAGGCATCCTGATCCGGCTGTCGCTGTCAGGCCCACTGGCGAAGTTGAAGGATGATGCCGCTTTTCTACCCTGTGGTGCTGAGGTCGAAGTGGCTCTTGATGGTAACTGGTTGGGTCCGAACGAAAACTGCACCGTAGGGGACACGTGCTGCCCAGTCCACGAGGAGTGGCCAAGCGATAACGGAAACTTGTTTACAGTTGTAACTGCCGATGTCGCCGATGAAACATTGCCTCCGATGACGGAGTTGACGCTTTCCGATAGCGATGGACAGGACGGCACCAGGAACGTTAACAGCAGCTGCAACGAAACGACAAAAAACTTAGGCATCCTGATCCGGCTGTCGCTGTCAGGCCCACTTAACTCCAAATAATTATAAAAACATTTCCAGGATGCCGAAAGCGTCCAAGTCGCCCCGGTCGTACACATAAAGACAAACCCCCAATTCCTGGCGTCACGATGAAAATCCCAGGAAACCGCGACGTCCCCTGGGAATTTTCGAAAAGTCTAGTACTTTTAGCGTGAAGTAATCTAATAGTATACGCTTCGACAGGGAGAAATACCCAATGCAAGATTACTTCTTTTAAAGCCACACCATTTATACATCTAGTTTTAGGGCTTTCAGCAGCTGCAACGAAACGACAAAAAACTTAGGCATCCTGATCCGGCTGTCGCTGTCAGGCCCACTTAACTCCAAATAATTATAAAAACATTTCCAGGATGCCGAAAGCGTCCAAGTCGCCCCGGTCGTACACATAAAGACAAACCCCCAATTCCTGGCGTCACGATGAAAATCCCAGGAAACCGCGACGTCCCCTGGGAATTTTCGAAAAGTCTAGTACTTTTAGCGTGAAGTAATCTAATAGTATACGCTTCGACAGGGAGAAATACCCAATGCAAGATTACTTCTTTTAAAGCCACACCATTTATACATCTAGTTTTAGGGCTTTCATATCATATCAGACAACAAACACAAACAAATGTAGTTGTGTGGAACGGTCGCAAAAGGCAACGAAAATGCAAATTTCACATCACTATACCTGGCAAACAAAACACATGCATAGATATAGCACACTACATAACAAGCAATTTTTATTGCTTTTTGGGGATTCGATGGATAAAATATTGATGTTATTGAATACGTTGTAGTAATCCGCAGTCATAAAAAAATCAAATTGTTTAAGGATGGTACGGTAAGTCTTCATGGTATATTTTGCTTGTATATGTCTTTCCTGATAAGGTTATGTGAATATTTTATTTGGATTGCCTGTCCTCGCACCCATGCAGCTTCGTAAAGCAACACTTATGGAGTGAAAAAAAGAAACCTGCGAAAATATTATTATTATTTTTAAGCCGCTCGGTGCTGCGTGTAATGGTGGGACATATTGTGGTTTCGGGTGGTCGTAAGCAATGTCTTTAAGATAAGCCAAAAAGCCAATTCCTGTTTGTTTATTTTTTCTAGGGACGTGCATCACTTAATCTTCCGTATAGTACATAAACGTAACAGGATTCATGTCTGAACATTTTTTTCCTCGCCAACGCCTTCGCTCAAAAATGGCGTCATGCAGCCAGGAAAGAGATGCTGACAGAAAGAGAGGGAAGCGCGCCAGCCGATCAAGGCGTCGGGTGTATGCACCTTTGTATTGTCATTGACCGGCGCAGAGGCGCATTTAAAGGTAAGGTTGGGGGAGTGGATTGGGGGGGGGGGGGGGAGGTGTTTGGAGAGATCTGTTTTCACGGGTGAAGCGCTGCCCGGATCTATTTTGTTGATCTAATAATGGCTATTTCACGAAAGCTTAACATTTCTTTCTCAGAAAACTGGTGTTGTCGTTGCTTCTTTTTTTTTTTCATAAAAAAGGTGGCCTTGCAAACCACCCCCCCCCCCCCCCCCCGCTTCTGGCCTCCCTTAAATCTGCCCCTGGACCGGCGCCTTGGCTCAAAAGTGGTACCGTGCAACCAATGAGAGATGGTAGGAGGGAAGAAAAAGTGTTAAGCGCCGTTCACACATATGCAACCGAGTAAAACCGAGAGAGACCAGACCGGTTTTAAGCCTCTTGCGACGGCTTAGGGCCGGATGCGGCTGCAGCGGAGTTGGTCCTAAGACGTCGTAAGAGGCTTAAAAACCGGTCTGGTCTCTCTCGGTCTTACTCGGTTGCATATGTGTGAACGGCGATTTACTCTTCCGTTTACAAGGGCTCTACAAAAAAAAAAAAAAAAACCTCTAAAGGGAACAGTACAAACCTGCTATAAACAACTCCAACCACCGAAGGCTGCACGCTCGCTAGTTTTGTTGTCGGCCATGTTAGAATTACGCTTCTTGCTTAAAAGCTCAGTTAGCAATGCTTCAGTCTTTTGTTGCTGAGCCAGCAAATAGGCCTTGGCCTGTAGCAGACGGCGCTCCTCCAGAAGCAAGCTTTCGCTCAGTTCTTTGTCGCGCGGATCTCCAGTTTCCAGATTCATATTCAAGACGATTTGCGTGCGGCGCAAACCGCGCATACTTAACGCTATTCCAGCTGAACCGTCGCCGGCGTTCCAGCCGTTCTTCATGCTCTCGTACGAAGCGATTGGGAATGGAGGATCGAGTGATCCCTTGCCGCCTGCCTCCGCGTCCCCAGAATTCACGTCGTCGGCTTCCTGTTTGACGGCACCGAACTTCTCTTCGATGTCCCCGTTCATGGAGTCGTCGGACAAAATAAAACAACTGTAGGCTCCGTCATCGGCGTTATTTTGCACAGTGTCGGCGTCGTCAGCCCCCGCAGGTGAAGTTGGAGGCGGATCGTTCGAGCCCCTGGGATGCTGGGACTGGACGGGACTGTGCTGAACCGCCGCGGCGCGACCATCGGCCAGGTTGCCCGCGCCGCTCTCTTTGGTATTTTCTATCCTGGAACAAAGAAAATCACGCAGACAAAATAAGAGACAATCTCAGGATTATGCCAACGTTACTGGATCAACTTAGTCCCGAAAATGCCCACATTTGCTGCTTCCTCGAGCAGCACCCTTCTCTCTACAACAGTCCGCCTTCCGTCATTCCACGAGCCACTGTTTCTCGGGGGATGGCTGCTATGGAACTACATGTTACACAGGTTTTTAAGCACAGCGTATAGATGGCGCTTCGCCGCAGCGCCTCCGAAGAATATTGTTTTGAAAATCAGTCTCTAGATCAGGGTTCTCAACTCGTTGGAAATTTGGGGGACAAAATCCTTACTCCTGAAAAGTAAAGGGCTAACGTAGGGGGGGGGGGGGGGGTAATCCTTGAGGAAAGAAAAATAGCCCTGAAGGTCCAGGTGGCGGATCAGCTTCGTCCGCCAGAGATCCTAAAATATTGACTTCGTACTCTGTGCTGCCTGTGAACTCGCCATTTTGCGAGTGACATATTTAGCTTTGAATAGCTTATGTGAATCATTTTGATAAATACATCATGGGGCAAGAAAAAAAAAAAAAGGGGAAATGGCGCCGCTCCGAAAACGTGCTAGCATTTTTCAATTGAACAAGAGGATATACCGTCGTTGCCCTGTCGTTCACCTCACTCGGAAATTAATCGAGTTCAACGTCATAAAAAAAGAAAATGTCTTCATGCGACAGGTTTTGCTATATTGTCGATTTTTAGGACCATTATAAGAATTAAGGCTTCCGCTTGAGTACTTTTTTCTGGCCTCTTATTTATGACGAAAATAATCACTGGAGAAGGGGAACAAGCGACACGTGCTGCAGTAAGGAGACGTGCAAGCGGGCAGGCGTTAATTCCAAGTCCAAAAGCTGAGCTTCGCAAAAGGACGGCGCGTAAACATTACATAAACTAAATGTTCTGGAAAGTTTTCCAAATAAAAAAAAAAACAACGAAACCGTATCTTTTGTTTGTTTTTTATGGGGGGGGGGGGGCTTTTGGTCTGGAAGGATTGGCGGCGACTTTGGAAGTTTCGCCGATTGTCCAAAGTCGCGACTTTGATAGCATCGTATGCTTTCCCCACAATACTGTAATTTTACGTGACTTTCTCAGATACGCTAAACTGTTTTCATTGATTTTAGACTATTTTTATTTTATAACTCGCGAATTAAAAATGTTGCAATTGGCACCGGCGATGATAATTTACGGGCATTTTCGATTGCCATACTTGTTCGCGCGTTTGAAATTATATACTCAGCAACAAGTTATGTTAGAGTTTGAGAAACTACATTTTTCAAGCACCAATAAATGGTTATATTATTATTCATTAAAACTACGGCAATGTAGTTTCATAAATATAAATGCCACGATAACAGAAATACGCCATTTAACCATATTATTCTTTCCAGAAAGGTCACATTGTGTGTTCCTTTTAGCATATCGATAACTCGACATCGTTATCAAGATAGACAAACAGTCAAATACTGGATGTAATATAAAGTCATATGCGTCACGCGTTGCTTTAAACACACACACACACACACACACACACACTTCTGCTGCCTGACTCGGATTCCGTCTTTGGATTTTTGTAGTGAAAATAGCGTTTCTTCTACGTTTTGTGAACATATTCTAAACGCAAGACCGGTGGCGATATTTTGTAAAATTTGGATTGATTTTGTTCTTCTTGTGCTGGGAATAATGTGAAAGCAATTAATCATCTAAATACCCCGAAACCCATTAAAGGCCCGCAGTTCATTATTTCACATGACAGTAATCAGAGCGAGAAACGGCAGCAAGGACAAACAAATATCAGCTCAGATTTAATCAACAAATCCAATATTCCACGCTACATTAAAGGTGTATGAAAGACCCTCTCTTTACAGGGACACTCTACAAAATATTTTGAACTGCTTGGATCGGATACGTATGTCACAAAATAAAATTTCCGTGAGCAACTCCTTTAGCTCAATAAGCACGCTGTGAGTCACATCTCGAGTGATGCACGAATCCGAAATTAAGATTTATACGAAGAAATTAAATCCAAAATAGGGGTTAGATTCGGATTTGTTCCAGAATTAAAACGTGCCTCCTGGAGTAAAAAAATACATCGAACGCAGTTTTTGTTTTAATAATAAAGTGGTGACCTTCGCTCATAACACCCTAGCTTGCTCGTATATGCGGGAATAATTTGTGTCGCTCAGTGAAGCCAGCGCACTGGACAGGCTCAGCAACTGGTATACCGGCACGCAGCTCCGACCAGAGTGTCGAACCGAAATTTTTATCGGTTCGGTTCCGGTTCGGGTTCACGGCTTTCGGTTCGGTTCCGGTTCCCGTCGCTTTCATGCGGTTTGCCTCGTCGCGCCACTGACCTAGCGACTGCGAAGAACTGACGTACTGATACGCGACGACAAGTTTGCACACTCAAATGGTCAGAATAAAAGACTTAAGGACAGGTACCGAAGTTAGCGGAGAGGAAGTGGCCGAGTGGGCTAACGCGTCTCAGCTCGTAAGCTTGCGGTAGGAAACCTCCTGGGTTCGATTCCCACAGCCCCCGCCCGTAAGTTAACGATTAGAGTGATCGTGTGTTTGTGTTAAATGCATTGTGTCGATTGTGTGCTAAAAATGTGGGTGTGCATGTTTATATGTATCTACTTGCGAATGTGGACGAATTGAAATAAACTATAAATAATTGCCGTTCCTTTTTTGTGTAACATTTAATTGGACGTTGACTAGCGCCACCTGGATTACTGATTTCCCGTTTCAATGTTTTTCGCGCCTGCCACCTGGTGGTAAGTAGCATAACCCCACACTTACTTTTTTTTTTCTTTTTTTTTTACCAGAAACCACGTGACTAGTTGCGTTTCCGGTCTTCCGTCGGGAGGTTGCGCTAGTTACTAGCTAGAGGTAGTAAAATACATGGATTCTACTTTGAGGCTATTAACAGTTACTAGCTTCTTGACCTAGTAACCGTTACTAGCTTGACCGTTACTAGCTTGACCGTTGCTAGCTTGACCGTTGCTAGCTTGACCGTTGCTAGCTTGACCGTTGCTAGCTTGACCGTTGCTAGCTTGACCGTTGCTAGCTTGACCGTTGCTAGCTTGACCGTTGCTAGCTTGACCGTTGCTAGCTTGACCGTTGCTAGCTTGACCGTTACTAGCTTGACCGTTACTAGCTTGACCGTTACTAGCTTGACCGTTACTAGCTTGACCGTTACTAGCTTGACCGTTACTAGCTTGACCGTTACTAGCTTGACCGTTACTAGCTTGACCGTTACTAGCTTGACCGTTACTACCTAAGGTTACTAGGTACCTAGTAACATATCTGACAAGCGGTTACTAGCTCTTACCTAGTAAATACTACTAGCTTTTAAGAGTGTATGCTTCAATACTCATGCGCTCTAACATTTCTCTAGGCTGCCGTATACCATCGCGAGACTGCTATAGTTACTGCACAATATTACAATTAGGACATCTATTGCTAGTGTTGCTAACATTGCATTTCACCAGAAAGCTGAACTGTTTAACACGGTGTGCGCGTGACGTCATCACACTATATGCTGGTGGTCATTGGGATTTCCTCTTGCTCAGAAAATTAAATTTAATGGTGCAAACAGGCTATGGGAGGTTGAAGATCAGTGAAAGCCAAGTATTTAAAAGGCACGTATTATTATTATTAGTGCACCGTCGTGGGGAACGGCGCGAGTGTCTGGCACGACAAAAACCTGCTTTTTGGCAAGAGTGCTTTTGCTAACAAAGTAGTTTCCGGGGCCACGCTTTTTGATCTGCATCGAAGATGCGGGGAAGAGGAACCTTTACAACACAGTATGTTTTTAAAACTAACCCCCCCCCCCCCTCACACACACACACGCACAGACACAATTCTGTTTTCTTTCTTTTTTTTTTTGTGGCT
Organism: Ixodes persulcatus; assembly: GCA_013358835.2. Lineage (NCBI taxonomy): Eukaryota > Metazoa > Arthropoda > Arachnida > Ixodida > Ixodidae > Ixodes > Ixodes persulcatus. The sequence goes on along the minus strand of JABSTQ010010951.1, from coordinate 889,172 downwards.
CTTCAAGGGAATATCTTGTATTCCTGAGGAATTGCCTCCTCCGTTTGGATGTGCTAATTCGACAATCTTATTTGTTACTTGTTAACAGCAACCCTCCATTGCTTTTATTTTGCACCCCGTGAAGTTTGAAGGGGTCATAAAACGATATCGGGTTGGAATGTTCATGACTTTTCAGAGGCGTACTGGTCTTAGTCTGCATGGCTTAAGTTAGTGCCACTAAATAAGCTACGCTTCAGAGTAACGCCACTTCGCCATATTGTGTCTTAAAATCATGGTTGCCAGTTATCTGAAGCTTTATCTGAAATCACAGGAAACGCTTTTCCGCCCTCCACAAATGCTTAAACAGTTCGCGACAGAGCAAACCAATATTACACGACCTTCCTAACACCGAATCTAATGCTGACGAAGTCGCAATTTTGAATCATGACGATCGGCAGTTGCGTCTGCTCTGCATATACGACCCAAAATGGCGGCGCCCACAACAATGTCGAGGAACGGAGTGCCGATACTCTAAGCGCTGCTCATTTAGTGGCTCTAGCCCAAGTATACTCGCACAGGCAGCCGCTGATTCAGAAGCTTCTTTGTCGCGGTGAAATTGCGAGGATTAAATGAGACTATTTCTTTTAGTCTCGCCTTCGCAAATATTGATGTCGTAATTGTGAGATCAAAACCACCTGCCTGACGACAGTCAAACGCGGCTCATGAATTGGACGCGAGAACTGCGTGAGCACTGTACATCGGCTTGTAACAATCAACTGCGGTGATGCGAATAGCCGAACTCTAATAATGACTGGAGCTCAGCACGCGTTTTCTTCCTTTACAACCCCAGCGAAGAGGTATGATTAACGTTGGCGGTATAGGATAGGCACCAGGCCACGTGGCCGCTTCTGGATCCGAGTTGAGGGGATGAACGATGCTCATGTTTCTCTAATTGTTTGGCGACTGCCACTGCCTAGGAGAAGAGCAAACCAAGTTTATTCAGTTATTAACGTTAGGGAGTGATTCTAAGTAGCATTTAGTGAATGTATAAAAATATTTTTATGGTTCTTAAGCAAAAAAAAGAGGTGGTCAAAACTTTGGCAATAACTTGAGAACGACGCTCGTGTGAGCGTCATTCTCTGCCAACTTTCGGCTGTCCCTCTAAAGCCACTAGGATCTTTTTTATCCTTCAGTAATCCCTCCCGTACACACATGTAGTTCTATGTAACGTCATATTAATAAGTCGCATTTAGTCATTTCAATACTTTTATTCTCGGGGATATCTTTCGGATGCAGTTAAGCAACAACGAAAAAATGTTTGGGTGCCTCAATGATGTAAAATTGGTCGTGCAACATTTTTTTGTACTTGCAGTAATACTGTTAAGAATTAACGCCTGACGTTGATAGCTCGCGAAAACATCCCTTAGTTTTCCCCTCTGCGCAATAGCAGATGCAGGAAAAAATAAAGAGACAGCTGTCGATCCCCTCCTCAACTCGCAATATGAACAAGCGGCCACGTGATCTGACGCTAATTATATACCGTCAGTGTTCATCATAGTCATGCGCTAGGGTTTGGAAACCAAAAGCTTGGGCTGAGCTTCAGATATTGTTAGAGATGGGCTATTATCATATTTAATTGAACATGAGCCGTTACACGAATGTTTGGAAATGCTGATTGTCACGAACCCGAGCACTCGACTCGGGGTTATGAAATCGCTTACGTCACGGTGTCATGTGACTCTCGGTGCAAAATAGCGATGTCATGTAACGTCACGCTGTCAGCACGGTTAATACATCTAGTGACTTCCTCAAATTAAATCGATTTGACACAGTGAGTCACGTGACATCACGGGCTCACGTGACATTACTTGACAGCATGTATTGACACCATGACGTCACGTGAAAAAGTGACGCATGGTTCATCATAGTGGCAATACAAAAGCGCCAACAAAAACCTACAATTTATCATACATTGCAATTCTGTATATGACGATTTGATCAATTTTTTTATTCCCATATATTCATTTCGTGATACTAACAAAAAAGCAAAAAAAAAAAAAATAAAATCTTGAACCGTTTTGAACCGGTTACTGTTATATTTTTTTCGGTTCGGTTCCGGTTCAGTTCCAAGATGGCGGCAAAGATTTCGGTTCGGTTCAGTTCCGGTTCGGCTAAAAATAACGGTTACTGTTCCGGTTTTCGGTTCGGTTCGGTTCCGGTTCGACACCCTGGCTCCGACCCTCACTATAACCGCCATTTTCGAGAACGAGTGGCGCCACCTATAGTGAATTGGAGTTGCGAATAGACAGGTTGCACGAGACGACTTCATCGCCTCCTGCTGGCGCCCATTACAACACAACCAAGACAAGATTTGCATCGAGGGATGCCGCGAACTTTTTTTGACCGAAGGTTCGATGATCGAATCAAGCGGTTCGAAAGGTTCGAAAGACTTCGGATTTTTCGAACTTTCCATATCGAGAAGTTCGACGGAAATCGAATTTTCGAACTTGTTAAACTAAGAAGTTCGACGCTTTTCGAAATTTCGAACTTTGTACGTTCGGAAATTTATTTATTTTATTTATTTATTTATTTACAATACTGAAAGCCCTTTCGGGCTGTTTCAGGAGTGTACATCAATAAAACAACAGAAATAAAGAACCGAAGATCAAGAACAATCACCACAATACATTCATTTGAGTACAATTTCGGTTGAACAACACCACCGAAAGTCACTACCACCAAAGAATACTAGTATGCCTCCGCATACAAATCAAATAATACACCTTCAAACTTATCCGCACTGTCAATCCCAACAAAGAGTCGCCATCCAAAGTATTCCACTCGATTGTTTTTACAAGAAAAGAGTACTTAAAAACATCGAGATTTGGGAAATACGGCTTGACTACAAACTGGTTATTAATTCTCGGTGACCTTCTACCAGGAAGCTGTATATAGTCACTCGAACTAATGTTGTCAAATGTTGTCGCTGGTTCTTACAATATTATCTGTTTAAGTGAGACCTGGCTGTTAGACGAAATTCCCAGCAATGCATATTTTCCTGTCTTTTACAACGTTTACAGGAGAGACAGGGGATTACGCTTCGACTGGCCAGAAATTTCGCGGCGGTGTTTTAATCGCGGTGGATGAGTCAGTGACGTCTTGGCGGAGGCAGGATTTGGAAAACTGCCCAGAATGTGTTTAGATCGAACTTTTATTAAGAGGAGGCGTAAATCATCTCATTGGCAACTTTTACTTTCCCCCTCTTTTCGACCACAGTGATTTCAGTAATCATCTTTCCAGTCTTGAAAAGAAAATCGACTTTTCAAAATATCACGCGCATATCTACGGCTATTTTAATCTCTCAGGTATAGACTGGTCATCTCGCAACGCCACCAGCGGAAACTTGCATGCTTCAGATAAAGCTGTTTCCTCGATGAACTTTATTAATTTTAATGGTTTTATTCACCTCAATCACATTGCAAACAATGCTGGTAACATTATTGATCTCTTTCTCTCAAACAGCCTCATTGAATTCATTGAAGCCGTCACTGACACGCTAATTCATCCTGATGTTTTCCATCCGCCTTTTTGTGTATCCTACTACCTCTTGCGAGATCAGTGTTCTAGACAAAGTTATCCCAAGTACAATTACAGTGCTTTATGATTACCTGGAATTCTATGAGTTTTTAAGAGATCATGATTGGTCAACAGTGTTAAGTGATCAAAACGTGGACACTGTTACGGATTCCTTAACCAGCACTGTCATAAATCGGATGGATATATTTATTCCAAAGCGTTCACCGAAACGCTCCGGGTATCCCCATTGGTTCTCGAGAGAATTAAAATACTATACACGCAGGAAAAGGCACTTCCATAAACTTTATCAACGAAGCGGTGTCGATTGATGGTACACAAAGTTCAGGATCTACCGGACGCTAGTTAAAAAGTTATTCAAGTATGACAAACAGGTTTATAAGCAAAGAATTGAAAGCTGTCTATACCGAAAGCCTGACGAGTTCTGGAAATTGGTAAAGCAGCATACAAAAACAAGAAGCGACAGTATATGTCTACGAGGCGACACTGGATATGTATCGTCTCCTCTAGACGTAGCCAATATTTTTCGGGATCATTTTTGTGAATGCTATTCCTCAAATTCGTCCTCGAATTATACCCCTTCTGACAATACTGGTTACCACGATTTTCTGACAATTACCTCTATTGACACAGTTGAAGTTCTAGAAGCGATATCAAAACTGAAGTCGAAGTTGTCAGTGGGAATGGATATGATACCAAATTTCATTATCAAGGGGTGTGCACACCTAATAGCCCCCATCTTAAATCACATATTTAACCTCTCGTTGAAAAGTGGTGTTTTTCCATCATCGTGGAAAATGTCTGTTGTCATACCAGTGCATAAAAGTAGTGATGTTTGTAAGGTAAACAACTACGACCGATATCTTTGCTGTGTGCTTTTTCGAAGGTATTTGAGATGGTCATCTACGCCGTGTTTCGTATTATTTTAGACGGAAATTTAGTAGTGCTCAACATGGTTTTTTGAAAAGACGCTCCGTGGAAACTAATCTTTGTTCATTTCTTGGTTACTCAGTTCCTATAGTTCTTTCTCGAGGCCAGGTCGATACTATTTATTTTGATATGACAAAAGCCATCGACAAAGTTAATCATGATTTACTATTGCTGAAGCTCTCATTGTATGGAGTATCGCCGACCCTTTTGAACTGGTTTAAGACTTACTTAACTGATCGCCGTAGCAGTGTGAGAATTGCGAATAGCTATTCCGACACTTCAATCCCGACGTCTGGGGTCCCCCAAGGATCTAACCTCGGGCCTCTACTGTTCCTCGTATTCATCAACGTATTCATCAATTGTATAAAAAATTCACACTTGCTTTTGTTTGCTGATGACATCAAGATATTCACGAATATTAGATCATTTGACGATTGCAGTGTATTGCAAGATGACATTTTACGCATATCTGAGTGGTGCTCCGCAAACTTGTTGGTACTTAACAATGACAAAACAAAATCTTATCAATGTCTCATAAACGCGATATATTATCTTACTCTTATGTTCTTAAATTAGCTACCATCCCACGAGTCACCGAGATTCGCGACCTTGGGATCTATTTTGACACTAGACTTTCCTTTTCTTATCATGTTTCATAGATTGTTGCTTCTTCTGTCCGAATGATGGGTTGGCTATACCGCTTATCATGCAACTTTAAGAATCATTTATGCCTTGTCCGACTGTTCTTATGTCTGATACGTGCAAAACATGAGTTTGGTAGTGACGCAGGGAATTCGCTGACTGCCACTGATGCGTCACGGCTAGAAAATGTGCAGAAACGTTTTATTCGTCTTGTCTATGATAAGTATTTTGGTAGAAGGTTCAATTATGACTACGACGACATTCTTAAGAGGCTAGGTTTACAGAATTTATTGAAGCGAAGACTCTCTCGTGATAATTTATTTTTACATAAAGTAATTAACGGTCACATCGACGCTGATCTTTTAGGCTCAGTGAACTTTCATGCTCCTGCTCGATCTTGTAGACATCGTTCCTTGTTTTACCCTCACTTTCAAGAAACATTGTCGCCATTAACCCGCATGCAAGTCTCTTTGAACAGTGTTGACTCGCCAAATTTGGACGTTTTCAGTGATTGTACCACGTTCAAGCGCAATCTTGACTATGCACTGTACCATGTATAGGACAGGTGTCTCCATGAGATACTGCTCAACCTCTTTTCTTTTATCCAATGGTGGTCATTTGTGCCACGATACCAAAACCTCACGGTTGTCCTGGGGCACTGGAGAAATAAACGATTATTATTATTATTATTATTATTATTATTATTATTATTATTATTATTATTATTATTATTATGCCCATTGTAGAGTTGATAGAAAAATTTTAACCTTCCAATTTCTCTCCGCTGACCCAAGGTTGGCAGCCCCGCTTTTTTTAATAGTTCTGTTAGCGATTCCGAGCGGCGATACTCCGAATAAAGAAATCTTCCTGCCCGCCGCTGGATACGCTCAAGTTGTTCTATTTCATATTTGACATATGGATCCCAGATCACGTGCGCGTATTCGAGAGATGATCGAACTAGAGTCTCATACGCACATAATTTAACTTCAGGCGTTGTATTTTCGAGTGCCCGTCTTAAAAACCCAAGTTTTCGCAAAGCCGCACTACAGACATTTTCTATATGTACCTTCCAGTTTAGATCGTTAGAAATTGTGACTCCCATTTATTTAAAAGTTTCGAATTGTTTCAAAAGTGCGCCATTATAGGAATACGGAAATATATTAGGCGACCTCTCCTTTGTGATTGTTACAAAAGTTGCCTTTTCAAAATTTATCTTCATATCCCATTTGTGACAGCACTCGTGCATAGTCGTTAACGAGTCATTTATTAGCATTTGGTCCCTTTGTGAATTAACTTTTATGTACATTAAATAATCGTCCGCAAAAAGGCGGACTTCAACAGATGAATGCATTTCATTTGCAATGTCATTGATATACGCAAGAAACAAAATTGGCCCCAAAACCGAGCCCTGAGGCACACCGGAAGTGACTGGCAGTAGCGTGGAAGTTTCCCCCGCGATCTCGACAAATTAAAATCTGTTTGACAAGTAAGATTTGATCCAAGAAACAATAGGCGTACTTGCCCCTAAATCCAACAATTTTTTTTAGCAGCTTCGAGTGCGTGACTCGGTCAAATGCTTTTGACAGATCAATTGACATCACATCTACTTGACCACGCTCATTTAAAACAGATGCGAAATAATGAGTCGCTTCAAATAACTGGGTCACAGTTGATAACTTCCTTCTAAAACCATGCTGTCTTTCGTAAAACAGGCCATTCTGTTCGATGAACAGAATGCTGTCTTTCGACCCTTCGACCTTATTACACTAAAAAGTTCAATTCTTTTCGAAATTTCGTAATTACGCTGCAAAATTCAATGCTTGTGGAACTTGCGAACTTGATAGACAAAAAAATCGATGATTTTCGAACTTTCGAATTTCTTGCACTAGAAAGTTCGAAGCTTTTCACACTTTCGAAGTTCCTACGCTAAGAAATTCGCTAATTTTAAAACGTTCGAATCCTGAGAAGTCAAAATTTCGACAAACTTCGAACTTTTAGGGCAAAAGTTCGAAGTTCATCGAACTTCGAAAGATCGGCAGCCGGTTTCATTTGGATTCAAGCAGTAAGGTAAATTCGTAATTTTTTTTTCGCATTTTTACATGCGGTGCCGCATTTCTTGTTTATTTCAATGTTCTGGCATTCTTAGTTTGAAAGAAATAAATTCCCGAAGGAGCGAGGAAGGACGACGGGTTTTCGACGATTGTCGTTTGTGCCATATTTGAAGCGCGCTATAGCCGAACCTATTTATGGTAGAGATGTTAAACTTTTTAGGCAATTATTTATGTATAGCATAGGTAAGTGTTGTCTTAAGATATGATTATTGTTGTTTAAGACGAGTTTCGAAGAAATGTCTAAACATGTATCTAAGGGCGATTATGCCCTAAACTTGGTAATTTTTTTCGTCTAAATTGTTTGAAGTATAGCATTTAAATGAACACCACAGACAGTACATATCATTACCATCTGCAGAATACAAAAAAAATGTATTTATTGTTTTTTTCACGCTGAGAAATAAATTAACTTAAGGGGGAAGATGTCTAATATTGTTCAAGTTCAGCACGTCATAAAAAAGCAATTTTTAATTTTTTTTTATATATTCTTATTACACGTTTCTGAGACGTGTTTCTTTTAGCCTGTACACATTTGGTAGGAGAAACTTGTTTCGAAGTTCTGGGCATCTGAATATGCAAGAATACAACACTTCCGGCGGGTTCTTGATAGTTTTTTTTTTCAGCTTTTCAGTTTCGCATTTAATATGTTTATTTTCTTTTTTTTTACCAATGGCACAGTTATTTAGGTCGAAAAGACATGGCTTTGAACTTCCGAACCACTAAACATGTGACGAGTAGTGCCTTCTGACAACGAGTCTCCGACAATGACCATCTACGCGTTCGTATATGCAGTGAAGAGCGACAGTAGCTATACATATGCATAAATAATTTCAGATTAAAATAAGCTCGACCACGCCCTCTTTCCCCGTATTGTTTTCTTTAATATCCGAAATATCTCCCCCCCCCCCCCCCCCATTTTTCTTCTTCTGACGCCACTGGTATGGTAGAACGCTCCTCGACCTCGAGTTCTGTCGGCTTCTGTGCTTTTTGCTCGGCGTTTCTTCCGTCCCGCAAAATAAACCTCCAAAGCAATTACAAACTCAAAAATTGTCAAGGTGCAGGCGAGCTACTGTATGTTGAACATGATGCAAAATCCTGAGACTGAGAATGAAATTCAAAAGGAAAAAGTGTAAGAAGAAGAAAAAAAGGGGACAGGACAACTTCTCAAACTCAGCTGAGTTGAGTTTGAGACGTCGTGAGCTGAGTTTTCAGCTAAGTTGAGTTTGAGACGTTGCCCTGAGGTGAGTTTGAGACGTTGTCCTATCCTCTTTTTTCTGTCTTCTTACACTTTTTCTTTCAAATTTAATTCCCAGTCTCAGGATTTTGCATCATGTACAAACTAAACTTACTATATGCCAGCGTCACTCGGGCGGCGTCCAATCAGATTACTACTAACGTGCAAGGGGGTAGGGAGGCAGTTTGCCAGATCGCTTCAAGGTTTTTCAGAGCCTTAACCACCTGCCTGCCCTTGGCCGTTTCGAAGTGGATGAGTATCGTAAAACAGTGCGTTCATGTGATCAGTACTGCGAGATGCACGTTAAAGACCCTCCTGGGCTGGCGGTCACAATTACTGATCTATGGTCACACCTCACTCTGCATTGGCAAATATTCCAGCACATCCGGGACATTCGTCGTCTCATTTAATTGCCTCACCTACTTCGCGCAGTCTAAATACCACACCTAAACTTTTCTAAACCTGATTTTGTGAAAGCTGGCGTGAAAACGTAATTTGAAACTGAAACTGTGGAGGAACATGGAAACTGGACCTCCAACTTTGCGCACTTGAACTTGAAAGAAATCCGCAACCCTCGAAGTTTGTTTTTCAAATTTAACCCTAAAAGAGAATAGAAACCTTCGAACTTTTCGAACTTTATGTAGAAAGAAATTCGAAATCTTCGAATTTATCAAAATTTATGTCTATAAAATTCGAAACGTTCGCATTTTTTGAACTTCAAACTTAAAGAAATAGAAATCTTCGAATTTTTCGAACTTTAGATCTCAATAAATTCAAAACATTCGAATCTCTCGAATTTAAAGTTAGGAAAGTTCGAAATCTCTGAATTTCTCGAACCTCAAGTTAAAAAAATTTTCGAAATAATCGAACCCGAACTTTTAGAAACCGTGAAAGCTTCGAACTTTTCGAATTCGAAACTCCACGGCGTTTGAAAGTTCCGAACTTTTTGAATTCGAATCTTGGTAGAGTCAAAAATATCGGAATCTTTCGAATTCGAACCTCAGTTCGGTTCGAAAATATCGAAGCCTTTCGAATTCGAACCTAGGGTTGTTTGCGGCATCTCTAATCGCATCCTGCTGGGGCAAAACAAATTATACGGTGTAAGAGCTATGCCACAGGCAAAGTTATAGGAGCAACTCAGTTGAGGAACTCCCTTAGGAAAGGGGGAACAGGGTATACCCTTTTCTATTTTTTCTCTAGAAAGACTGCCACGTGGCGAAGTGTTTTTTAAAATTTTTTGCCAAGGGATTTATATGGTGCGAGGAGACTATCCAATAAATGTTATGCTACAGAGTCACATATATTTTTAATAAAGCCAAAGCCTCAACTGCTCGCAACCAAAACTGAAACCTGAGCACCGAAGCTCATGGCCGCGACACGTGGACGCTGTGTACCGATGAGGGAGGACTGTAGAGGAGAGAGTTAGTTGCCGGAAGTCACGTGGTTACACCCGAGCGCGTTTCTTTCTTCTCCGCTTGTCCGGCGTGTGAAGCAGACGACGACGACGACGACGAAGTTCCGTGCACCGTTCATCGTGCCATAGTTTCGCACTTCTATTCCTTCAGTTCGTTGTTCTACGCTGGAAGATCGATTGGCCGCTACCACGAACGACAGTTCCGTAGCAGTGGCCCCACGTTCGTGGCAAGGTTGTTCCGTCGTGCGCCGCCATCGCGTCGTACAACCCGCGACATTTCGCCATATTGAGATTGATGTAGTACATCTACTTCCTGTGATCTCTGCAACCTTTTTTTTTCTTTCGATCAACGTATCTGCAGTTTCTTGGAGGTAAAAAAAAAAAAAAACGGGGTTCTAATTCATTCGTATTTTGAATATTGAATGTCGCGGGTCATCAATGTACACAGATGATCCAGAACCTTACATATATTTTGTACGCATAGCTTGAGTGCCACGTGACATGTAAGAAAAAGAAAGCGCGACTGAACGCGGCCAATTCTCAACCGGCTGTTCTCGGGCGGAAAGAAAACGAATCTTGAGCTGCAAATTTTGTTCTTTTTAGTTGGGCTCTTATAGATCATGTTCAAATTTAAAAAGAAAAAAAAAAAACTTCGGCAGAGACATTTAAGATTGTTTACGTGTGGGAATTCGAAAACATTTCTACACGGACCGCATTCCTACAACAAGCGCGCCACGTCTTTCTTTCGCACACGGATCTCCGGTGGTAACATCACGCTCCCCCGTTACACAGGCGCGGGGAACCCTGCCGGCTTCACGACGGCTTCTGTGACGAAGCATTGCGTTGCTGTGCTTTTCTTCGTGTTTTATTTCTGAAACACGTCCTCTCTGCCCTTGAGCGCAACCCCCCGGGTTCCGTGACGAGGCATCTGCGTTGCTGTGATTTTCTATGTGTTTTATTTCTGAAACACGTCCTCTCTGCCCTTGAGCGCAACCCCCCGGGTTCCGTGACGAGGCATCTGCGTTGCTGTGATTTTCTATGTGTTTTATTGACAATGGGAATTTGGGTGCCGTTTTTCTGCTACAGGCGGTTACAGACAACGCCGGCTTCGCTCCATAGAACAGTTCATGCTTTCGCATTAAAAATTTTACAAGCAAAAATACCCTTTCAGCGTCTCTTTAAGCATGACACTCGTCGTTTGAAGCGCGATCTGGAGACTCAAGTAGGAGACGATGTCGGGCAGTCGCGCGTCAAAACTGTCCGCCCTTACAAAATGAACAACGAGTTTCAATTGAGCTTCTAATGAGTTTTTATAGAGTCAAATGAAACTCATAAGAAACTCAACATTAAATGAGTTTTATCATTACAAAACTAATATTTATTCTTTTGATTTTACTCATTACACATTCAAATGAGTGTTATCATTACCCACTCAATATATATTCTTTTGAATTTACTCATTACAAATTCAAGTGAGGTTTGTCGTTACCCAATCAATATAATTTCTTTTGGGTTTACTCATTACACATTCAAATGAGTGTTATCATTACCCACTCAATATATATTCTTTTGAATTTACTCATTACAAATTCAAGTGAGGTTTGTCGTTACCCAATCAATATAATTTCTTTTGGGTTTACTCATTACACATTCAGATGAGTGTTATCACTAAGAACACAATATCCATTCTTTTGAGTTCACTCATTACAAATTCCAACGAGTTTTATCGTTACCCAGTCAATATTCATTCTTCTTGAGTTCATAAATGTACTGATTACTCATGCAAATGAGTATTATCATTAAGAATGCAATATCAGTTCTTTTGAGTTTATCCATAGATACTCAAGTGAGTTCTACCATAAGGCACCCGATAGACATCAGCTGATCCACAGTGGAGGAATTCGATAAAGGTAAAGGTGAAGATAATCATGAATGCAGATTGCCTGCTATTCAGAAGACATTCTCCTCAAATAAAGTAATGTTCAAAATTGCAATCCAATAACTTCTCATATTTATTAACCATTTATTAACCCTTCTACGAAATCAAAACATATTCAATTATTCCCATTCTCAACTAGCACACTGTCTCGGGCGATCAAATTGACACAGCGATAGACATAATGACTCAATACAGCATCTGCTCCCAAACTTCCCTACGCGCGTAATCCACTAAAATATAAAATATATCCTGCCACGACCCCGCCCCCTCCTCCATTCGCATTTCGCTAGACCACAAGTCTTACCATCTCAGTGCATTAGCAGTAACATATTGAAATTGACTCTGAAATTTAGTTTCTCAGGTAATACAGGTAATTAAAAGTTAACAAATTTAAAACCATTGGAAAGAAAAAAAGAAACAAGCCAGCAGTTGTTTTGCGACTTCGCTAGATTAGTCACGACACCCCTGGGGTTCGCGCCTCGCAGTTTGGGAAGCACTGCTGTTTAATATTACAAATACAGAGTGCTGCTTAGAACATTTTTCAAATCATTTATAAGTAGCAACTGTTGATTTAATACCACGCAAAAATTTAAACCAACTCTCACACAGTCTCACGGAAACATAATCCCAAGTTTCCACAGAATAAAAATCGGTAAGAATAAGACGAAATACACACTAGGCTGATTAATTAACTCTGAGCTGTCATTTTGTTTGAATTCGATACACATGAAAATAAAAGAGGAATAGGAATGCCAATAGGCATACCTTTTGGTCCTATAGGAGGTTGGACTGCTCCCATAGGGACTTTATCGGACCATTAGGATTATTTATCAGCAAAACGAAATGTTTTGTTTGCCAAAAAGGACATCTAGGCCAATTGTGCATGTATATTTGAGCAATAGGAACCAATTAGACGTATGTCTGTCAGGAGGATGTAAATGCATATTGGACGCAACAATTGAGAATCGGATCAATGGGAACACGTTTCTGTGCTTTTGGAAAGTTGTTTTTGGACGAAGCTGATATATTTGTCAGACATCCAACTGAGTTAAAAATAGTCCCTGTCAGAAATACACCGGCCCATTTGATGCATGTGTAATGTAGCCTGGGCTGTATGATGCAAATATCTGTTCCACGTCCAAAGAATGTATTGCTAGAATTCCAACACGTATAAAAGTACATGAGTCAAGTTAATTATGGACAGTGTTACGCTTATTTTTCAAAATTTTCGGATGGCAAAAATGGTTTCAGCCCAGGCTGAAACCAAAACTTATTAATAAAAATATTCATTAACAATTATTAAAAATTATTAATAATTGATAATTATTAATTAATAATAATTAATATTTATTAGTAATTATTAATAATTACTACTAATTATTAGTAATTATTAATAATTACTAATAATTATTAGTAGATATGAGTAATTTACTAATAATTACTAATAAATATTAGTAAATTATTAGTATTTTACTAATAATTTATTAGTAAAAATAATTTACTAAAAAATACTGTAAGCTGAGTGTAAATTAAAAGTAATCTCCCCAAAAAATAAAAAATAAATTTTCTCCCTACTGCATTGCACCCGAAACTAATAGCGCGTCGGCGCTAATTGTGATTTGCACATCTATTTCCTGTGCTTATAATAATAACTGTATTCACCCTCTTTTACCCCTAAGTTTCTAAAGACATTTACGGCGCCCCTCTATCGCGATTTGGTCAGTTTCGTTTTCAGTATTGTAACTTCTACTGCTTTCGGTTTCGTATTGTCAGAATCGCGTCCTCGACGTCCCATCGGTAGCGACACCAGTTCTTTGTTTTTTCTTTTTCCGGCATGGTTGCGCGACCGTTGAGACCGTTGCCGTTGCGTTGGGTACATGTGTTTTGCGGGATGGAAATGCCTTTAGACATGAAAATGTGCTAATTTAATCAAGTTTATCTATCTGTGAAGTTTCGTCTTGTGATGATTATGTTCAAGGAGAGCGCGGAAGACCGGCGACGCGACAGAACGAGCAACTCGACGCAGTTGGTAAGCTTGCTTCTTTGTTTGCATTGTAAGTAGACGCCTTGAACGAGAAGTGAACACTAGGGAGTTTTAGAATAACGTCCGCAACCCCAAAGAAATGACGCCTTCACTGCTGTGCATGCGCAGACCCAAAACAAGCATTCGGACTCGAGCTTTGGGCCCGTTATTTCTCGAAAATAGCGTGGGTACCGCAAAAGGCGGCGCCCACGAAATCTCTGTTGATCGCGTCTTCGACGCCGTCGCCCGCGCGGGAACTGCGTGAGTCACACTCGGCGCGGTCGGTATGGTCGAAGCGTATTGAAAACGCCACGGATCGCTGGAGTCACAGCTCAAAGCTATCGAAGCGCGTCTACTACGATCGCGGCAGACATGTAAACATGCCTGGGTAGTGAATCGTCTGGGCTTCGTAAGTACGACAGAGCAGCTTGGCAGTGACAAAAACAAAACATACAGCATTGAGTATAAAACAACTATAAAACTGTTACTCTAGACGAAAAACTTGTTTAATTTTCAAGATATAACGTTCTAACTTCCAAATAAAACCTGTCGCGACATCTTGGTGGCGTTTTAAGCGCGAGATGCTTGCGTTTTGGGGGTCCCCGGCAGAGAAACGCTATTCTAAAACTCTTCGCCGCAATCCTCGCTATATTGCCCTCCGTAACGCGCGATAAAGTAGCGCCCGGTAGTCTAAAACTCCCTATTTTCTCGGCACACGTTTGCTCGTTAAGCTAGATTTTTTTTTTTAGCTAGTTGGGTTTGCTTTATCCGTCCTTATGTTTGTATCTGTGCGTAGCATAATGAAAAGTTGCCACTCATTTTGTGTATGGCCCGAGAAAGTGTAGCTTATGTCAACAGAGCACTTATTGAATTCCTAATGCTACTTTCAGTTCGTTGCTTTAGAAAATGTCTTATTGGTCTAGCAGTGTACTGATGTCATTCAACTATAAATTGATTACATTGATCATACTTCATTACATTTCAGAAGTTAGACATCCTTGGAATTCGGTTCATGCAGATCCAATATTTCTTGCAGTCAAAATTGTTCAAGAGGATAGCAATTTTTTTCTTTTGAAGTTATGGAAGTGGACTGGATGGTACTGTTAGGACAAACTTTGGTCCCCTGACTTTCTGGAATTGAACTGGGTTTACATTTGTCTGTTAGAATTTTTGATAACGCAGTTGTTCCTTTCTGCGTCTTTTTTTTTTCTCTTTCATTTTGCAGCTGTGATGTGATCAAGCCGAGGGCCGCAGTTATTCCTAAATGAAGCAGCAGCAGTCTGTTCCCAGCTTGCGTCACTTTGTTTCATTTCAAGGCATGTCACGAAATGAATGCCCCTGTTCATACACAGTTGGAAGTGGGACTGACTTAAAAATCCAGTTCGACACAGTGTTTGAGTGGTATGGGACGTGTGTTGAATGACCTATGCGGTTGCCACGGGTTCGTGGTTGGTCAACCCGAAACGCTCCAAGTCCCACTTCCTTCTTCTCGTCTTCCTCTTCCCATTGGTTTGAAGCTTGGCCGGCATTAGTCTCATCCGAGCTCATGCCTCTGGCGCTCAGGTAAACGTGCGTGAGGATTGCAATTGAACCCCCCCCCCCCCCCCCCCCCGAACCACCCTTAAAGGGACACTGACACCCCCCAAAATTTTTTTTTAATTTTTTGTCAGGCGATTTATTATGGTGTCGGAATACTACCCAATTAATATTTTGCTACAGAGTCACGCATTTTTTCAATAAAGCCAAAAAACGCAACTGCGCGAAACCGAAACCGAGAAGTGGAGAGGATAGCGTGAGTGGCGGAAGTCACGTGACTACAGCCGACCGTGCGTTTTGGTTTTTTTTTTTCTCCTCCTCTATCCGCACGTAGCACCGTAGTAGACGAAATGCGTTCGCTCGCCGTGGTATTCCTTTGCAGTTATGTTTGTTCCGCTCGCTGTTCTGTATTTCAAGATGCGTTTTTTTGTACATTTAATTGGCAATTAGTAGTGAGTGCCCGAGTGCCGTGGTGAATTCCCGTGATCAGCTCCGAAAAGAATACTCCCAAGATGTTGCGTGAAGAGTTGCCTCACATGTCCTGCATCTGAAAGTGGCCAGAGTTATGCCAGAGTGCACAAGTTTCCGAAAGATCAACGGGTCGGGATCAATGGCTGGCTGCAATTCCTGTAGAACCATTACGCGAAGCTCGGAAAGCGGACGCTACCCGATTCATATGCTCCTCGCATTTTGTGGAAAGTGATATACATTGAGTTCGCAGGTGTCAAAAAATGGAATCCATACCATTTAGTGCAGCGACGTATCGTCCACAAATTTTTTTTTTCTGTGATAATTGTAAAAAAAAAAGAAATGTAAACAGCGCGGAATGCTTGACAAACTAAAAAATAAAAGGTACACCCACACTAGGTATCGAACCCGTGCCCTCTGCGTGTGAAGCGGACGCCTTTTCACTGAGCTACTGAAGGAACTCTAACATGCGTAGTTATGCAGCGGGTAGACTGTATGTCGGAAGTTTGCTGCCGATTTCTCGATTTCCCTTCAATACATGCACTCCCGGCTTGAAGTCGAGCAGCACCAAGCATAGGGCACATTAGCACCTCGTAAAGTAACCGTACGCGTGCGTATTCAACTCGAAGTACGCACTTCGTGCTTGACGTTTGAGCGAGCGATGTCTTAGCCACGAGAAGGGACGACGGCTCGGCGATGTCTTCGTGCAATCGGCTTGCTGGTCGGGCGTGTCGTACGGGATGAATATCAGTTCTTTTGATCGGTCCAAAATTTCTCTTTCGCAGAAAGACAGAATTCGCCAGTACCGTGAACGACAGTTCTGAAGTAGAGGTCCAACGCCCGTCGTCCGCTGCCATCCGCTAGTGCTAGTCCCACGATACGCGAAACGACGAGTGAACGCACAGAAAGCTTCCGGTTGTCTGTGCTACCTTTTTTTTTCAATCAACGTATTTGCAGCTTTTTTGAAGCCACAAAAAATGGGTTTCATATTTTTTTTCTATTTTTAATATTGACTGTGGGCCTTTAATGACCCCCGACTTGGATTAAATTTGGTGGTTTACAAAAACGGCCCGTGACCACGGAAAAGAGAGTGAGCGAGACTCGAACCAGCCAGTTCTTGATCGGCGGTTTTCGGGCGTAAAGAAACCGAATTTCGAGCCGCAAATTCTGTTCTGGGTAGTTGGGCTCTCATATGTCACGTACAACTAAAAACCTCGGCGAGCATAAATACTCTGTCAGTGTCCCTTTAAACAGGACAAAATGACAAAAAAGAAAATTTGTGAACGCAATGTTCGAGAGAAACTGCCGACTTTTAATTGCCCTGCCTGAAACTTTGGAAACATTTCAGTGTGACTGCAGCTGTGATGGTGAGGTGGATCCAATATGAAAACTGAACCCTGAAGCGACGCCTTCGGGATGCCGAAAATAATTATGGTAAGTTAGAAATTAACCCACTAGAACACTTGGGCCGGATGTCGATTAAAAAAATTTAATCCAGTTAATTTGTCACATTAATTTTCAGGCATAATATCTTCAAAATAATGAAACTGCAGATGTTTCAACCTGGCTGAGGTAAAGCAGCCTTGCAGTGCACCACGGTTTAGACTGAACATACTTTTTTGTACCGTCCACAAGGTGTAGCTCTTACATTGAAGTTTTATGAGCTAGTTTCTTCAATGTTTGAACTTTCAGCGTGCCAGCTGGGTAGTGTGTAATTGTTTTTATAGCGCAAGCAATATCTTAATCCTGGCGGCAGGAAGTTTCAGCTAGTAGTTGGCATGGTTGGACAACGGTGTGCATGCTTGCTTTCTCTGCAGCGGCCAATGAAGCAAAACAACAGCATGTGCGGATTGTCCATGCATTTAATTTTTTGTTTGTGGTTTGTTTCAGACTACATGTGCTCCCAGTACAAGGGGGTGGCCCTCCAGGCGCTGACGACCAGCATGTCGTCTCTGCTGTGCTGTCGAGGAAAATTTAAAGGGTAAATATTGCAGCTGCAGTTTTTTCTCTTCTGTCCCTGCTACACTTCCTGTGAATTTCTCTGCATGCTTGGTCTCTTTTTGTTTTCATGGTACTGTAAACTTTTGTTATAGTCCGTTTCAACTATAGAATAGCAGGAGCCCCTCTCACAATTCCCTTTGCTTGCCATGATTGGCGGTGTCCTCTCGGCTCTCCTCCTCTCTAGTGTTTCCTTACTAAAAAGAGTGAAGGGCTTTGTGGGAGGGGCTTCTGCTATTCTAGAGTTGCAACAGAGTATAGCGCGACCTCGGTTAATTTAATCATTTCGAAGAGTCCTAGCGGACACCCATGCATTTTTATGGGAATGACTCTGCATCATATTGTGAACCGAGAAAATGACCCCACGAACAGGAAAGCACGGGCCTTCTGCTACAAAATTAACCGGACCAAACTTTGATTTCAAGATAGACCAGAAAAAGTCGACTCCTGTCTTATAAACGGTAGTAACAGAAATCCTGTGCTATACTCGCGGTCAACTTTCTGTGGCAATCCGAAGAGAGGAGGAAAGCGCTTGTATAGCGGTTGGTGCACCCTCTCCCCTAGCATTGACTGCATTGCCACAGAAAGCTGACCACGAGTATAGTCTCGCCACAATGGGAAGCCAATGCTATGACCCCCATCTCGATTTCTTTAATGCTTGTTATGGCTGTTTTCACATCTGGTATTTTCATTGTTCTTTGGCCAAAAGTGAGTGGCAGGTCGCCATAGGTTTCCAGAAGAAAGCGGTCACATATGCAGAAATTTCTAACAAGTTCGTAGCGCAGTGGCGCTTCGCCGCAACCGAGGAAAAACTCTACGGTATTGTTGGTGCAAAACATTAAGCCTCACGACTAGCAGCAACTTAATCGTGGATGTACTGCACCATACGGCGTTTATTTGAACTCTACTCCGCACAAAATATTACAGGGGCACTTAGGTATCCCTTTGTGGATTGAATGCGAAAGCATTGCCATTCCTAACGACACTTCCTTTTTTTTTCCTGTATTGTTAGGAATGGCGATGCTTTCGCATTCAATCCACGTAGGGATACCTAAGTTCCCCTGTAATATCTTTTTTCTTTGCGTTACTTCATGTGGCGTCACAGATTATGGTACGTCTTATCGTCACGTGAAGTGTGATGTCATCGAACCAAGGACATATTTTTATGACCATCTTTCGGGCACATCAATGCCGATGCCGTCTTTTGCCGTAATGGGACAAGCTTCTTTTTGAGGGGAGAGTAATGCCGCATTCCGAAGCGGCTGAGATAGCACAGCAGCTAGCATGCCCTGCTCTCACACAGCAGCACTGTGTTCGAATTTCAGCCGTGGAAGCACATTTTATTCTTTCTTTTATTCCTCTGTTGGCATTTGGTACCACTCGTACCTCCCAATAATTCAAACTGTGTATTGCATCGATTATGAAAGCTGCAGTTGATACACACCCATTCGGAGCATTGCTTTATGATCCGCATAGAACCCTATTACCGTTTTCTTCCTGTCCATTGTGATTAAAAATACTTTTTGAAGATAGTAAACAAACACAAAAAAAATACACAGAGACAAGAAGTGGGCGTAAAACACTGGCTTGTCTACGATCATAAACCAATTGGCCCAAATTGCTATATTAATTCTTCGAGATGCTTATAAGTCATAGCTTCTCTATGTTCAAATTTGGTAAACTTCATAAGCGACAACATCTGCTCGCTTATCTTTGGTAGACCTTGTCAAAAGCCAAAATAAAAGACTGCAATGCGGCGGCAAAAACAGTGAGAGATTGATTCTCGCAGACTCGGGGGCAAAATATACTTTTGCACCATGGTGCCCCTGACAATGTTATTTGTGCCACTCAAAAAACTATCGAGGTAGTGTGAAAATTAAGTGCCTGGGTGAGCAAAAATGTAGGTATTTTAAATGTAACTTTCCGCATTTAAGGCTGGTTCACACATACAGTGCAGCGCTAACTCAGCCCTGTTAAGGCAACGAGTCAGTGCTACTTCCATGGCTTGTATCATGTGTTCTGAGTTGCCTCCTTTCATACAAAAGACCGATGTCCCAGTTTGTAATACTGATTCAGCACTGAGGTACTGCTGCGCTGTGAACAGGATACCTTGCTCGGACATTGAAGTTTAGATGAGCAGATCATAGTGTAACTGTGCATCTTTTTTCTTTATAGGTTACCAGTACTCCCGTGGACGCGAAGGCAGTACAAGGTCTCCCGTGGACACGAAGGCAGTACAAGGTCCGCCATGGACACGAAGGCAGTGTACCGTAGACTCAAATTTCACATTTTTAATAAACCAGTTATTGCTCCTTCCCACGGTTTTATGCAGGCATTTCCTGAACCCAGCATGAGTATATAGGCAAACATATAACTGACACTTGCACTCACTTTCCCCTTCCCTCAAAACAGCGGTTATATCCAGACAACATATCATACAACCTATTGTCGTCTTCCCTCTGAGAGCTCTATCTAGAAACCCATGCTAGGAGTATAATTTCTAATACATTTCATTTGAAAGTCTAGTTACACTGCTTTCAGTCTCTGTTGAAAATCAAATGTTTTTTTCTGCTGCGTTGCAATTGAGGTTTTGATGGGCCCTCTCATTAGGAATATTCCGACTCGTCGGAATATACCTAATGAGATGGCACGTCAAAACCTCGGTTACAACGCGGTAGAAAAAAACATTTGATTTTTAACAGAGACTCAAAGCAGTGTATCTAGACTTTCAAATGAAATGTATTAGAAATTCTTATGAGGTGGAACGGCAAAACCTTAATTGAAACGCGGTGGCCAATAGTTTTCGTAAACTCCTTAGGGACTCGTTACAAAAAATCAATTGTTTTTCAACACAGACTCGAAACGGTGTCAATAGACTTTCAAAATATATTCATATGAAATATATTAGAAACTTTATGCGGTAGCTTTGTCGAAACTTCAATTGGAACGCGGTGGCCAATAGTTTTCGTAAACTCCTTACGGATTCGTTACAAAACTCATTTGCATTTCTACTGAGACTCAAAAAGATACTCCATAAACGTTCAAATGAAATTCATTAAAAATTTTTGTAAGGGCGATCCGACGTGCGAACTGTCGAAACGACGTTCGAAGGCGAGTGTTTTTGGTCGCAGTGGTGCGTCCGGCGGAGGGGCTTTGTCAACAGCACCTAGAATAATGAAAGCCTCCACATGGTCTCTTTTTCCTTCATGGAACGTTACCAGAGTCGGATCACGCTAAGTCGGCTATTGGGGCCAAGCCCGGTGTTCGACGCGCTGACTGGACGCGAGCCCCAGACGAACAGTGACACAGCACTCGTGCCCAATCTCAGGCGTCGATGGATCTGACTGTGATGACGGTGCGGTGGCCGTCTGTCAAGGTGCTGTTGGTTCTGTCCGGCAACGGCATGCTACAAACTTGCGAGATATTCGCCACACTCCTGTCCGATTTTCAGAGGGCCGCAGCCAGTGGCAGCACGGATGGTCCGAACGTCATGTTGTCACGTGTCTTTCGGAGCGATTGGGAGAGGAGGTGCTACGTGGCCCTGCAAAGCGGATGTGGCGGTGCGCGGTGCGTCACGCTGCACGCGAGTCATCGTTGTGACGGAAACGGACGCCGTCGACCGGGCGCACAAGACGAGCTGATGATTTCACGCGTCCATAGCAACTAGGCCTTCTGGGATCGATCGAGACCGTCAAGACTCGGATATACTGGGTTTTACCTAAGGATGGACAGCAGCAGACGCTACGAGCAATTCCAATGTCGTGCGAATGTCACGTGAAATTCTGAAGATACGCAGCTTTTCGCAGGGTGCGTTGTCACGTGATTTGTACGCAGTGCTTGATTCGCTGAAATGGCTCCTAAGTTCCGCTGCGGTCCATCGTGATTAACTCATATTAAGCAAAAAAGTAACCTCACGTAAATACTTCAGACATGCATACTTTAATGCAATATAGAAAACGTATTTTTTTTTTTAAGTCAGAAAAACCACGAAAGGCGAGGGGAGCAATAATATATTTGTTTTCTAGTCTAAGTGGCGCAAGCTATCGCCCATTACGAATACCGCCATTAGCATCCATACATCTATCCGGTAGAAGGATACCCAGAACAGGGCGGAGCTCAGCGGAACAACGCGTCGGAATCGTGTGTCTCGAATTGTCGAGTGCCGCAAAACAGAACAGCCATCTTTCCGACAGTTCGCACGCCGTGAATAAGTGACTAAATAAAAGCACGATAAGAACAGACCGGCGGCGACCGATAGATGGCTACTTCGCGCTTGACTGTCTTGACTTGGATTGGATCGCTTTGGCCAGGTTGACTATCAGTTACGTTTAATTATAAAAGAAGCAAAGATCAGCACCGTAATCATCTAAAGAAAAAATATTATATATAGATAGCGACATTAGTAGGCGACTACTACGAATTTCTCTACAAAATTTTATTTTACGTAAGCTTTAGTGTCTCAAAAAGTCGCTTGTGGCGTTGTGTTAGCTCTTCTAACGTTATAATCCGGTAGCGGGTACCAAGATAACAAACGCGCTATACTAAAACATGAAAAGGTTGTTCCGCGCTAAGTTAGATTTAGCTGAGGTCCTAGCGGATTGCGGATACAATAGCGGAAATGGCAAAACGATCCACTGAAACTCTTGCTACTATAGGGTGGCTGAACAGAGCCGACGTTGAAAAACGAGCCGGAAATTTTGGCAAATGCACATAGAAACCTGAAACTTACACTGAAAGTGCGCTGGGCAAGCCAGTTTTACCCCGTAAAACTTCAAGGTGTATAATTGTTCCGTAAAAAAATATAAGAGCAACAACCTTGCCAAGTCAACCTTGGGCGCATTCGCAGACGACCGAGTGAGCGACGCCATTAAGGTGTGGCGCCACCTTCCGACGTGGGCAGCGATCAGACGACGCAATCCGTTTTAGGCGATGACAGTAAATTTCCCACAGGGAGAAGGAGCGCCGTGTCGATGCACTTTTGTCGCCGCTTGATTCGCGGCATCGGATCGCAGCGTCATCTGAGACATACTTGAGCTGACTGAGCAAGATCGGTTCTCAGATTTGTAGCACCCACGAGTTATACGCCCCCGCGAGTTATATTCTCGGGAGTACTAAAGACGGCAAACACAGTCAGAAAGGAACGCAGGGGCGGCTCACTTGATGTTGTCGCTCATTGCGTCTTCAGCCTTCCCTGGCGGCGTGTCTTGCAAGGGCGGCCTGCGGCTGAACGCGCCGACTATTAGCAGGCGGTGGCCTATGGACTTCTTCGCCGGGACCTGTGCGTCGCTGCTGACGGTCTCCTGGGGCTGCACAAGAAAATACACGGCAAAAATGAAGGCCATGTGGCACGCAAAAGTAGACCGCATGTTCATTTGATATTGACGGACGAGCAGTATATGCGATCTTCGCCCAATGCCACGAAGCCGAACGTCATAGGCCGTACGCCAAATTCCGGCAATCTACCATCATCATGACATTCGCAGCCGCCATATTGGAGGAATTCTGCCATCCGTAGATGCAGAAAATCTGCATTAAACTCTGCTTTTACGATTTTGGAACAATGTATTAGTGCATTCAATGAATTGCTGTTTAGCTTTGGTACAACAGAGAAACGTAAGATGCCAACGACATTGTGGAAAAGGAATCCCCAGCAACGATGTCGCAAGGCTCGTCACTGAAGCAATCAAACGTGGCTATTCACGTAAGTGCACGGTCTTTATCGAAGACGCCGTGCGAAGTGCTGTTACGGGAACACACTAATATGGCGCAAACTGGATAATTGATCACACGCACGCTAGAAGGCACTTCTTTTTGCATATGGTGTATTAAAGGCTACGCGCAAAGTCATCTACGCTCCTGCCTGTCCCTGCTGCATCGGCCATGTGAGGGCTCGTTTACACCTGCGGATACGCGGGCGGATCCACGGGGAATTTGACGCCGGGCGGAGAAACTGGCTCGCTGCTGACGGAATATTCGGCGGCGAGAGCAATCGGTACGGGACCGATTTTTCCCGCGCGGAACAAGTTTCCCTACTATCGCAGCCAATCAGAACGCAAGAAGGAAATGACGTTTACTGACGTTACATCCTAGCCGAATCGCTCGTGTTGTCTGAGTGGCCGCCAGAGTTGTTGGAGTTCCCAAGTTGTGCAAATGGCGCCGTCTCGCTGGAAAGGTTGTGTCGGAAGAAATATTGAGGGACACTACGTGGGAATGTCAACTTCTGAACCGCTCACTCAATCGGCGCAATATTTGCAGGTGGTGTGTGTAGCCATATAGAAGGGGGGCATGCATAGTTTCAGCTTTGTGAACCAATTTTTCGAGGTACTATACCCCCAGAACGAAGTAAAGCTATCTTTGCATGGAATCTGCTCAATGAATATATCGCTGAGAAATGCTGTTGATAACACATATTTTTCCGGTGGAACGCACACTGTTCCGAAAGGCCCCAGAGATGATCTTCGCCCTTCAGTCCGACTGCCGCAGGTGAACGCCCTGGAGCGTCAACGCCAGGTGACTACAGTCAGCTGTGCCCGGAAGCAAAGAGAGAGGCGCCTTCGGGTCGCCAACGTGGCCTCCAACGAGGGGTTATCGACTTGACCGACGAAGTGTCAACACCGGACATAAATATCAACTGGCCACTCATTGCCCCGACCGCCTTGGAGCGCTCCTACAAAGGAGAGGGCTTTGCGTTCTCTACCCAGCTTCGAGCGTTTATGGGATTACTCCCTTATTCACGAAAACCAAGACGCCAACGCTTAGGGACAATTTCTTTCTGCCTCTATTTGGACTTCGACGGCGCCATTATCTGCCGAGATTGACCGGCGACACAGTAACCAACGTCGTCAGCTGGTTTTGGCAAGTTGGCAGGTCCGTCCAAAAACGTGACCATCCGGTCGGAGGTCGTCAACTCATTTGCTTCCTTCGTTGCTGAACCACTTTCGGGATGCGGCGTAGAAGAAAAGGCCTCCGGAGACTCTGACGGGCGCAACGGTCCGGGCGACGTCGCTGCGTCAGGAGCTTTAGAACGTCGGCCACCCGCTGTACCTCTTGATTTCGTGAACCGAGAACGCTGACCGAAGCCTCCGTGCACGTAGGTTTTACTCGGCGACATTTTCGAAACAAAAAAAAAGGTAAGAACTATTGAAGCCAAACAGCGAGATGTAGCTGATCCGACGACAAAACGTGGTCTGAAGCGTGACCGCCGCGAAAGATCACGTGATGACTGAAAACCAATCGTGGCTCTAGTTCCGGTTTTCCGAAAAATAGGAAGACGAGTTCCGTCAAATTCCCTATTATTCTTCTCGTGGAAGAAGTTCTAGCGACGGGATTCTCCCGGTGCACAAGTACCCTCGCCCCGTGTTTACTTTTTAGCTAAAAAGTGCGAGAAACGACCTTTTTACCGAGGGTACGAATGAGCCTCACGGACGTGGCGCTGTACCGTACGGAAAATCGGAAAAATGGTGCTTTGCTCGCGTCTTGCGCGAGCGCGCCGCACATCAGAGCACCGCGGAGGCATTGAAAATGTTTATTTTCCGGGCAATTACAGCGCGGAATTTTACCGAATTTCGACATATTGCTCATTCATAGTCAAAGGTGCCAAAACTGAAACATTTGAAAAACGCATTTTTTGCTGAAAAATGGGCTTTTTAGGGCCTTGTCGCCCATTAAACTGAAAATGAAAGCTTCGGCATCTAAAGCGCAACGAATGACAAAGGTCATAAGCGATCGTTTCATTGCATGCGGCATGCACTCGTTCAACGTGGTTGAAGAAGCTGGTTTCCTTGACCTGATCAACCGCTCTATGCCGGATTACGATGTGACGTCACGAACAACATTCTCGATGGCCGTCATTCCAGATCTCTACGAAACGAAAAAAAAAGGTGAAAAAGGAGCTTAGGGACATCTTTGCTAGTGGAGTAAAGTGCTTCTCTCTCACAGCCGACATTGTACCTCGCGTGCCAATGACAGTTACGTGTGCGTAACCTGCCATGTGATGGACACGACCTTTCTGCAACACGTGCCAGACTCGCATACTACCGAGAACCTGGCGCTCTTCATCGCAAGTGTCATTGAGGAGTGAGTGCTGCCATCTCGGAATGTGCCAATCTACGTCGTCACGGACAATGAAAGAAACTTCACAACAGCGGTGTCACAGTCGTCCTGGATTGGCGTGCATTGCTTTTGGGCACACGCTTCAGCTCTGCATTTGCGATGCTAAAAGAGAAGTGGCTGGATTTTCTCAGCTGTGCACGAAGGCCAGAGCAATTGTCGGCCGTTACAAGAAAAGCGCGAAGGCCCGAGGACACCTTCTCGAGATCCAAAGGAAGATGCGTATGGATCCTGTCGGAAGTTGCACAAGATGTCCCAACGCGGCGGAATAGCCAGCGCGCAATGTTGGCGGGGCTTGTGAAGCTTCGTGTGCCCATCACTGTAGAACTTTCAGATTGTGATACCATTGAAAGCCTCAGCACAAGTGACTAGAAGATTATGACTGTAGCTTTTGAAGGTCCTGCATCCACTTGAGCAGGCCACGATCGAACTATCTGGGCAGGGAACTGCCATTCAACACTGTCGCAAGTAATTCCCCCCTGCCATGCGCCGCAGTTGTTTTTGAACAACATTCAACGGAGCCAAGGGAGACAGCGTCAATTTCCTCGAGCCTTTTAAGAAGTCGGTTTCCGAGAATATATCGTAAGGGTGCACGCGAGCTGGTGAATATTAACCATGTTGGATTAACCTGAGCCTGGGGTATAGAAGAAACAACAAAACGTAGAAGAAAAAGAAAATAGACAGGACGACGTCTCAAACTCCGCTAACTCGTTTATTTAGTACACCTCCTTATATAGTCTCAATCTAAAGGTCATCTCCACCAACACAAAGAGACGAAGTCTATACAGTTCGTTGTTTGGAGTGCATGCGGCCGTGATTGTGACTGTCCAAAAGAACTGTAAAACAGCTCTGTTTGGAGATTTGTGTTTGTCCTTTGTCCCTCTTGTTCCCCCTCTCCAGGGATTATTTTCGTGATTCTTGTGCAGCTCGCTTGCACCTTTTCATTTAATTGCATTATAATGTAGAACATAGTTTGTTTTGTGGTGTTTTTTTTTCTTTGTCTTTGACATGTATTAGCCCAAAAAAACCGTTTCAGAGGGAGTGTTTTTTTTAAGGGAGTGTGTGGAGAGGGTGTTTTATTTAAATCAGAAGTTGGAACTGTGTTTAGAATAGAAGGGGAAGAGATCCTTTTGTTTAAATTTGAAGGTGGGTGGATGTTGCCTTATCGCGTCGACCTGTAAGGTCCACATTCCTGCATTGTGTGATGGAGACTTTGGCGCTTGAACTGTATATACTTCGCCCCTTTGTATTGGTAGATATGACCTTAAGATTTAGACTATATAATGAGGTGGACTAAATAAACGAGTTAGCTGAGTTTGATACGTCGTGTTATCTATTTTCGGTAACCGGACAAAAGCTCACCCGTTTTTTCACAGACCCGGACAAAAGCTCACCTATTCTTTTTTTGGCTACCAGGGCGAAACACGGGCTGGGATAAAGTGCGAACGCGATGAACATTGCACCATTTTTAGGAGAACTGGTACCCATCCCACGCAAAGGTGTCGACACTAAGCCATAACAAGCGGAGAAGCAACGATTTGGGGAAAAAATTTAGGTCACCGAAATTGAGTGGAGCTGATAAGATCAAGCTTGATTGACTCAAGGTATGCCGGAGCACCCTTGTGCCACGCCGAAGAAACTTCGTGAATCCAAGTTTCTAAAACGAAGAGCAACCGAAGAAGTGAAGTCACCCTTCGGTGAACTCGCTTTTTTTCATTGTGTATATGTCACGCCAGGGTTGGGCAGTATCGCGATACAAATGTATCGCGATAGTATTTCACAAATACATTTCGTATCTGTATTTCTGTATCGCGATACATTTTTTCCACCAGTATCTGTGTTCCTGTATCGAAATACATTTTGAATGTCCCTTTGTATCGCGATACAATCAGGGTGAAATGTATTTCGTTACATTTCTTGAGAAATACTCTCCCCCCCCCGAAAAAAAAAATACAAATCCGAACGCATTTTTTTTTTCTTTACTTCTGAGGGCACCAGGGTCAAGGAGATGCTGGGGCATTGTTACCATGCTGACCAAGGTTCCTTCTGATTCTCCAAACTATTTTTCTATGCGTCCTCTTCTCTCTTCTGAGAAGTGCTGCGTAGTCGGGGACTCGAACCATGTGGCGTGCCAGGAGTAGAGTCAGAGCATCTTCTACCGAAGGTCCTTAGTTAGGGGTTTCTTCAGTCGCTGTTTGCTGCCAGTCAAAATCCGCTGCTGACCGTCTCTCTTGCCTTAGCGTACACAGTACACCCAGCCGGCAAAGCTGAGTCACAGTCCGTTGCAGCACGAGCCTGGCGGTGGTTGGCTTGAAATAGTAGGATGACTCACGCTGTGAAATTCAACACATATTCGAATGCGTCTGCTGCTGCGCCCGTAATATTGCACGGCTCAAGGGTACGTCATCAGCCGACGTGAAAGTGACCCGCTTCTCTGTCGATTCGAAACACAGGAAGGAGGTCAGGCGTGGCCTCGCTGTGCCGACCCAGACTCCGTACACCTGCGACTCGTCTCGAGCGCGTTGTTTCTCGGAGAACTCGCACCTGTACCGGCAACATCAGGTCGCAATCCACGAGGTCTCTATTTGGAGGATGCAAGACGAAACTTGAGGGCTGCATTCCATGTGTCGGTGGCGGAGGGTCGGCAGGAAGGACCTTCACAACAGGGATGCCACCGTATTGTTTTTTCTTAACCGTAACAAAACATAAGACATGTGTTCCAGGATGCTTCTGGTCGTCCACTATTCTCGAAAATTCCAAATGACACTGCCTGCACGATCTTCGAAGAGGTAACCTACAACGAAAGTACGTATTGTCCTTTCATACAGCAGCGTAGTAAAGTTTCATGTTCAAGGCCACACCTACAGGTGAAGAATACCAGTTCATTCCACCGTGACGTCATGTGATAGATGTTGAAGTCTTTTCGCATTACTCGTCAGACAGACAGGATGTCAGGGAATTGACCGCGGTCAGTCATTGATGGAACGTTTTTTCTTGATCCCATTGAAGACTCCTCGTCGTCCGAAATCACTACCTTCAAGCAAAAGTGCCAAGCCTACGGGAAAGTAATTTCAGGATCAAAAAGTTCCACTTCCAAAATCAATCTTCATCTCATTTGGCGTCTCAAACAAATTTGAAACCTGTATTGCAGTATCAGTATTTCTGTATTTATATTTCTGCCCTCCCTAAAATGTATTCCTGTATTTGTATTTCCAAATACTTTTTGCCTCCATTTAAAATGTATTTCCGATACGTATCGCGATACACTTTTACATATATATTTCAGTATCAGTATTTTAGCTACTATTTTCATGTATCCCAGTATTTGTATTTCCAAATACATTTTTGAGTATTTCTGCCCAACCCTGTGTCACGCTAAACGCGCTCATATAGGTTAGGCAGAATGTCTCTTCATTACTAATGCATGGGTTTTTTGGGGGTTCAGGCTAATATTTGAAGTGAATGGCTAAGAAAAATATATTGTTTCCTTCATTGTGCGTCGTAAATGTATTTGAAATCATTGATTATCTCAAAGTGATATCAAAGGGAAACTGAAGCAAAACTGTATTAGACAAATCATTAAGCTGCGAATTAAAAAAAAAATATTTTGAAGGAACGGCAGTTGGTTCTTTTTGGACAAGTACAAGACAGATGACCAGTTTAGAAAGCTGTGCGGCATTTCGGATAGGCTAGCGTTGCTTCCACCACATATTGTGTTATAAGGACTAACGTACATCAGGGAAAACTCTACTGGTGACATCGGCGACCTGCTGTACTACTTGATTGCACGTATGTCAACGGCCCCTTCCGTACTACTTCTGCTCCTTCTGCGGCGGCACCCAGAGCAAATTCTTCCCTTTGCCTGACTGTGTCCGACAACGACCGGAGTTTCCCCCGGAACGGTGGAATATGTACGACGCCACTCTTCAGGATAAAGACTGGATGAACAACACCTTCGAAGGATGGTACACCGGGTTCCAGAAGCTCGTCGGCCACGCCCATCCAAGTGTCTGGAAGCTGATTGAATGCCTGCAGCAAAATCAGGCGTTCATTGCCACAGCATTGACACAAGCCCGGAGAGGTGAACCCCCAGATAAGCGGGTGCGAAAAACCACTCTGCGCCTGCAGAATCGTCTGAAAAATATTTGCGGAGGGTTCTAGGTACACCCAGAACCCAGATCTACGAAGACAGCTGGAGGTAGTAGGGAACTGCATTCGCTTCTTACCAATCGATAAATGAATTGTTTCCACTCTAATCAACAAACCATGCGCCTGTCAGACTTAACGTATCGTAGCATTTTAGTGTCGCACTCAAGCACTTAGGTTGTCCGCACTCGTGTTAACACCAACATGCAATTTTCTCGTGGTGAGCATTTGTCCTGGTCTGTGAAAAAATGGGCGAGCTTTTGTCCGGTGAGCCTTTGTCCGGTGAGCTACTGTCCGGTGAGCTTTTGTCCGGGTTTCCTATTTTCTTTATCTTCTACGTCTTTATGTTTGTTCTCTACTGAAGTCTTAGGTAAATCCAACTCGGTTTCCGGAACTCAAAATGTGCCACCTCCCAGCTCTGGCAATGCAGGTGTATCCAAGATACAAAGATGCCTGCTACACCCAGAAACCTGAGAAGACGTGGGCTCGGAATCTACACACAAAGGAAGCAGAGGACACAATTACACACAATGAGCATGATGAAAATGACGATGCAGCATGCAGTGCCAGTCAGTGTTTGGAAGACACAGCGGGAGACTGTGTGGAGCACCTTTGCAAGTTTGAGTTCAAATGCACCTCCGCAATCGGGCCCTACAGTGGCAGATGAGGAAGCCGACTACTTGACAGCCCCCCTCATTCCTCGTTCCCCTTTGGTGTAATGCAAGTGCAAAGGAAGCCTTCTCTATACTCATCCCCGATTGGGGCTGCCCGTAGGAATCTTTCTATACCACTGACGCGTATAAGGAGCGAACGGCTTTTTTTCAACTGCCGGAGATGTAAGCTGCAGAAGTGAGCACCTCCTCACCAAACACGTCGAGCTGCTTGTCTTCTCCCACGAAAATCTGTAAACGCTGAAGGCTTGTGGAAATGAACAGTTGAGTGAATGCATTTACTGCTGCACTTTATATGTGGATAGCAACTAATCGAAGCATTCTCTTTGAAATTATTCGACATCTTTCACTATTCGCTTCGAATTCGCTTGAAACTAAAAAAAACAGCATTTGCACAAGCCTAGAAGCGTTGCTAGCAATGGGCGGGTTAAGTCCGTGCTCCGGAGCGCAATAGTTTGACGCTCCGTTCACAAAATGAACAGAAGCATTGCCAGATACTGACACGCGAGCGCGCTCTTGGTGCACTGAGTATTTCTCGAAGCGCGAGTGACTTCTTCGCGCTCGGTAAAGTTACTTCACAACGTAAGATGGCTGCGCCGACAAAAAACGTTGACGAGACGAAGGGCGCTCCCCGACTGCTGCCCCTTTTCAGCTGAATAGTGCTCAATTCAGGAGGTAGAAACGATTCGATTTGAAAGCCCAGACATCAATTAATGTTCCGGAAATGGTTTGTTCGTGCATCTCGCCTGAAAACGAATTCATCTATCAAACGGTAGCGTGCCGATAGCTCGGCGACAGAAAAGTTGACGAGATGAGAAGACAGTCGGACCGCTGCCCTTCTTAGAATGCTTAGCCCAGCGAATAAAGATATTTCGATTGGAAAGCCGAAACATTAGTAGCGTTCCGGAAAAGGTTTGTACATGCATCTCGCCCGAAAACGAATTGACGTGTGCCGCGGTATCGGTGAAGCACATCGAAGGATCCCGTATCGCGCTGCAAGACGGAACCACGTAACATCTGGCAAGTTTGAGATTCTTGCGTTGACAAGCAGGTTCAAGAATGTTGTCTTTCATTTAAATATGAACAGCATGCATGGTCAATAAATATATAGATCGATCAAGGTAACTTTCCACATATGTGCTCGAAGCTAGTCTTCAAACCTTTCGGGAATATTAAAACGTTCGTGAAACTTCATAACGTCGCCGTCTCTTTTACTTTACACCCTGCCGCTCCACACTGGAATTAATTAATTTATCTCCGAAATAATTTGGGCTTTGCCACCTGTCTCCACGAAATGGCGGGTCCGTCATAACCGTGTGCTCGGAAAAAGCTTGTGCGGCTCGTCGATAGTCTTAGAGAAAGACTTACCTCTTTAAGTACCTTGGGGGACGCCTTCTCCACGGGGGGCCATTCCCCCCGCTTTTTGACAGGCGGCTCTTCCTCCTGGATGAGCCGTGAGGCACCGCCCCCTTTCTGCTTCCCGCTGCTGCGCTTCACACTGGCGGACGGGCCGGCCCCGCCGCCGTTGCTGCTCGAGCACACCGACTTGAGGGACCGCTTCCTCTTCTCCGTCTGTAGTGTGTTCCAAGACAATTACCCAACTGCGCGCTCTCCGGCCCCGCTCGTGCCGAGTCAACTCCCCCCATCTTCATTCACGGCGTTTTCTCTCTCCCTCTCTCAAGTGCCGTGCGCACAAGGTTTTGCACGGCCACCGCCTCCGCGCTCGCAGCGCCCTCTGGACACCACATCTTTCCCCCCTTTTTAAACTGGAACATACTCAGCGAGTAACTTCCAGCCATTAACAGCAAGTAATAGTTCGTTTAGAAGAGTCTGTCGCTTTTTTTTACCACCCTTCTATCAGTTTCCGAGGCTTGCGCCGATCTCGCACGGGATACCGTCACTCTCATCTGCATCTAGCAGCGTCTCAGCATCTTGGGTTGTACGGCTGCTTCTTGGTCTTGGGTCTGTGCATGGTGCGGACAAGGACGCCTGTGAAAGGACGCCTGTGGTAGACAGCGTAGGCTGCCGCCTACGCTGTTTTCAAATGCGCTGTCTGTCGAAGCCGTGGCAGACACCTTTGTTGCCTCGTCTGTACGCTGCTCGGAAGGTCCGGAGTCTTGTGAAGGTGCTCAAAGAAACTGGTCCTGATGTCTTCGCCACACCTCACCCGGGGAGACTTGCACCTGGAAAGACACTGGACCAGTCTGGGCAGTGACTGTTCCTGGCTGCCACTTGCGACCACTTCGGCAGTCTCTGGTATAGACTTGGTCTCCTGCAGTGAAAGTCCGCTCTTGACCTGGGTGTTGCCGCTGTTGGCAATAGTGTGCATCGGCCACACAGTCTTCAACTGATGGTTTCAGAGGTCCAGTTTGCTGCAGAGACCCCGCTGTACCGTCAACTGGGCCGGGAACTCTCTTGTTGTCGGGAGCAGGGTGTTCCTGTACGACGGAAGAAAACGTGACAACCTTGTTGACAACGAAGTTGTTTTCTGCAGGTAGTTTTTGATGGGCTGAATAAACCGCTCAGCTAATCCATTTGGAGAGGGATGGTATGGTGCCAACGTGACTTGGGCTATAGCGTTGTTCTTTTAGGAAGCTCAAATTCCTCAGACACGAACTGGGGCCCGTTGTCAGAAGCCAGAACGTGCAAAGCACTCTTGTGCACACTGGATGATGGCCTTCGACGTCGTAGACTTTAAGATGAACACTTCCGACCATTTGGAGTGAGCATCCACTAGGACGAGTAACATTTTTTTGCCCATGAAAAGTGCCACCAAATCCACATGCAGGCTTTCCCATGGACGTGTCGGCCATGTCCAAGGGTGTAGGGGAGCAGCGGACGGGTTGTTTCGGTGCAGCTGACACATGGTACACGTTCTGACTTCCCTTTCAATGTCCTTATCAATCGATGGCCACCTAACATAACTCCTAGCCCTTTCCTTAGAGCGCACAATGCTATAATGATCCCCGTGGAGTTCTTCCATGACCCTTTTCTGAAGTCTTCGGAATCAGCACCCGTAGACTCCAGATGAGGCATCCTTGATGGAGTGAAAGCTCATTGCGGCGTACGTGAAAAGGCACATACCCTGGATCGATTGGCTTGCGTTCTAGATCCCAACCATGCTTTACTCTTTCACGATTTGACTTAGGAGAGGGTCTCTGGACGTCGCCCGTGCAATGTCTTTTCATTTAAAAGGGACATTGTCGAAGTATTCACAGTAGAAGGCATACGTTTTGTCGACAACGTCGATGTTGGGGACGTCTAGTGCTTTTGGCAGTCTTGACAAGCAATCTGCATTGCAATTTTCCTCGGAAGACCGGTGGACGATGGTGTAGCGGTGTGAGGTTAGCTGACAAGCCCATCTCTGAAGACTCGTTGCTGTTTACCGGGGTCAAGATCCCTGCCTCCTTCAAAGCTTTCAGTTCTTTAGAGACTTCTGCCTTCAGGGCGTTGGGCCTTGGTCTTGTTTTGAGGAACTTTGAAGCGTACCCACTCTCTAGCTTGAGGTGAGCTTCAAACCCCTGAAGACGGCCAAGATCGTTTGAGAACACCCGAGCAAGGTTCTTCAAAAGACTGCTGACTTGTTCCTTGTTCCCCTTCTCCAAGCACTGGACAGCCTTGATGCTAGCCCAGTCGAGCCTCAGCACTTCCAGCCAGTGACGTCACAAAAGTGGGGAACCCTTGAAGTCCACAATCTGCAACGGCAACGTGTGCCTCCCCTACCGGCTTCACCTTGTTACCCGTAAATGCTCGAAGAACAACTTCACTTCTTCCCTTGACCATATTAGTGAACCTTTTCTAGTACAAATCAAGCGGGAGTACAGACGCCGTTGCCCCGGTGTCTACTTCCATCGTCAGGGGAATCGTGTTCACTTTCACGGTTACTTCCAGTGGCCTCGGACCTGTCCCCCAAAGCTCGAACATCTCGACCTCGTCTTTCGTGTCGACGTTTAGCGTCTTGACTTTTCCCCCTTGATTTCTCCGGCTACGTGGAGGTGCTCCACGGTGCTGAGAAGCTGCCGGCCGGACTGCTGGCTCTTGCACACCTGTCCGCGTTTTCCGCCCCTGCGACAGTCTAAGCTTTTCCACTTGCAGTTAGTTGCTGTATGTTCAAGGTGTCCACATGTTTGCGACAACTTCTTCAGTTCGGCTGCGAACTCGAAGATACTTTCAGTCTCGTTTTGGTTTCTTTCGTGAAAACGGAAGCGTTCCTTGATTACGAGAGGCTTCAGCGTCAAGTGCTCTCGCAATACGGGTACCAGCTCGATGTACGACTTACTAGCTGGATGTTCGGAGTAACCAAACTCTTCAACAAAGCGTACGTCTTTGCAGCGATGAGGCTTAGGAACGCTCCACTTGCCTTTCTGGTATGAGGTCGTTTGCGACGAAAAACTGGGCGAGTCGGTCGACGTTGGTTGGCCAGTCTGAGCCCGCTTCGTCGAACGGCTCACATCGACCGAGGGTCGGCATGGCGTCGCGGCGTCACCGGCGAGTAGTGCGGCGGGAAATCCTTTGACGAGGCACACGTGGCTGAACGCTCGTCGCAAGTTGTTGTGTGTTCGAAGACCTTTATTCAACTGCCCGCTCTCCGGCACCGCTCGTGCCGAGTCAACTCCAAGTGCCGTGCGCACAAGGTTTTGCACGGTCACCGCACCCGCGCTCGCAGCGCCCTCTGGACACCACACCATCTCCTCCAGGATCGGGCATGCCGCCTGTCGTTCCAGAAACGAGCCGACGTTGTATCGTTTGGAAAGTAAGTCGGGGAAGGAAGTTTTGAGCGGAGGTGCGCAGACTTCACTCCCCGAATTCGTGTTGACATTTATGGCGGCGTTCCACCTGACCGTATTTCAAACTTACGATAACCTCACCGTAATTCCAAATTACAGTAACCTAGCCATAATTATAAGATATAAAGACCTCGCCGCAAGTTGGTGTAAAGATAACCTCGCCGTAAGCCCTTGTTTCGGTAACCTCACGCTAGGTTAGCGCTACAATTAAGCAGACATGTACACGTTAGCCAAAAAAGTAACTATATACCGTTACTCGTTACTCACTCAAAAAGTAACTAAGTACGTTACTCGTTACCGATTCTCAAAATGAACGCATGAGTTACCTCAAAGTAACGAGTTACTTTTCACGGTACTTTGACGACCAAATACACAACTGTTTTCACCAGTTATGGTTTCCGGCTTCGTTGAAACTACATCTCCGGCGACGCTAAAGAGTCGTTTTACCGACGCGCTTGAAGGAACGGCAGTGTTGTGCTTCAGGAAGGCCTGCTGAATCTGGGATTCCCCTCTCTCTTGTGTTCTGTCTACTTCTAAAGTTCGAAGTTGACAATGGGTTCTTTGCCTTCCCGCGTTGGCAACCTCCGGGTTTACATTCGATCCGTACTCGTTCTAGAAGGTTCAACCAGCCAACCTTGCTGTGTTCGCTGGGTGAAGGACATTTTCAGCTGTAGAGTTCAGTACAGCAACGTTTATCGCTGTACAAGTCAGTCGAACTGTCCGACTGACGTGTTCAGCGATATACGTTGCAATACTGTCATACTGTTTAGTTGTTTTTCGGGTTGCCCACCATACCGTTCTAGCAATAGACGCATGCTTAGGTTAGAATAAAAACAAGGCTCTTTAAGCGGTGTTGCACACGTTACTCCTGAAAAGTAACGAGATACCGTTACTCGTTCCTTTTCTAAAAAGGTAACTAAATACGTTACTCGTTACCGAAAATAGTAAATACGTAGAAGTAACTCGTTACTTGTAACGCGTTACGTACATGTCTGCAATTAAGGATGTCGCCAACAATCGTTGAACGGAAGGTCCAACTGGTTCGTCGTCAAACTTACGGGAAAATTTGGCAAAATTCGACTCCGGATCGGTGTTGCCCAGCTTCACACAAAATTTGCAAAATCGAGAGACAAAAGATTTACACGGTAGGTTCTACAGTTTAGAGAAATTACTTCTAATGGTTATGCAATTTAAAAGCAAATGTATATTCTTTAGAAGGTTTAGTCAGCTTGTTACCCTTTTTGCCAGGTGACGTCGGCACGTCCTCAGTTCCATTGAATCTGCACAATAGTCAAACTTTAGTTGAACTAAAGGCCCGTTCACACTCTTGCGACCTCTTAAACCTGGGTTCCTTAAAACTTCTTAAACCAGGGGACACACTGGCGCCATTTATTGGGTAGCAGTGTAAACTCGGCGGTCCGGCATATTTTTTTATTTCTCTCGCGCATTATCCTTTCTTTCTTGGCTCGAAAAACTTTTGTCAATGTTATAAACGAGCCTATCTATGGATATTACGCACATTTGACCTCGGAAATCCCGCAAAACCTTCGCTCTTGTGAAATGCAGTTCTAGGGTCACCGCATAGATGGGGCCACAATGTCAGTGTGTTCCCTCGTTCTAAAAACATTTAAGAAGTTTTAAGAGATCTCGTCTCTCTCAGTCTTACTCGGTCGCAAGAGTGTGAACGGGCCTTTAGAATACGAAAGCAAAGAGGGAACGACGACGGACATATGTAGTTTTTTTATTCCTAGGAACTATGTCAGCACGCTCGTCAAAATCTTCAGCTGAACTTTGCTTGAAAGGTTTAAGAAATCCTAAACCTGGTGGAACTCGAGCCTTCACAGGTTCATGACGCAATATCTTAACCGCAAGTATAGTGTTACGGCGACCTAACCGTAATTTAGAGTTACGTCATCCTAGCTGTAACTTGAAGTTCCGGAGTGTTCCCCGTAACATCAACTTAAGGCCCGTTAAAGGTAACGCGCTCGAGACTCCTTAGGTCTTGCGATAAGACCTAAGGAGTCTCTAGCGCCATCTCTCGGGTGGATGTGCAACACTAGTCCTCTGCCTTATTTTTCTTTTTTTTTTTTCGCGCATAAATTGTTTTTTGATCAGCGAACTTTCTAAAATCATATCCACAACAATTTCGTATAGATAGTATGTACATCTGATCTCGAAAAATACCTCCAGACCAGGCACTTAGCCAGGGGGAAGGCCCCCCGGCCCCCCCCCCCCCCTTCCCCCGAAATCTTTCGTTTTGCTGGGACCTCCTCTCCCCCCTCCCCCTCATACAACATTTTGTCATGGGCGGCCCCCCCCCCCCCCCCCCCCCCCCCCCGAACCAAAATCCTGGCTACGTGCCTGCTCCAGACTTACGCTCTAGGGAAATGTAGTTCAAGGGTCTCCTCATGGGTGGCACCAGCGTGTCAGTGTGTTTTCTCGTCCCAAGAGACATTGTGAAGTTCTAAGGCACGGGGTCCTAAGGGGTCCCAAGTCTGTGAAGGAGCCCTGATGGTAAGACCCCGAGAGGAGAGAAAACGGCGTTCTCACCCGCGGCCGCCAGTCAATCGAACTGTCACTGTCGCTGTCGACCTCCATGAGTTGGTGCTTCCTATGTCCGCAGATCTTTTCCTCCGCTTCTTTGTTGGTGACGCGTTCCACCTGCGGGTGCGCGCGACACGCGTGCCAGCTCAGTATAGACGGCCCCGAAAACCCGCGGAAGTTGAGGAGGGATCAACTAGGCTTATCCATACTTCGCCTTAAAAGTTCTGCGCCACGTTCCGGGAGTCACAGAGCGCAAGTATGAGGCTTCGGGAAGTGCTTTCCTTGAGTGGGCGCTCGTTCAGACGGAGAGTTTCGAATGTACAAACTTTCGGTAATGCCGTGTGTCGTCGGGAGTAGGGAGTGGCATAGTTCGGCCATTCATACCAAGAATTAGAGACTCACAAAACTTGTGAGCGCATGCCTAGTTAGGGCCTCCCCAGGCGAACACTAACACGGCGTAACGAGTCAAAGAGTGGCGGCAACCCCGGAGAAAAAGCTTTTCATCTCCAGATGTACATTGCAAAACATATTCTGGGCTAGAAGCCCTTCCGAAACACGCTTTGATATTGAAATGCAGACACCGGGACAAAAGCATGTTACGGAATCCCTCAAACGTGTCTTGCGGCATTAATATCAAATCACACAAACATATATACTTTTTCTTTCGTGAAAGGCCACTTTTGTTATTAATGTATCGTATGCAGGCATTTGAAGTGGCACTAAAGTGGTTTCTGAGATAGTCCATTTATGGTCACAACTCAATTTACGGGCTCTAAGCATTCTAAGAAAAGCACGAAGATTAGATTGATATGCTGAAAAGTAGTGAAAGCGCACAATAAAAACGAATACGAAGATGGAGAGGCATTCGTCTTTATTGTGCGCGTTCACTACTTTTCAACATGCATAACCAACTCGCCTGCATCGCTACGTTAGATTGATATGCATCCGATTCTGGCGGCAGCGGCGGCGAGTGACGGGACAAGGACTTAATCTCTCCTGTACGCCCTTGCAGTGATTGGCAACTAGCAAGATTACACAGCGACAGCCAGGCCGCTGTTTCAAGCCACATCGCTACAGCCGGTTCATCAAGAGCCGTTCTCAACGAGGGGAAAGGATCGACCCGCTGACGGCGCTGCAACCCGCAGACATCCACGTGATCCTGCCATCCTGCCTTAAAAAGCTGCCTACTACAGCGGCGGCGGTATTCTGGCGGCAGCGGCGGCGAGTGACGGGACGAGGACTTAAAGGGTAACTGCAAAGAAAAAAAAGTGTTTTTTTAAACAGCCTAATTGGGACAAGCATGTCACAAAAAAATGTTCCGCGAACAAAATATTTTTTTAGCAATATTTACGCCACAGGACGTAATTTAGTCGGAGTCAGAACCTCTCCACATTTGAAACTCCCGCTCTTTCGACCCCCGCGGAGGAGAAGAACGCCCCGCCCCTCGACTTCCGGTAAGCAACAACGCACGTTAAACATGGCGCCGGTATTGTTTTGGTTTGACGGGACACCAGAAGCTGCGCAGTTTGCGAGCTCATAGCGAAGACGTGACCGGAGAAGTGCCCCTGTGATGTTCGCGGAAGACGGAAAGTATCATTCGTAATCGTCGTGTGTGCTTTGAAAGCGAAAGCAGTCGCAGGGTCCTCGAGTGCGCAACCACAAGCCAAGGTCACGACAGCGCTGCGTTGACTTCGGCGATCTCGTTCTGTTTGGTGCAACACGGCGATGCGACAAAGAGCTGAAATGTTCGTGGTGTGTGTTCAGTCCCGTCGTCGTCAGCTGATCCAGTCAAACTGGTCCGGGAGGACGCAGCGAGCGTTTTTATAAGTAAATCTTCCTTCGTTCGGTTTCAAAATGTGGAAGATTCCCGACGCATACCGTGAGTAAAAAGCTGCGAGCGTTTTCAACAAAATGACGTCGTTTTAATTGAACAATGAACTCCGAATAGTTGTCCTAAATCTGCCGTTTTTATGCTTCGTGCTGTTGCACTGCGTTTGCACAGCGACGTGTTGCGCTCATCGTGCGGTGTGAATAAATTTGGGCAAGATTTCGTACCTGCCCACAGATGCATGAACTGAGACCATTTTTTACGTAGTGAACACAGTGGTTTTTTTTTATTTTGTGTGTCTAGTCGCGGACGTTCGATGCACCCAGTGCGAATCTCGACGGCCTCCGCAGCGATATCGGCGATATGACGAGAACGTAACTGGACACGTTTGTCGCTACGCGAACGCCCGATTGCCTCCAGCCAAATAGCATTCCTTTCGGGGCGAAGAGGCTGCTGGAAGGCTCGCTGTCGGGATCACTCATCTGACATCTCCGAAAAGTCGGCATTTGCACGCGCAAACAAGCAAAAAAAACAAAAAAAACACGCTAAGCGAGCAAAGAGGAAAACGAAAGAACCGCGCCACCGCGCTATGAAAGCCAAAACCCCGCGTCGCTTCCTATCACTAACACTGGCGACAGCTGCTAAACACACACTACTTCACTTCAAGAAGTCTCACTCAAGCACCTGGATCAGCACGAAACAGTGGTCACTTCGGCGAAACGATTAGTCGAAGTAGGCGAGGCGGGCGGGAGCTGAGCTTCGGCGGCCATGAAAGAATGGCGAAGCTTTTGCTTGTTATGGTATGAATCCAAACGGAAGTGCCCGTTTTGTAAACCTTTTGTAAAGAATAGTAACTTTCATCACATCGGTTATTCTTTAAACGTAAAAATATGCCGCTCAAAAGGAAATTGCAACATATAACAAAGGTTTAACAACCAAGATCTAAGCTGCCAATCAAACTCTTAGCCAATGAGAAGTATAGCAGCCGATTGGGATTGTGACGTCACGTAATCACAACTTCGTGGCGCGCGATTTAAAACGGACGAAATAGCCGCAAACTAAAATCAGTCTCACGCAATAAATATTGCTGTAAAAAAATTTTTTGTTCGCGAAAAATTGTTTTTTGACATGCTTGTCCCAATTAGGCTGTTTAAAAAAATACTTTTTTTTCTTTGCAGTTACCCTTTAATCTCTCCTGTACGCCCTTGCAGGTTGGTTACTGCCTCCTAAACTTGAATATTCCACTTTATCACTGCCGCTGCTGCTGCCTGAGTGTGCTTTTGTTTGTCACGCGATTGCACGCATAGATGGCTGGAACGTTGTGTCAAAAATGCCAGGAAGAGGTACTCGATGAGGAACTGTCGATTTCTAGTTCTGAATGTGAGTGTTCGTATCACTCCGGGCCATGCGCGGGAGTGTCTGAAGCGACGCTGAAGGCGAAAGGGGAGGCGGACCGTAATGCATGGAAATGTCCAGCTTGCCGGCTGACGCAAAAGGGGGGTAAACAAAAATGCGGGGAAGACATGTCTGTGCTGTTAGCAAATATTGACAAAAAACTGGATAACCTTCTGACCTTAAAGGAGACAGTTGTCGGAATCGAAACGTCGGTTCAGCTAATGTCTGATCAATATGATAGCATCCTAAGCTACATGAAAGAACAGGACCGCGAGCTAAATGACTTAAAAAAACGCGCCGAGGCAATCGAGCAAAGCGAAAAGGAGGCAAAGTTAAAACAACTTAAGCTCCAAGTGAATGACCTCGAGTGGCGAAGCAGAAAGCTTAACTTAGAATTCCACGGCATCCCGAAAACTGAAGGTGAAGACTTGATAAGCAAAGTGAACAAGATAGCAGAAAAGTTGGAAATGCCCGAACTGTCTCAAAGTGACGTCACAGCAATCCACAGATTACCGTCAAAGCCTGATAAAATTCCGGGAATCATTATCAAGTTTGCATCGCAGACCACAAGGGACGCCTGGTTGGACAGGAGGGCTAGGCTGAGAAACTCTGGTATCAACGCGTACGTCAGCGAAAACATGACCACGTATAACAGGGAGCTGCTGGCCAAGACAAAAGAATGGGCGAAAAGGAAAGGATTCTTGTACGTCTGGCACCGGAACGGAAAGCTTTTTGTCAGGCGTAAGGATTGCGAGCGCTCTTACATCGTCAAGAACGAAGATGATTTGCTCGCGCTTGACTCCTAGTTCTGCCTACATGAATATGACGCATCAGTTATTACTTGATGGATTCGCCTTATCTACTACTTACTGATTTGAAACAACACGTATGCTCATGTTCTAATATTTCCCTACGGACTTTCCATTTAAATGTACGTTCTGCAAAGAACAAAGTCATTGACCTCGAATGTCTTTTTGGACAGTTTGAAATTCCTTTCGATATAATTATGTTAACTGAAACTTGGTATTATGATGAAGGGGACGTTTTTCATTTGCCTTCCTACAATTCCTATTGTTTAAATCGCACCACTAGTCGTGGTGGAGGTGCGTGTGCACTAATAAAAGAAGGCATGGACTGTGAACTGTTACCATGTTTTTGCTCTATCTCTAGTGATTATGAAATCCTGTCTTTGCTGACAGGTAACACACTTGTTTCTGTAGTTTACCGCCCACCTGATGGCAACATTCCAAATTTTCTTGCTTTTTTTGACACTCCGC
Source organism: Ixodes persulcatus (assembly GCA_013358835.2). Classification (NCBI taxonomy): domain Eukaryota; kingdom Metazoa; phylum Arthropoda; class Arachnida; order Ixodida; family Ixodidae; genus Ixodes; species Ixodes persulcatus. The sequence continues at coordinate 846,547 of JABSTQ010010951.1, read as the reverse complement.
TGGGCTTCTGTAGCGACAATAAGCTAACTGTGATAATTGGAGGTGATTTTAACATTAACATGTTAGTTAATACCACACCTAAAAATGATTTCGATTTTCTGCATGCTACGTATGACTGTGTTAATGTGATAACCAAACCAACCAGAATTACAGAAAACACGGAAACCCTTATTGATCTCTTTATCACAAATGTTGATAACACTTGTGTGATTAGCGGAATTTTAAATTATCATGTAAGTGATCATTTGCCAACTTTCTTTTGCACAACAGGCAAGCGATGCCATAAAAATAAAAAGAAGTCCATCAGTCGTTTTCAAGATATCACGCTTGATAACCTTGAAAAGTTTCGTGAATGTATTAGAAATGAAAATTGGTCTGACGTTGTTAATGAAACAAACCCTAATGTAGCGTACAATCTTTTTCTGGGCAGGTTAAAAAAACTGTATGTGAGCAATTTTTCGTATAAGACATTTAAAACATCCAAAAAAATTTGTAAGCCCTGGATTAGCCCAGACCTCTTATCGAAAATTAATATAAAAAATCGATTATTCGAAAACTTTAATAAAACAAGAAATCAGACAGATCTAAACAATTTCAAATTATATAGAAATAGGCTAACAAAGGAACTTCAAAAGGCAAAGGCGGATTACTATCATAGGAACTTGGGCTCGTCGAGTGGACGCGTTGATGTTCTATGGAAAAGGATTAATTCAATCCTACAATGTGACTGGTCTCATGTTGGTGTGGAAAAGCTTTGTGTGAATGGCACAGAACTTACAGGTGTTGCTTTAGTTAATGTAATTAACGATCATTTTGTAAACTTAGCTACAAACGCATATAGTAATGAAGCCTGTTCATACATTGAAAAAAGGAATGAGAATTCTGTTTTTCTAGATCCCGTTATTGACACCGAGGTGTTTTCGGTGTTTATGAATTTAAAGAACACTACGAGTAGAGATGTTGATGACATCCAGATTAAGCCAGTAAAATATGTTTCAGACATTATAACACCCTATCTAACACATATTTTCAACTTGTGCATATCGACAGGAATATTTCCTGCGCGTATGCAAGCTAGCCAAGGTTTCCGTTCTGCACAAGGGAGATAGGAATGATATTAATAATTATAGGCCCGCGTCAATACTGCCAGTTTTTTCAAAGGGACTTGAAAAAGTTATTCATACCCGCTTGTCCAACTTGTTTGACAAACATAAGCTAATTACAAAATCCCAGTTTGGATTTAGAAAGCATAAATCAACTGAACTTGCCTTACTTGAACAGAAAGAATTTATTTTAAGAAATCTCGAGAAACGAAAACTAGTACTTGGCATTTATGTAGACTTTACTAAGGCTTTTGACTTCCTAAACCATGAACTATTATTGAAAAAGCTGGAATATTATGGAATTCGCGGACAAGCTTTAACTCTTCTTCAATCCTATCTTGGAAACCGCAAACAATAAGTTTGTTGTAATAATTTCATTTCCACAATTAAATCGGTAATATCGGGCGTACCTCGAGGCAGTATTTTAGGACCTTTTCTTTTTAACGTTTATGTCAATGATATTGTGAACATTGACCGGACAACTAAATTTGTTATATATGCTGACGATGCGACGCTTCTTTTTACTGCTGATAAGACACATCAACTTATATCTATGGCCAACACAGTACTAGATAAATTAGGAGAACGGACCGATAAAAACGCTTTAAAAATAAATACCAATAAAACAAAAGCTACGATATTTAGGCCGAAAAATAAAGTTATTTCTCTATTAGAACACATTTATATAAACTCGGTAAATATTGAATTGGTTGAATCATTCAAAACGCTTGGCGTTCTGTTTTCACAAAATATGTCCCTGGGACCATCATATTGAGTATTTAAAAAATAAATTAGCGAAGGTCGTAGATCTGGTATATCGGAATCGATATATATTTCAGAGGTCGGTTAAATTATTACTGTATAAATCTCTATTTTTTGCTCATTTAAATTACTGCCACCTGGTTTGGGGTACTACCACGGCAACAAATCTTAAGATGATACATTTACTCCAAAAACGAATGTTACGTACAAATGCTGATGTGCCCTTCCGCTCGCATACAGAAAACCTGTTGAGAATGTATAATAAATTAAGTATTTACAACATGTATATGTATAGGCTTGCTACAAAGTATAAATATGAATTGAGCAGTAACCGTACTTCCATAATTGAACTGCCTGGTTTAAACCAACGCGTTCCCAATTATCAATTTCATTATTATTATTATTATTATTATTATTATTATTATTAATATTATTATTATTATTTCCCTATTAAAAACAGGATTCAAGACTGCGACATGTCCGTGTTTCTGCAATTCGGGGCAAAAACCAGCAGAAGGCGCCGTTGGAAGTGCGACAGTTGGTCGTGACTCGTGACCAATCTCTTCCCGCGTAAATCAGTTCATCATCGGTCGACCCCTTTCCCGTACGGAAAGCGATCCCTTGCGATTGGCGGTCAAGAGAGGCAGACTCAAATACGGGAGACTCTGATTAATTCAAACTCCAGGAAGCCCTAAATTTTGTTTGAACTATCAAATGATTGAACTATCAAAAATTCATCTAAATATGATGCAAGATAAAATTAGCCATTCGTGATATACGTGTCGCCACTCGTATGATACGAATGGCTACACATACAATGCAGATATTTGTTGATTTCCGCTACAGGGGCCTACTAATCATAAGCAGGTATGCCACAGACGAAACATTCGTGAAGTGTACGACATAAGTTGTTTCATCCCCCAAAAAATGTTGTTTATTGTGGACTGTTTAGACAGCACATGATAACTCAAAACAAAATTCACTGTGTTCATTTTGCCAAGAAGTTGTCTAATGTGAACTATTAAGGAGGGGCACATGAGCAATGAAAAGAGGCACCGCGCAGCAGTTTCCATAGAAACTTGCGTAGATGTGGACCTATTGAAAGTTTTGAAAGTAGGCGCAAGCTTCCTACTTTCAATGATGCGTCTCGTGAGCGTCGAATGTGCACGCGCAAACAAAGCATGATGGAAAGCAACGGGGGCATGCTGCAGGCCGGGCGTCGAAAAGAGACGCCCTGCTATTTTCATCCCGTCCCTGACTACAGAAATCAATCAAATTTGAAGGTTTCGACAATGCAAGGATCTTTCGGTGTTTCGCCGAAATCTCGGTTGCACCCGAGGCAGGGATTCGAACCTGCCATTTGGGGATCCATAGGTTGGCGCTTTGCCTCAAAGAACCCACTGAGGTGGCGTCTGTGACTACGGAGGTTTCTATATTCAGTCGCAGCAGTATCTCCGAAAGTTGTGCCCTGGGACGATCTGGCAGATTCATACTAAGTCCTTGATACTTTGTCCGCAGGCGACCGTGGCCGGCGTCTTATACTTAGCCCAAAATACCTAGTCCGCAGGAAACCATCGGCAGAGGGTCATACTTAACTAGTGCAGCATACTTAGTTCGTAGGCGATAGTTAGTGGCAACTCGTACTTCCTCCATCACACTTTTACCGCAAGCGATCGTGGGCGACGAGTCCCACCTAGTCGTACATAATTCTACTCATATCGCAGTCCACGATTCGATGGAGCCGATCAAGCAAAAAATGCATCATCATGTCGCTCGTTTTTTTTTGTAGCTTTGCAATATGCGGTTTATCCAATCACGCAAGAAAAAAAAGCGCAGGATCACGGCCCCTTAATTGTGTGTGAATGATTAGTCGCTGATAGCGAGCCTACAAAGACGCCGTGACGAAGCACTTCTTGCATTGATTGATTTGTTCCAAGGAATCTTAGCGACGGCGGTGGTCGGACTTCAAGTGAAACTATGATGCCTGGAACGCGTCTTCCACTGGTGTGTCTACCGCGTCCCAAAAAGCTGGTCCCTCGATTTCCGCCTGATGACGTCATATAAGTGTCATGCTGTCGCCGGTCGCGATCCTGGCGGCGTCCCAATAGCTGTGGTGTGTGTGGCAGACGCCTGTTCTCCTGCAGGTCGCTCTCCAGTGTGGCAGTCCACGGAAGCTTCAGCAGCCAGGAGTTGGGACGCCACGACGACAGCGACACTCGCATTCGCTCATACTTTTCGCCAGCATTTCTACGGACAACCGCCAGGATTGCCACCTCCAACAGCGTGACACTCCGACTTCTGTGACTTCATTTGTTGCTACTTTGGGGACCACTCTTGATGCATGGGCAGCATAGTACGCTAAAGACACCAGTCGGAGACGCGCTACAGGCACCATAGTGAAACGGAGCATAGTCCGCAGGCAACCATCTGAGGGCGCAGCTGATTCCTGACGAGGAGTAGCTCACCACATGGACTCACGACATCACGGGTTGAACCCTAACGTATACCGAGAGAGAGCGCGCAGCGGGTGAATGACGTCACAACTTCAGACAAGAATCAATCAATTGATGGTGTAAAGGGCGCGATAAACCTGCCTCTATCGTGATTACTTCAGTTGCACCAACGGGCTCCTAAAAGTCCGTGAGTTCTAAGAATGGAAGACCTTAAGGGCACCCACCAAAGACGCACACCGCATAAAAAAAGCTTATAATTAAAACATGCTCCTGACACGCTCTACTCCTCGAGAAATTTTAACTTTTCTCGACCGTTCTGACAAACTTGGAGATCACAAGAGTCTCGTGTGTGCAGCACATCCGAAACCACCCAAGCTCCACGCATCCAAACATAGCAAAGCATAATGACGCGTCATACCCCAATATTGTCTGCTTCCCGCGTTTATCACCATGATCGAGGCAACTTTAATATTTTTCTTTCTTTTTTTTTTTGCTACCCACTTAAAAGACATTTCCGGAATACCCAGGCTTCACTCCTGCTATGGTATTTTTATCTCTAAATTCAAAATACCTACTAAGAAAATGGCAGATAAATGTTCTGCCAAAAGCAACATTAAACTTTTCCCACAATCTTCAGTGGGGCGACGTCAGATGACATGATGTACATACATCACACGATATATAACTTGCAAGTCGAGCAGGCAGCTTAGAAAACATATTATGTTACACATTTGTTTTACATCTTACCGGCGGCAACTTTTCAGAATTCATTTAACACTATCAAACTTCTAGTGATCCGTGGGAACAAGCTTTCCTGTCCCAATATTACACCTGACGTCACGTTTTTAATGTAAGTAGAGCCTCGCAGCCTCCGAGATCATAATTTAAAAGTAAACAACTTCGGCAAAAAATCTACTGTAAATCGTCAATTGGATTACTGCTTTAGATGTAGATGTGTGCATTAAAGGGGTAGAGAAAATAAGTTTTGCCTCTTTTACTTTGTTTAGCCAGAAACCACATTTGTCCGCACTTTGGAAACCTCCCGCTCGTAAACTAATTTTAAAACGAATAAAACGATTACTCAATACCACCTGGTAGTTGAAAGACCGATGTAGTTATGACGTTGAATGCCGGCCGCCCGAGCGCCATTCACGACGCAAGTACAGCGGAAAGGACAAGACAAGTCGGGCTTGAACGAATCGCGAACCTTGACGAAGAGATCCACAGGCGCTTCCGTAACGTGCATTCAATACCGTCGAGATCGCCGTTCTTAGCAGACGACAGATAGGAGCTCGATCTGAGGATGCGGAGACGTCTGCAAGGCCAACCATAACCCCCCCCCCCCCTTCCCGCCCCCCGGATGCCCTGTGAATAACGCACTCAAATATGGCCCCCATTGAATACGTCATAAATATAGCTTGCATGGGTTGCCTTTGCGGGGTGCTGACGGTTATTTCTAGTTACTGATTCCCTCAAGTGTCTACTTGTGCGGTGTGAAACTAACATGGTGAAACAAACGCTCACGGCAAACAAAATATCGTCATGGCCGCGAATGACGTTACGGGCAGTACAGTTCATGAATACTACCAGGCGAGATTGTCACGCGTTGCCGCCAGCAAACGGCAGTACTCGCCATTACAGTACCCCTGACCGTTCAGAGGAACTCGACGTCACGAGTGCGATATGCATGGCGCTTCTCGCTGGCCGATGTTTAAGCGAGAGTTAGAAATCTCGCGGCCACATCATTTCGTTTCCATACCCCTTTAATGCGGTGAACAAATGTTTAGAAAAATCCGCGACTACCACAAACTTCGCCGGAGGTTCCTTTTGACCAAACAACCAAAGGGAAAAAACCGTTTTGCGATTCCGCTCGCAGACCCTCTTCTGGTAGGTCTAAGGGTATTGCGCAGATGCGTATGCAAAATTATATATTACGTAAAATATTAATTTCCAGCCATATGTATCTGGAAACAAAAATGCCCGTTTTGCTAATGTTTTCCGTTCCACCTCAGACTATTTTCAAAAGTCGGCCTCGACGCCTGTCTGCCATTGCTTGCTCGCATACCCTGAGCATGGATTGGACACGAGAATGACGTCACAGTTAGGCGTCAACTCGGAACCAATGAGGCGCATCGTGAGCAAGCAATGGCGACGGTCAATGCTCCCTCGTGGACTTTTGAAAAGGGTCTACATTGCATAGAGATTCAGGAAAGGCGCCACCTTCTTACCTTGTCCGCGCAGGAGTCCGCCTTCGTTTTTGGACTATCGTGCGGAGTGCACGGGATCCGAACACCGCCTCCAGAAGGACGAGAAGACTCGCAGTTGTGCACCTCTTCGTTGTGCGGCAAGGCATGGAGCAAGTAGTGTTGGCCTTTGACGCGATATGTTTTCAAGATTACACCGCACTGGCGAAGGACGCATCGCCATCGGAACAGTGGGCCATCCCGAGAGGAATACGTGAACCCATATCCACCGTGCGTCGCCTTGAGGCCATTTTCTGTGTTCAAGGTGAGCACCATTATAGTGGTTGGATCCTGCGAAGCGTTCGCACAAGATTTAGCCTCGTTGCCGCCAGTCGAGTTGGTGTGCACAGCAGGCTCGATGGACGCCGTCGAAGTGGACGCAGAGGACGTCATTGCAGTGTCGTAATCCAGATTGCTCCGGATGCCCGCTCCGAGTCCCACGTGATCTACTGGTCACACCGGGATATGCGTCCTGTAAAGAAAACGCTGTGAGATTCACTAGAAAGGCTATGAAACCAGAGCTGCCATAAAATGCGAGAGCATTTAGTAGTAGCTGCAGTTTAAAGGGGAGATGCAACAATTTTTGTACTTTCAGTAAATACAGCTTGGAATTATTCCTGGACATTCACGACCTATAAAACACTCGCAGTATTTTTGTCTGCACACAAAAACAGTCCCAATAAATTACGACAAAAATAAATTTAGCACTCATGCGCTCATATAAAATGTACGGTCAAATCGATAGCTTCGATGTCACGGCGAAGTCGTGTGTCATCGGCATCGCGATCACGCACACTGGAGCGCATGAACAAAAGCTTTCCAAACAAAATAGACATCTCACCATTTTGTTTCGTACGCTTTTCTTCCTTTTTTGCTCCAGAGCGCGTGAAAGCACGTCTCCCGGCACGAAGTCTTCGCATTCACAGTGCTTCAGCAGTATTTGATTAGAAGCAATTCATTTTTCCACACACAGCGTGCAGTGGTCATCGCGTACTACAAAACCCCTATATACGAGACGGATTGTTAACTGTGTGGTGTAGGTCAGAAGCACCTGCGTTTCGCACGCAGCAGGCCCGAGTTTGATTCATGCGGGCAGCGGGCGCTCTTTTTCAATGATTTGGCAACGTCGACGACGGCCGCCTGACAACGCCAACTACAACATTAACAACTACAACATCAACAGCTGCAACATCAAAGGACGTCATTTCAAGAGGCAAAGGGCCCATAACCGCTATCGCTGTAACACGAACAGCGTTCACCCTCTCAACTCGCAGCCACAAGCGGCCACGTGATCTAGAGCCGATTAAATTCCGGCAATGTTTAACGTGGCTATGGTGGCCACATAAGCTAGCCACGCACTGAGGCTGGCAAAGCACATGGCGCGTGCTGAGTTCGACGCATTGTCGTCGCAGTGATTGGGCTCGAGCCACTACTCGAATCTATGTCAAAGAATGGAGTGTCGCGAGCCCAGATCGAATTATCACGCAGTGCTCCTGTTGACCGTACCAGCCGCATTCACATATCGCCACAGCGGGGATCGCGATCCCAGGGATAGCGTTGTTGGCGTTGTCCCCGCAACTTTGTCATAAAATGACTGAAAAACAAAAACTTTCTCTTTTATCTTTTCATTTCCACCACGAAGACGACGCTTCTTAGTCAGTGGCTTTGCGTTCGAGGCATATAAGGGGTCAAACTAGTGCCAGCAAGCCTGTGTAAAGTATATTCCTACCCAATATCGTTGCACGGCCCTAATTGCAAAACCTGATTTGCTACTTTTTTCTTGCATTCTTCCCTCCCATAGTTTATTTTGTGCCTCTTAAACTCCCTTCTGCACTGAGCTAGCGAAGTAAAATATTGAAACAAATCGGCTCAGGTGGGAGGGGGCGGGAGGGGGGGGGGGGCGTCGAAGGAAGTGTTTTTGCATTGTAAAACAGAAGTTCAGTCGAATGCCAGTAACACCTGAAACATATGTTGCAAACACGACAACTGTTAAACATACCAGAAACCATCGCAAATTGTCGGAATTAGAAAGGAAAGGTATAGTAGTTTTCACTCTAAAAGTAATAATCTGTTTAGTGTCCAAAAGTTGATTGTTGTGTTCTACCGTAAAAAACCGAGCATCCGCCCATTCCAAGATAAGCATCAACTCCTCAATTCTGTTACACTCAAAGAATACACAAAGGGCATATCTTTAGATATTGTTAGGTAGGTATGTTTATTTACCAGGAAGCAAAGAGGTCAACATGTTTGTGAGGGCTAGTTTGCTACTTTCCGTGAAAATGAAGAAAGTAGAGAGACAGCAGACAGAATAGAGAAGTAAAGAAAGAGTAAGATCACATATACACACATATCCCCCTCCCCCACACACATCGCACACAGATACACAAACACATATATACGCACTCAAAGAATGGCGAAAAATAAATAGCCGCTCGTAAATTAAAAAGAGTGATGTCAGGTCACAGCTCTTGCTCCAGGCGGGTGCTCTTTAAGAACCGGAGTAAAGCGTTGGTTGCTCTGGATTCGTTTGCTACTGAAGTCCAGGGACCTAATATATCGCTGAGCTCAGTGTCCTGATCATGTATGTTCAAGGATTGTTTTCGTGTTTTTTCTTTGGGAACTATATAGTGAACAGTGGCAAAGTAGTACATGTTTAATGTCGTGTGCTGTTGAGCATGCTGTACAACGCGGTGAATCTACTTGACCGATCATACGAAGATAGTTTCTAATAAATGCCACATTCGGGCGTAATCGATGCAGCACAGTTTCTGTTCGTCGTTTTATATTTCTCGGCATTCGGAACTTTTACTACGCGTTAATATTTTTTTAAGTATGCATAATAGTAGCATGGATCTGTCCATAACCTGGATATCTCTCGCCCAATTTTTCGGACTATATCATTTGCATCTGTCCTTGACAGAGGAATTGCGCAGGTATCGTCGGCCTCTTGGGCATCCCAACCAGCTTTGTCGGCACAGATGTTGCCGGGTATGCCACGATGCCCCGGTACCCACTGTAAGACAAATTCATGTCCCTGACACTTCACAGCATGGAATTTCTGTAAGATGCCATAAGTCAGTTGATCATTAACAATATTTTTTCTTTTATGCATAAGTGCACTGAGAGCAGACTTAGAGACTTAGAGACATAACTGAGATAGGCACCAAGCCTATCTCAGTTATGCACTCGAACAGGTTCAGAACCGCGCCACCAGAATCATCCACTCATCTTACTCGTACAAAGTTAGTATCTCATCCTTAAAAGCTGAATCGGGCCTCTTAGACCTCTGCTCTCGTCGCCAAACTGCTAGCTTATGTCTATTTCACAAGTTTTTCTATTCTCCGCTCCATCACGCGCCCTACATCGTACCCCACGCCCGCATCTCCCTCCGAACAGGTCACCCTTTGCAGGTCACCCGTCACCGCACTCGAACTGCCACTTTTTTCAATTCCTTCTTCCCCCGTACTGCAACAGACTGGAACGGCCTTCCCGGCGATGTTGCTACGATCACCTGCCCATTAAGGTTTGCTGAAGCTGTGTCAACCATCAATCCAGCGTAACAACCTATTGTTCAAGTTATTGTTTTTTATATTTTCCCACCCCTTATGTAATACCCCTCTCGAAGGGGTCTTTAAGGAAATAAAGTGAAGTGAAGTGAAGTGAAGTGAAGTGCACTGAGAGCAGACTTAGAGTCTACGAATATTGTCCAGTTTTGGGGGTTTTGAGTGCTGATGTAGGCGGCAGCTTCCTGGATAGCCTCACGTTCAGCTGCTGTCGATGATGTAATATGGCTCAGATTGGTTTTGATTGTCGAGCTAGTTCACGGCATATAAGCTCCAATGGATGATAATATAAAGTTAGTTGACCCATCCGTACATATGTGTATACAACTGGTAGCTGCATCATAACAGGTGTTGGAATTGCTGTTTCTTGCGTAACACCAGGGCTGTTCAATTTAATGTCGAAAGAGCTGCACGTCCACGGAGCTTGCTGCTGAGTTTTAGCTTATTCAATATTCTTTGGAATAGACCCTCGGGGTTGCGAGATGGCCTGCGTAAAGAGAGCAGAGGCTTTAACCTCCATAATATTCGCCAGATGATGTGCTTGGCTGCGCGCTTGGTGACGTAAGTGAACTCGAATAAATTCTTGGGTTCTGAGGATAGCGATCGAAATCGCTCTAGCCTTAACAAGAGTCCCAATGTGTGATGTGCATTTTGATAGTCCTAGGCAAACGTTTACAGCCTGTGCTTGAACACTTTCGAGGTCTTTCATTGATGACTTGGAGGTTCTATGATTTACTGAAATGCTGTAGCGTTATAGTCCAACAAAAATAGCGCTCTAAAGGGTCAAAAGTCCTTTTACTGAACATCCCCATCTTGTTTTACTTATCCTTTTAATAATTTGTACGAAGGACTTCAGCTTTTGCTTTACGCACCTGATGTGTGGGGACCACGACAAAGATCGATCTAGGGTTATTCCTTAGTGTTGTCACTTCGTCATCTCGCGGTAGGGCAGAACCGCGAAGACCAAACAGGCAGGCCGGCTACCATAGTAAGAACGGTTTATTCCGGGCACGCGTGGAAGTATATATAGCGCTGCCACGGGCCAATGACATAACAGTTAATAAAACAAACAGAGAATAACAGTATCGTCATGCGTCGATGACGCTGCCGAAGTGATAACACTTAGAACGTATGTTCTTCAACGTTTTACCGGCAAGTTTGCAAAGATGATCATTCCTCCTTACTCCAGACTGACCTTGAAACAGTGGTGGCGTGTTGTAACAGGTGGGGAATGTGCCTAAACATTAATAAATCCATTTATATTCGGTTTACCAAACAACGCAACCCTTTTCTGGCAAAATATAGTTTAAACGGCATTGATCTTAAAGAGGTTACGGAGGTAGAGTATTTAGGGGTCTATTTTAGCAGCACTCTTTCCTGAACCAAGCACGTGGACACATTAACACTTAAAGACCGACCTACAAAATAATTTTCTGCAGGGTAAGAAAATCCTTTTCACCATCCTTCTCATTTCCTCCTCTCCCCCTGCAATCTTGAAGGCGGGGGTCCCTTTTGTTTGCTGCATCTTGGGGCAGGATAAGTCGGGAGTTTATCCCGACTTATCCAGCCCCAAGATTCAACAACAAAAGGATTCCCCGCCGTCAAGATAGCAGTGGGAAAGGGGGAAATGGGAAGGGTGGAGATAAGGATTTTCCTACCTTGTTTAAAAACTTTTTGTAGGTCGGGCTGTAAGGCGAACCTAGAGTTCCTGTATAGACCCTTTCTCCAAGGGCGCCGCCATCTTGAATCGTCGTCACTTCCAGTATGGGCTAAAACATTGTTTTGCCGTCGCCACGCCAGTAGAAGACACTTAAGATATAAGCGTAACCGTCACACATCGTTTTGCCTCCCCTTTATTGTTTTACTAGTTACAGGTTGAAACGTTTTAGTATTTTTTCGTCGCCCATACCGGATACGCGTGGCTGGGGACGAGAGTACACAGAGAAGGTCTATAGGCTGCCTACGGGAGACAGAGTTGCGCATCTGTTTTTCACGTGCCGCGGCGCCGCTATTCGCCGAGATCCGATCACGTGAGGAGCCAGATCAAGTGTCATGCAGGAAAGAGGACGTCGCGCGCGCACCGGCGTACGTTTCCCTGCTTTTTTAGCGCGCCGCGCGCCTCGAACGCGCGGCACCGCTATTCGCCGAATTCAGTCACGTGAGGAGCAGATTCCGCATGTCGTGCAGGAAAGCCAGCGCTCCGGGGGTGAACCGGCCACTCTGGCTCCCGTAGAGAGCCCTATATGCGGGCGTCATTATGTGGGGCAGACTGGTCGCTGCCTAAATGAAAGATTGAGGGAACATCGTTACAACGTTGAAGCCGTCATTTCAGGACACCTCGGTGTGCATTGCCGGGATTGTGGTTGTACCCCCAATTTCACAGATTGTACAGTACTAAATAAAAACAAAAACAAGACCACAAGGGAAATACTCGAGGCTCGAGAAATTGCTAGATTAGGGCTGCAATGCGTCAGCGCACCCTCTTTATCGTTATCCAAAAAAGAATTGCAGTTTCTTGACCAAACATGATTAGTTTCGGGTGGGTGCCGATGAGTGATGCAGGAATTTTTGCTTTTTATGTTGTTGTTTTTTTAAGATTTTTACGATGTGTATTTTATAGTTTCCCAACTTGTTTGTGTTGTAGCCGGTAATAAATACCGAGCTGCAGCGGAAATAAAGTTCAGTTGTAAGTAAGCGCTGTCTCTGTGTCATTCCTTCTCTGTCCGTTGTCCTGTCGCGCTTTTTAATCTGTATGAATCACCAACTTGCCCAACTTTCTACCCTCGTCTATACAGGAACTCTAGGCGAACCCTGTCCTAAACTTTATAAAAGGAATTTTAAAATGGCTTCTGAGGATATCAAAGCTTTGCTATACACTACTAACGTCAGGTCAATCGTAGAGTACGCGTGTTCAGTGTGGGACCCTCATTTCCTCAACTTGTCCTCAAAAATTGAACGCGTACAAAATACAGCTTCGCGCTTTGTACAAAAACCTCAGATGCAAGCTTTTCTTCTCTGCTATTGGACCTATAAGACTCCCTCAGTGTGCAATTGCCTGTATTGTGTTTTCTTAGAGTTATACTTGTATTGTGTTTTCTTTTATGTTATTACTTTATACTGTGCTTGCTGATTGTATTCCTTTTTCTTGTAACAGTTCTTTAATTTTTTTTCTTCGTTTGCATTTTTTTTCGCGTATTGGCGCTTTCAAGCACGTTTTACTTGCGTTTAACAAGTGAAATGCAACCATCTTTTATGTATTTTAGCCCCGCCCCACCTACTGTAATGCCCCCTGGGCGATGTTGGTACTGTATAAATAAAATAAATAAATAAATGTTCCATGCGCAGAACTCGAAAATGAGCCCACTTGCGAGGCGTATTGAGCCATTGAGCTCGGCGGTGACCAGCCGTGGAGGAAGAGGATCTATCGTATCAGATCAAGGCAGACAAGCTATCGATGTAGGCGTCATTGCCACGCGCCTTTCTTTTGCCCCCTTCGGCTATAGGCTCCTTGCACTGACGTCACATCGCATACTTTTGACCACCATGTAAAAGGAGGAGAGGGAAGAGCTGCCTTTGTAAGAATTTTGAGTGACAGGTTAATCTTCTATAATCTTCTGGGAGGAGAATAGCGACGTCTGTGCATATCCGGGAGGCACAAAGGGGGATCCTGATAAGAGGGGAGCTCCTTCTTCCCCTTTTCTCTGGAGGTCATCGAAGCGCTCTTTCAATGAGGTCATGTGCAAGCCACGTATAAATAACAACACGAAATAAACCAAGGCAGTAAAGGTGCCATACAAGGCCACTGGCCGCGAAACACTTCCTTTGCTTTCCCTTCTTCAATACTCTTACTTAACCGAGGCAGTGTTAATCCTGACACCCAAGTTGTCCATTCTTATCCGCCCACACAAGGCCGATAGTCACAGCATCGCATCCCTCTGATATTCTCGTATCTTTCTACCGTATCTATCATATTTATGAAGTACTGCTGGCGCAATGGTTTTCGTGAATGTGACAATAACGCAAATGCAAATATTGAAATTTAAGTGCTCCGAGTGACTACGGATCAAACTTCTCCGGTGCACGCATAAAAGTTATCCGGATCAGACGCGCCCCGTCAATTTCAAACGGAGCCAACGGACCGGTTCGCTCGGCGAGCGCTCCACCGGCTTCAGGAGCCAGATCAACAAGCCGCACGCGCAGATATCGCTCGCATTTCCCGAGAGGTACGGCATGTGTGTGTGTAGGCGATGTAGTTGGAAAAGGAAGGAGAGGCAATCCTGGGTGTAGGTTCATAGGCCAGTTTGTCGGGAATCCGCTCGCAGGGCGTGCGCCGAAAGCTCGATATCTACCAAGAAAGGGGGGAGGGTTTCGTCGATAATTCGCATAGTTTCGGAATCGCGCGGAGGAGCCCGCAAAGACCTCAAGTTAGCTCACATGCATGCCCCTGAAGCACGTAATAAAATATTAATGCCTCTAAAGCACGCATGAAACCGGTTCAATGGTTCAAATGGAAACGCCTTACCTTTCGCACGAAGACGGCCGTGGGTTTTAAACGAAGATTTAGCAAGCGTGGAGTTGACCACAGTGAAAACACATCCAGTGGCCCCTGTGGTATTGTAGTATGTCATCTGTACATCACACGGCGCATTAAGTTATAGTGTGTGTTGTTAAAACGAGATGGCGCCACGAGCCCTACAGCGGCACGCGCCGTCTTCCAGAAACGACACGTGCCGCGCGCCGCTGAAGGGCTTGTGGCGCCATCTCGTTTTAACAACGCTCACTATAACTCAAAGCGCCATGTACAGATGGCATACTACAATATCGACAATACTACAGGGACCACTGGATACGATTTCGCTGTGGTCGGCTCCACGCTTGCTAGATCTTCGTTTGAAACCCACGGCCAACTTCGCGCGAAAGGTATGGCGTTTCCATTTTGACAATTGAACCGGTTTCATACGTGCTTTATGGGCATTAACATTTTATCACGTGCTTCATGGGCATGCATGAGAGCTAACTTGAGGTCTCTGCGGGCTCCTCGGCGCCGCGTCTGCGCGATTTCGAAACTATGCGAATTATCGACGAAACCTCCCTCTTGGTAGTCATCGAGCTTTCGGCGAGCGCTCTGGGAGCGGATTCCCGACAAACTGGCCTATAAGCCTAAATCCAGGATTTGATCCTTCCTTTTCCAACTGCATCGGCTACGCACACCAGGGGCGGATCCAGAACTCCGTTTTGGGGGGGGGGGGGGGGGGGGGGGGGGATTTGTAAGGATACTATTCTCACACTATTCTCCCATTCTTTCATGTGCACCGGGGGGTCCACCCAGTGGCGTCACAAAGGGGGGGGGGGGGGGGGCGGACCGCCCCAGGTGCAGGGCTCAGGGGGTGTCGCGGCGGACCACGAGAGGGGGGGGGGGAGTCGCGGCGAGCAACGCGAGAGCGGGGTGGGGGAGGGAGTCGCGGTGGGCCACGAGAGAGCGGGGGGGAGGGGGGGGGGTGTCGCGGCGGGCTACCGCCCCGGGTGCCGCTGACCCTCGTGACGCACAGGGTCCACCCATGGCAAATTGCCCTACAAGAAGGGGGGAGGGGGGGGGGGAAGGGGAGGTCGCCCCCCCCCCCTCCTCCCCCCCACCCCCCCTTGGATCCGCCCCTGACAAACACACACTGTAGCTCTCGGGAAATGCTAGCGATCTCTCTCCTCGAGCCGCTTGTTGATCTGGCTCGTGAAGCCGGTGGGGCGCTCGCCGAGCGAACCAGTCCGTTGGCTCCGTGTGAAAGTGACGGTGCGCGTGACGCGTCTGATCCGAAGAAGTTTCATGCGTGCTCCGGAGAAATTTTATCTGTAGTCACTCGCAACACTTCAATTTCAATGTATGCGTTAGCGTTATTGTCACAGTCACGAAAACCCTTGCGCCAGCAGTACTTGATAAACATGATAGATACGGTAGAACGTTATGAGAATATCAGAGGGATGCGATGCTGTGACTATCGGTCTTGTGTGGGCCGATATAATAAAAAACTTGGGTGCCAGGATTAACACTGCCTCGGTTAAGTAAGAGTATTGAAGAAGGGAAAGCAAAGGAAGTGTTGCTCGGCCAGTGGCCTTGTATGACACCTTTACTGCCTTGGTTTATTTCGTGTTGTTATTTATAGCCGAAGGAAGCAAATGAAAGGCACGTGGCAATGACGCCTACATAGATAGCTTGTCTGCCTCGATCTGGAATGATAGACCCTCCTCAACGGTTGTTCACCGTAAAGCCCCTTTATATGCGAAATCTCGAATGCTCGTGGGGCCGAAGCGCCCAGCCTTATCGCAACCGTAAGGCAGAAACCCGAACAAGAAACAGCATTTGAGAAGGTGCTGACATAAATCAACAAGAAACTAGCAGAACCTCCGGCAATCAGGTGCAAAGTAGACGAATTGATGCTGATGAAGCAGACTGTCGACAAGCTTGAACAATCGGTTCAGCATATGTCTGATCAGGTACGACGAGGTACTAAATGAGATGAAACGTCAATCCGCTGAAATTGCAACATTAAAGAAAAAAAATGGAAGCAATCGAGGCTCGCAATGCTAGCCAAGAGGTTCAAACGCTAAGTCAGCAAGTTAACAATCTCGAGCAATACAGCAGGCTACAAAACCTGGAAATACACGGTCTGCCACAAAGTGACAATGAAAACCTTTTCCGTAAACTAAACGAGCTAGCGGGCGGACTGCAACTGCCAGAACTATCCCGAAACGAGCTAGAAGGACTTGACAGATTGTTTCCAAAATCAGGCAAGGCACCCGCCGTGCTCGTTCGCTTCGTGTCACGCATTACACGTGACCAGTGGATGACAAAAAAGCAACATCTGAAGAACGCTGAATCCAGCGTCTACTTTCTGGACAATCTGACACCACACAACAAGAAGCCACTCTGGATGATGACGGTAAAGGCTGAAGAAAAACAATACCAGTTTGTTTGGCAAAAGAACGGCCAGTTGTTCGTGCGCAAAGCCCCGGGCGAGCGTGCAATCGCTAGCGGGTGTGAAGCTGACCTAGATAAATATGTTGACCGTCAGTATAAGTTAGACGCCTTGTTTGGTTGCACTGAATGGTGGACCTGGTGAATCACTGTCGCTATCATGATGCTGATTCTTTTTGTAGCTTCAGATCTGTGAGGCATAAGCAGCCTGTCTCCTTTTCCTTTTATCACTTAAATTCGTGTAGCCTAAAAAACAAAAAAAGATGACGTCAGTATTTTCTTATCCTCTTTAAACCATGAATTTGATGCAATGACTTTTAGTGAGACGTGATTTACTAGTATCGATAATGTGGTACAATTCGAAGGTTACCGATGCGAAGCCGTATATAGAACAAATAAAATAGGAGGTGGTGTTACCCTTTATATAAAGAACAATTTTGTTTACGAGGTCATCCCTGAGTACGCCATTATTAATCAAAACTTTGAATCGCTTTTTGTGAAATCAGACGCGTTTTTGTTTGGTCTTTTCTACCGGCCCCCCTCTGGGTCATTAGATGAGGTCTTTCGTTTTGTTCAACTTATGCTAAAATTCTTTTCGACGTTCAAAATGCCTGTAGTAAATATCGGCGACTTCAGTATTAACATTTCGCAAAAATCTAATGTAGTTAATGAATTTATTGATATTATATACCCAAACGGTTTCTCAAATATAATTGATATACCCACTCGCTTACAGATTCTAGCGAAACACTAATCGACATATGTTTAACGAGCTGTTATAAAAACGATACTGAGGCAGGTGTACTCACAAGTAATATAAGTGATCATTTATCGCTGTTTTGATTTATTCCAAAAAGTTTGTCGCATACTGCCCGACAAATGAATACAAACACTTCCGCGAGAATCATTACCGAGAAAAAAATTTAGCACTTTCGTCAACTTGTAGCTTCAGTGGACTGGAGGGAATTATTACAGATGGTAAATCCCAATGATGCGTACGATTTGTTCCTGAACAAACTTGTCAGCTTCTATGATTGTGCGTTCCCTGTCGTATTAATAAAAATGTAAAAAAGCAAGAAAGCCGTGGATAACATTAGACCTATTGCAAAGAATTAAGGCACGAAACAAACTATATCATGCATTTATATTAAGCAGAGACTTATCTATTTTGCGAGAGTTCAAAAAAGTTAGAAACAAATTAGGTGCTGATATTAAAAGTCTCGCATTCGCTACTATACTGATGCGTTCGCAGACATTTGCTATGATCATCAGAAAACGGGCGTACTATCAACGGCTTATTGCGGAGAACACGGAACAGTGTACCAACGAAAATAAAAATAGGCGATGAAACTTTAAGCGGAAAGGCTTTTGCTAACGAGTTTAATCGACATTTTTTAACCTTTGAATCCACCGATCAAACGACCACCGAAAATTTTGAAAAGTATATAAAGCACAACCTCACGCATACTATGTTTCTTCACCCTACTACCGCCACAGAAATTGTCAGTCTAATAAGTGATCTTAAAAATAGTTGTTCCAGCGGTTCTGATGAAATAAATGTGGTGCCAATTGAAGCTGTTTCAGATTTAATATCTGACGTAGTGTGCCACATAACCAACTTGGTCTTATCTACTGGAATCTTTGCCGAAAAAATGAAATTTGCTAGAATTTCCGTTTTGCACAAAGGTGCTGCTGTTGATGTATCAGCAATTACAGACCAATATCAATACTCCCATTTTTTACAAAAATGGTAGAGAAAGTAATACACTTAAGAATAATTAATCATCTCCATAAATACCAACTAATCTCTGCAGACCAATATGGATTTCAGAGAGGTAAATCGACTGAGTCAGCTTTACTTAACATCCGAGAAAAACTTATCAGCAATATAGAAAATCAATCCTACACTATAGGCATCTTCGTAGATCTAACAAAGCTTTTAACCCTCTAAAACATAATATTCTATTTGATAAACTGCCAATCTACGGAATTAGAGGCCTTTCCCTTAATCTGTTGCGCAGTTATTTGTCAAATCGTATTCAGTTTGTGGTTGCTAATAGTATAGTATCAGACACTGAATATATAAAATGTGGTGTTCCGCAAGGATCTATATTCGGACCTATACTATTCCGTCTTTATATCAATGTCATCGTTGCTATCCCCCATACCCCAGACATAGTACTTTACACCGATAACACGAGTGTTTTTTTTTTTCATCCAGGGACCTATCATCTCTTATTCCTGTCACAAACGCATGGCTAAAAAGCTTATCGAAGAGGCTTGATGGGCATCAACTGCTTCTAAATGTTAACAGAACCAAATATATCGTTTTTGCTTCAATTAATAGACCAGTTAACCTTACTACCGAAATAGTATGTCAGTCACGGTCAGTAGAAATGGTTAACGAATACAAATTCTTAGGCATACATTTTCATGAAAACCTTCGCTGGACAGGACATGTCATGTAAATTTTGGGAAGCGTAACATTGCACAATCTATTGGTATGCTGAATAGATTTCGTGACTTACTACCAATATGGCTAAAGCGTCAGCTCTACTTCACTACTGTTCATTCGCGACTGCACTATTGTTTACTTCTCTGGGAGGGTTACATCTAGATGTAATATGACTAGTCTCTACTTAATGCAGAAAAAAAGTATAAGGTTTATTCAAAACCTATCAAGCCGCGATCATACATCCCAATATTTTGAACAACATCGTATAATCAACGATTGTCTGAGGTTAAATTCTCCCAAGCTAAAACTGACCGTGAACTATTCCTTTCTACATATACAAATACTGAGGCAGACTACAATTTTACAAATATAAACTTTATAAAAATCAGAACTAGAACAAAAAAACGGTACGCAATTACTATCTTGGCAGATTCCTAACCTTCCCAACCTCCAATCTGGCTTAATCGATGTAATCGATCATAATTCAAACCTCTTGACTTTCAGAAAACAATGAAAAACATATTTTCTACTTTGCGTATAATATTGTGTCTTATAATATATGTGTGCAGATGTAATTGTAGTAATCTAGGTCATATATTTTTGTTGTATATTGTTGCTTGTTCATTTTTTCATTGCAAGAGCATACGTTGTGTAGTGATCTAGTTACTATTTGTGTATTTGTGTTTTGTTTATGGTTAACTGTAGTACTGTACCACTCGTCTGCCTGCTGCATCTGCTGCAAGTGTAGTCTGGTGCTAGGGGCCTGGTCAGGTGACTTATTGTCACCTTTTGCCTCAGCACCATGACAATCCTGTATTGTGAAAAAAAAAGTTCCAATAAACAATACGGAAAAGTAGCGACACCCTTTGAAGAATGCCGCCTGCTATCTTGGGCCGAACCAGGCGGTGGTGCAGTCGACGCACGGGTGTAAAAAAGCAAACATAAAGATAAAAAGTGTGCGTGTCAGAGGAGGAGGGAGGAGGACTGCCTATGCTGTCGGAGTGCAGTGCATGCTATGAGCTCATGTCATTATTATTAAAATTAGCGCAAAGACAAGGAAGGAAGACAGCAGGACAGGAAAGAGCGCTACTTACAACTGGTTTTAAAGGGATACTACAACGAAATTTCGGCGCTCATTTTTTGGTCTATATGTGTTCAAAGGAGCAGTATCACATCGAACACACCAATATCTTGTTAAAAAAGTCTCGAAAAAGAATTTTAAAACGAATTAAACGATTAGCAAAGAGCACCTGGCGGATGTCGCTAAAGCCTCGTTTGAAATGCCCATCTAGGAACCTTGACAGCTAGTGACGGAGGTTGTCTCGCCTCCGGCCACGACGAGAGAAGAGAGGACGGAGGAACTCCCCTCTTCCCGAGAATGCCTTTTGTGTGTCGCAGAAGTCGCTATTGTCCCCCTACAAGATTATAGAAGATTAACTCGTCACTCAAAATTCGTACAAAAGCAGCCGCTTCGGTGGCTGGAACGACGAGGCCATCCTCTCGACATCAGCCTTGCCGTAGCTTTGCTCGTCCCGAGACCAATCGTTGCCTGAGACGACCTACGTCACACTCCGCTGGGCCTTTTCCGAGCGCTTGCCAGAGTTTGCCGTTTATAACGAAAAATACAGCCACCAGGCTCAAAATACAAACGTGCGATTGTCATTTACGGATATTGTGGATCATATTCAACCTATTTTTAAACACGACGGGAATATTTCAAATTTCGTTGAAGTATCCCTTTAATAGAGAACGATGAGGAAGAAGTAGAGTAGTATATATAAACGTGATAGCTAAACAATCAACCTTTTTATATAAACGTGATAGCTAAACAATCAACCTTCACCTTTTTACCTAAAAAATGTCTTTTCAACCTTGTTATATCATTTTCCTTCATGCTCTTCACCTTTAAATTTCCTTTTTCTTTTCTTTTCTTTTCAATCAAAACATTACTACTCTACTTCTTCCTCATCGTTCTCTATTAAAACCAGTTGTAAGTAGCGCTCTTTCCTGTCCTGCTGTCTTCCTTCCTTGTCTTTGCGCTAATTTTCATAATAATGTTTAACCAACTAGCCCACCAGATGATACTAATTCAATTTCTTTCTTCTACAATGGGCCCTTTTCCACCTACGTCTCACCTGGACTCAGTTTCTTTTTATATAAACGTGATAGCTAAACAATCAACCTTCACCTTTTTACCTAAAAAATGTCTTTTCAACCTTGTTATATCATTTTCCTTCATGCTCTTCACCTTTAAATTTCCTTTTTCTTTTCTTTTCTTTTCAATCAAAACATTACTACTCTACTTCTTCCTCATCGTTCTCTATTAAAACCAGTTGTAAGTAGCGCTCTTTCCTGTCCTGCTGTCTTCCTTCCTTGTCTTTGCGCTAATTTTAATAATAATGTTTAACCAACTAGCCCACCAGATGATACTAATTCGAGCTCATGTCGCCAATCCAATAACGCCGACTGTGCAACGTCACGGCTTTCATCGTCTTTCTTTGAGCACATCCTTCGAGGCTGGTAGACCGTAACAGTGCGCTTTTAGCCTGTGTGTATGTATTTGCGTCTTTCAGCCTTTGACTACACTCTGACTCAAGTATTCACCGATGTTTGTTTGCAAACAAGCTCACTACTACCCCCTATCGGCGGACCCCTGCGCGCTTCCGGTTTTCCTCTTCTTTTCCATTTGTCTCGCCTCCTTTTGTTATTTGCACTGCTTTGTGCAATGCACTAATGTTCTTACAAACGTACAGGCCGGCTTGCTAGAAGCAGCGTCTCGGCTGAGACTGGGTGAAAGAAAGCACTGCCAAAGCCAGCGCACGAGCTGAGCGGGACTCAAGCTGCGTCTCAAGACGCTCGCGCGCCCCAGCCTTTGCAGTGCTTCTCTGAAGGAAACTCTTCTTATCCGATCGCTGTGCGTTCCTGAAGAATAAATCAATACACTACCGGAAGTCTACTGGGGCACCAAATACTGTGGCGCCCTCGTGATATCAACTCCCACCAAATGTGGTGAATTCCCTAGCCTTTGCAGTGCTTCTCTGAAGGAAACTCTTCTTATCCGATCGCTGTGCGTTCCTGAAGAATAAATCAATACACTACCGGAAGTCTACTGGGGCACCAAATACTGTGGCGCCCTCGTGATATCAACTCCCACCAAATGTGGTGAATTCCCCAGCCTTTGCAGTGCTTCTCTGAAGGAAACTCTTCTTATCCGATCGCTGTGCGTTCCTGAAGAATAAATCAATACACTACCGGAAGTCTACTGGGGCACCAAATACTGTGGCGCCCTCGTGATATCAACTCCCACCAAATGTGGTGAATTCCCCAGCCTTTGCAGTGCTTCTCTGAAGGAAACTCTTCTTATCCGATCGCTGTGCGTTCCTGAAGAATAAATCAATACACTACCGGAAGTCTACTGGGGCACCAAATACTGTGGCGCCCTCGTGATATCAACTCCCACCAAATGTGGTGAATTCCCCAGCCTTTGCAGTGCTTCTCTGAAGGAAACTCTTCTTATCCGATCGCTGTGCGTTCCTGAAGAATAAATCAATACACTACCGGAA
This sequence comes from Ixodes persulcatus, assembly GCA_013358835.2. Classification (NCBI taxonomy): domain Eukaryota; kingdom Metazoa; phylum Arthropoda; class Arachnida; order Ixodida; family Ixodidae; genus Ixodes; species Ixodes persulcatus. Next base: position 823,438 of record JABSTQ010010951.1, on the reverse strand, counting down.
GTCTACTGGGGCACCAAATACTGTGGCGCCCTCGTGATATCAACTCCCACCAAATGTGGTGAATTCCCCAGCCTTTGCAGTGCTTCTCTGAAGGAAACTCTTCTTATCCGATCGCTGTGCGTTCCTGAAGAATAAATCAATACACTACCGGAAGTCTACTGGGGCACCAAATACTGTGGCGCCCTCGTGATATCAACTCCCCCCAAATGTAGCGAATAGGAAGGCCGGCTGCTGTCTTAGGCCGATCCAGGCGGCGCTACAGTCAACGCGCGGGTGTAAAAAAAAAGTCAAATTAGTCGTTAGTTGTTTATACAGCAGCAGGTTAGTCTGCCAGAACATGGCGACATTGTTACCCACTGTAGATAAGCAATTTAATCAGTGCAGTACGACTGCTAGCCTGGGGAGTGATACACGACCGCACGCCGGTACGATGCTTATCCAGATCGAAACGGGCAGGGGTGGGGCTCGAGCCCAGGATTCCTGGGTTCTGCAGCGCGAGCTTTCGCTCCACGCTCGTCGAGCTGGGTGTGCGGTTTAACCTTTAACCCACTCGGCCACCGATCCCCCCGGGTGTAAAAAGCGAAACGTATGATAAAACGTGTGCGCGTCAGAGGAAGAGAGAGAATACATGGGTTGCACGTGACGTCATATCCTTCCTCCTTTCTGGTGGCCAAAACCTGCCGTTATACTTCGTTTCACCTTATGTGCGAGTGAAGGCAAAGCTGGAAGCGCGAGCACGGAAGCTCCGTGCGTTCAGGCTTTGCTCGAGCGCGCAAGCTGGGGAGAAACGCACAAAGCGCTGGTCTCGCGCTTCTAGCTTTGGCTTCGCTCGCAGATAAATTGAAATGAAGTATAATGAAGCTGTGTTCACTTGTTTCCGCTCGCTCGCGAAGCTCGTGTACTGCTCGCAGAATATGCACAGTAAAGGCTACGCTCGAGGAAGTTCGGCCACCAGAAAGGAGGGGGCAAATTACGTCAGTGCAACCTATGTATATGTCGCGACCTTTCTTATTCAGGGGCATCAGTTCACCGCCGAGCTCAATGGCTCAATACGCCTCGCAAGTGGGTTCCTTTTTGAGTTCTGCATATGAGAAAGGAGGCGCGAAGGCGAGAGAGGAGGTTGTTGACGATTCTGACTAAGCGCCGCCCTCGCACATGTCGGGGGGAGGCTTGGGAAAACAGCCGTGCCGTAGCGGCGACCGTGAGTGTTCGGTTTAATGTAGCCTTGTTAAAATTTGCCGAGGTCACAAGATCGAACAGCTTTGTACCCTTTACGATAACTCCGTCGTCTGCTCAAGGGATTTCGAAGATCCCAAAATAAAGATGAAGAAGAGCATTAAAAAGAAGGCGCTTGCCCAGCCTCGCGATTCATCGCGATTCAAACACCGGCAGCTACGAGACCGCCGTCCGATTGTGCCGGTAAGCTGCCTTTTATCTTATGGTTCCTTTAAAAACACAAAGCATTTTTCCTTCTAGCAGGTCCTTGTAAACCTTGCGTCGCGGAGTCGATAGGCTATTACTTCAGAAACAGCTTTGAAGGTGGCGTTTTCGTGATCCTCCGAACACCGTCTTCGCAGGTAATATATACTCACCTTTTCGACTCGAAACTGCACGGAGGCTATGTAAACTATGCTCCGTTTCGTTTTAAATTCGATCGAAGTTAAATCTAAATGAGCGAGTCTCGAGCTTTGATCATACATATAAAGCTGCCATGCATACGCGTTCATGCAGTGCAAGCGCTGTTCACATCCTCGCGTTTGTAATTTTCGCTTCGTTCGCGCTTAGATCGTATTTTGTACAGAAGCTGCAGTTCGGGGTTGTAATGATGGGACTAGAAAGTCGCAGAGCTCAATATTTGCCACAAATACGCAATCGTTTTTCTTTTAGTGCGCAGCTTTTAGGCACCCGTTTCCGGCTTGAGCGGCGTCGCCGTCGGCGTAACCGCGGCGACGTTTCGGCACCGTGCCGAAACGTCTCGCGAGGTCACGTGAAAAACTAGAACTTTCTGGTATTCGGGGAATAGCCCTGAAAATACTCGAGAGTTACTTACAGTTTCGCTTTCAAAGCGTTGTAATAAATTGCCAACGTTCTGAGTCTAGAAAACTTAATGCAGGTGTTCCACAAGGTAGTATTTTAGGGCCTCTTTTATTTAACCTGTACATTAACGACATAGCTAACATTGACGATGAAGCAAGCATGATCATTTATGCAGATGATGCTAGTATATTTTTTGCAGGGTCCGATATTTCGGACATTATGAAGACAGGTAATACATTTCTAGAAAAGATTTATACGTGGACAGTCCAGAACTCTTTAGTGATAAATAGTAATAAAACGAAAGCTGTTGTTTTCAGGGCAAAGGGGGTAAAAATGAGCGAAAATCAGCTTCTCTCCTTAGACTCACGTAGTATCGAAATTGTGCAGAATGTCAAAGTTCTTGGTGTTATGTTTAATGAATACATGCGATGGGATGAAACAGTTCAGATGATAGCGAAAAAACTATCAAAAGTGGCAGGTATAATTTATAAGTATAAAAGAACCTTACCCCAGTCTGTACTACGACTTCTTTATAACTCTTTATTCTATTCAAGTTTTAATTACTGTTTCTTGGTATGGGGAACTACAACTTCTGCAAATATTCATCGTATTCATATACTTCAGAAAAAAGTAATTAGTATTTTGTGTAATGAAGCACATGACAGCCACACGGCACCGTTATTCAATAAATTAGGAATTGTTCCAATCACGAATTATTATGACTATAAACTTGCCCTATCATATAAAACAGCAACAAACCACCCGGGAAACAGTCTTCTTTATCTTTCTTCCCTCCACTCACAAAACACCTCGTATGCCACCCGCCATGCCGACGCCTGGACGGTCCCGCGCTCGAGAACAAACTACGGAAATCAGATGGTGAGATACCAGCTACCCAAACTGTTAAACTATTTTTTATCGCGGAATATAACAATTGAAAACTGTTCCAACAAACGCATATTATCATTACTAGTTTCGACAAAAATCTGATTGTGTACTCTTGAGAGTGATTTTGTTTTGAGTGCCTCTTCTGCTGTTGCTGTTGGGAGAGGAGAGGGCACTGTCAAGCAGTTTTGTACTGCTTTTTTCTCTCCTCCCTCTCTTCTTGTTTGAAGAGGAATAAAGGAACTTGAACTTGAACTTGAACGTCACAGGGGTCACATGACCCCCCTCAGGGGGTCCTCAGGACCCCCCTCAGGGCCCCGCGTTACCCCCCTCAGGACCCCCTGAGGGGTCACGTAACCCCTTGAGCGGTGCTCAGGATACCCTTAGGGGGGTCCTGGAGTCACATGACCCCCTCCCCCCCTGAGGTCACGTGGCCCCCGTGAGGTCACGAGGGTCACGCGACGTCACGTGACCTCACGGTTACGCCGACGCCGACTCCGCTCGGTAGCTTTCAGGATGAGGAGGAGAACGAAGGGTATACCCTTCCCTCCTCCTCCTCAAGAGCTGCGCTCAAATTCGGCGTTACAGGGAGTTGTGAACGGATATGAATATAATGCAATTAAATGCAAAGGTGCAAGCGAGCTGGACAAGAATGATGAAAATAATCCCTGGAAAAGGGGAACAAGAGGGACAAAGGACAAACACAAATCTCCAAACACAGCTAGGTGACTGGTGCGCGACTTTCATTTGTTTAAAAGAATGATAATTGAATAGTTGTTACGTATAGTACAGTGAACCAACTCTGACAGTACAAGTTTTTCGTTTAGCATTACCCAGTGAGAGTGAATTGCCGACTTACCGATGTCGTCTTTCTGCAAAATGTGTCGCGCAGTGTCTCTTCGAACCAGACAAATCGAGCTTAAAATTCGGAGTTTGCGCTCTGTAGTGCCCCATGGAAAGGACACGGGAGTAAACAATGACGAAAATCTACATATTTGATTTCTTCACTCAGCAGACTTGGTCAAACAAAAGCCTGTGTACAAGTGACAAACTTTCTGACTTTCCAACATCATTCGTCACTTTTAGGTCCCAGATGTAGAAACACACGCCAACAGATGGTAGTCATTGAGCTATAGTGAAGAATGTCAAGACACAGTCCCATTTTGATCTACATTTCTAGTCCGCTCATCGGCGATCCTTCCTTGCTTCATCAGTGCCCAAGTATGCTAGCCACTGAGCGACTACTCGCACGTGTTAGTGACGGTGGCATAAGAGGCGTCAGTATTGTCGTTGCGGATAGGGCTCACCCTCATACCAAAGATGTTCGTGGTGTGGCTTTCCATGAAATTATTTGGTTGATTCCAATTTCCTAGAAACGCCAATATTTATTTTGGTGTTCTTTGCGGCTAAAGTAGATTCGGCAAGCATGTCTCGTCTCTTTCTTGGGGGGTGGTACCATGTCGGCTGCTGTGCACGAACCTCTTGGAAAGTGCGTGGACTGCTCTGAAGCATTTGTAGTTGTCCTTGCCTGCCTTAGTCTGTCATGTCCATGCTAATGCTGAAATGCAGTAAGTTCATTGAACCAAATTTTATGGCTTTATTTGTTTCTCAAAGGTTGAATGGCTTTATTTGTTTTCTCAAAGTATACTCTGTTTCAAATATTATATGTAAAGATGGCAAATTAGTCTAGTGTCTTACCCGTGCCAGCTATAAAACGAATGAGATGTCAGGTGTTGGGACTCTCGCAGCAGTAGCCTTTCTATTATTGCTTGCGCTGCTTTCTATGAAACACTATAGCAGTGGCACAAATTTTGAGTATATGAACACAATTTACAGACTCTAATTTCATTTTTTTTTATTCTTGCACTTTATGAAAATAAAAGTATCATTCCCAACACTAACATGTCTCTAAAGTATTCCTGACTGAAATGACAAATAAATGTACCGTGACCATGAACCACTACAATCCCAAACAGGTTTAAAAACAGGTATGAATCAATCAACAAATATTTCACTTTAATCTGCAAGCATGAAAGCAAGTAGAGGTCAAGTTTATGACTTCTATCTCGCTGGCAACAATAACTGAAGTGGTGAGTTGCATAATGTTGACCGAGCACAGCACAGGCCAAATGTTGTACTTACAAACTACTCCATACTGCAGCTTTCAACCCACTCCATACCGAAGCTTTCAATGCCTACCTAAACTGCAACTACAGTGCCTGAAACGAGTCTTCGACTGGTGTGTTTCCTGTACTCAAGAAAATCGTACCTCGATTTCCGCTTGATGGCGTGGTAGAAGTGTCATGCTGTTGCCAGCCGCGATCCTGGCAGTGTTGCAGCAGCGGTGGTGGATGTGGCAGACACTTGGTCTGCTGCGGGTTTCTGTCCAGGGGGGCTAAGCTCGCCTTCGACTGGAATCTCTTCGTTGAGACGTAACGGGGGAGGGGAGGAGCTTCTTTTGACTCCGCCCCGGCGAGTTTCCCACTCCTCCTCTTACAGTTCCGACCCCCCCGGCGGCGGCGAGTTCCTCAGCGTAGCTCCGACTTGTCCCTACGCTCCGCATTGAAGGGTTTAATTTTATTTAAATCGGGGGATCGGTGGCCGGCTGGGCTAGCACACACCAGCTCGAAGCACTTCGAGCGAAAGCTCCGTTGCAGAACCCAGGATCCTGGGTTCAATCCCCACCCCTACCCGTTTCGATGTTGATGAGCATCGTACCGGTGTGCCGTCGTATATCACTACTGCGGGATGAACATTAAAGACCCCAGGCTAGCGGTTGTACTGCACTGGCTAAATTGCTCCCCTACAGCTGGGAGAATCGTCGCCCGTTGAGGCAGATCAAGTTTTAGGCTGTATCAACATACACACAACCCAATTCTTTTATTTAAATCGAAAATTACAAATAAGAATCGGTAACATCACGGATGCTAATTATACAAATATCGCTTGCATATGGGCTAGTTGATTAGACATTGTGATGGTTTGCTACGCTGCGTAGATGCAAGAAAAACACACTTTTTCATTTCATTTTATTCACCTCAAGGGCGTCCGATGGACGCTTTACATGAGGGGAGATTCAAAACAAATGACAAAGGTTAAAAAAAAAAAAAAAAAACAATAGCAAAACACGGAAAAGTGAAATGTGATCGCGGATGCACCCAATGTCGTCGAACAAAGCGAAAGAAAGAAAGAATAAAGCACAAACAAATAACAAAAGCTATTATACAAAAACACATGCAATCAAGGTGAGTAGTTATACAATAGTGAACACTGATCCCTAAACGAAATGGGATTGCTGTCAGTTACAATATGATCAGGTAATGCATTCCAGTCTCTGATACAAAGTAATAAGGGGGAGAAAAGGAAAGTGTTAGTGCGACTCAAGAATGGTTCTAGTTTCCGACAATGATCTAGCCTTGGCGATGTAAAACTGGCAGGGCGGCAATAAACTGATTTAAAAGGCGAATCGCTGTAATAGATGCTATGAACAAAACAAAGCCGGGTTATTTTACGTCTTAGTTCAAGAGGAGAGAGATTATTGCTAGTTTTTAAGGCCGAGACGCTAGTTTCCGGTAAGTGGTTGTTGCATATAAATCTTACTGCTTTGTTTTGGACAAATTCCAGTCTTTGAAGAAGGTAAGTTTGGTGGGGGTTCCAAATGGTGCATGCATACTCTAATTTGGGTAGGACTATTGTCTTGTACGTGAGTAGTTTTGTTTTAGGTGGGGCAAGATGTAATGTTCGTCGCAAAAAGCCAAGCATTTTCAAGGCACTGCTTGTAATGCATTCAATGTAGTCGTTCCATGATAGAGTGTCTGTAAAATGTATTCCCAAGTACTTATACGATGTTAAATGTTCCAGGTGTTGTGATAACAATGAATATTGTGATTGTATTAATGTAGAAGACTTAGTGATGGACATTTGTTTACATTTGCGAGCGTTTATGTTCATCTGCAAAATAGAGCACCACGAAGATATGGTATTTAAATCGTCTTGAAGTAGAGTTGAATCGGTATTTGTAATATTTTTCGGTAAATAACGCACTCGTCGGCGAAGAGCCTAATTGTGGAGTTAATGGAAGAAGTAAGGTCATTTATGTATATTAAAAACAACAGAGGACCGATTACACTACCCTGGGGGACCCCGGATGCAACGATGGACGGACGCGATGATGATTGGTTAATTTTGACTACTTCTTTTCTGTTTTCAAGAAAGAAAGAAATCCAGTTAATGACGAAAGGATCGATTTGTAGACGTGAAAATTTAAGAAGAAGGCGATGATGAGGAACATTATCGAATGCTTTAGCGAAGTCAATAAAGCTGATATCGGTCTGAGCAGTAAGATGGAGTATTGAAGTGAAGATCCGTAACAAATTCGTAAAGTTGGCTAGTGCACGAATGACCTTTTCGGAAACCATGTGGATTAGAAAAAAAGAAGTTACACTTGTCTAGGTGAGATATGATATGGGTATACAAAACATGTTCCATCAGTTTGCATGGCACGCTGGTAAGGCAAATGGGGCGATAGTTCGTAGGATCGGAATGGTTTCCTGATTTAAAAATCGGCATGACTTTGGCGTAGCGCCAGTCAAGTGGGACGGAGCCGGAGTTAAGAGATTGTTTGAATAGTTTGCAAAATATATTTGAAGCTGCATGCTTGATTATTTTTTGAAATTTAGGAGGAATTCCATCATCACCAGGTGCACTGCTCGTGGGTAGGTTTTCTATAACTTTGAGAATGCCGTTCTGATTAAACAAGATGGGCAGCATAGATGGATAACTATTTGTAATAGCGTATTGGGGTAATGGGTGTGTTTCTTGGGTAAACACGCTAGAGAAAAATGTGTTGAGCAAATTAGCAGCATCAAAATCACTTATCTTTTCGTTCTCTTGATTTGTAAATGTGGGGTGATTTCTGTTCGATTTAGGGTTAAGAATTTTCAAAAATTTCTGGGGATCAGATGAAAGCATGCCGGGAAGGTTCACAGAAAAAAAGTGTTTCTTAGCATTTTTTACATTTATTTTACTATGTTTTGAGAAGGGTTTGTAAGATGTCCAGTCAATAGAATTATCCGTTCGTTTAGCCTTGGAGAATAATCTTTTTTTCTCGTTTAGTTCGCGCCTTAAGCTATTTGTAAACCACGGTGACAAATCCTCAGTTGCCACCGTGAATCGAGGAACGAAAGTTGAAAGCATTTCACCGAGTGTTTTTTTTTATGATAAGCCAGTTTTCACTGGTAGAACGCTCCGTGTAGGAGGCAGCAAATTCACGCTTAAATTCGTCCATGGCTGACAGTAGACTTACGATATCCGTGCGTGAGTAGGCGAATATCGGTTTCTTTATCTTTTTAGAGCGTCGTGAGCAAAATGACGTTTCGACATGTATAATAGAATGATCGATAATGCTTTCCATAATGGCGAATGATGTTACACATTCTGGGCTCGAGATAATGAACAGATCTAAGATGGCTCGGTCGCGAGTCGCCGATATGATAATCTGATGGAGCGCGTACGTTTCCAAGAGAGATAAAAAAATCGCGGCATTGGCTAGGATTATTACAATTCGAAATAGGTTTTAATGTTGCCTAATCTATACCAGGGTAATTAAAATCACCACCGAGAACCATGTAGTGATTAGGAAAATTTACCGTTAAATCACCAAGGCAACTATGCAGTGAGTCATTGAAATCGGTTTGGTCAGTATGGGGAGGACGATAACAAACAGCTATGATCACTGAACAAAAATCCGACTGCACCCGAATCCATAAAAGTTCAAGGTTAGAACTTATTTGTATTTCTGAGCAAGAAATGTCTTTTTTTTTTTTTTTGCGGCAATGAGAACACCGCCACCTCTTGCGGTTTTACGGTCGTTGCGATAAATAACATACCGTTTGCTCAGTAAAAGTTCTGAGTTGCTTATATTAGACGTTAGCCAAGTTTCGGTGCCAAGAATTATATCAGGTTCGCTGGAAGACGTAATACTCTCAAATTCATCCTGCTTTGATAAGATGCTGCAAAAATTTGCGTTAAGAAATGAAAAGTCGGCGACAGTGGCCGGGCGATAGAAAAGCTTTCTTTTATTATGTCATTCTCGGGGCATCGTGTTTTCTTTGGGGCCACGAACAGAAACCACCGCTCCACTTGCGTGGTCATAAACATAGGTCGAGTCGTTAACATACAATTTATCAAAACGGATCTTATAGCGGGTGTTGCATTCTCTGAATTGGGAGGCAAAATCCCACAGCTTTTTCCTTGCAAATTGAACCTTACGTGAAAAGTCTTCGCATATTTGAACCTTGGGCGTCACCACATTTTTCAGTTTGAAGGCGTTGTGAAGAACTTCGTCCTTGCTTTTAAAACTAAGGAACTTGACAATGATTGGGCGATTTATTCCAATTCGTTTTCGGCTCAGACGATGTGCTCTTTCAACGGTGCCCAAGTCGATTGCGAGGTGATCCTTCACGAAGTGAGTTACAATGCCTTCTGTGACGTCCCAAGTTTCATTTTCTGTTTCCGGAAGACCTTTGAAGATTAAGGTCCCCGCAGGGGGCGCCTACACCTTAGGTGTTAGGTGCTTGGTGAGTAGCGCCACCACGGACCCGAGCCACGTGGGCCACCATACCCGCACGCAGGGGGCACCTGCCTCGGTAGGTGCTTGGTGAGTGGCGCCACCGCGAACCCCGAGCTATGTGGGTTTACCCACCCACGTCTGGCTGTGCGTGGCGTACCCGTGTCCGGGGAAAAAGGGGACCCTGGTGGTTGAGCTGAGCCCGGGGTATGTTTGGACCCTTCGGGGCCCCCCGGGCGAGGCAATACACCGCTTCGGCCCCTGCTTCTCGTAGACGGGTGTCCTGGCTTGGCCCGACCAGGATGATTCAGTCAGTCGACTCTTCTACCCTCTTCTTCCTTCTTTCACGTTTCCTTCCAACTCTTTCTCTTTTCTTCTACACTCTCTTCCTTCCTTTTTCACCTTCTTAGGCGGCAAGGGCTAACCTTGAGTGGAAACAGGTCCTGTCCCTGCATCCACACTCGGTTATAGTGCCCGGGCAGCACTGGTAGAGTAATTGTGTCAGCCAAGCCTTTCTTGCAATGGCACATTACCTACCCCCTCGTTGGGCTCCGTGGTGGGCGGTGCACCCGGGCACTGAAATTCTTTCCCATCTTTATGGGTTTCACAACTATACCAACTGATTGGGCCCTGAAAAGGACCCGCACTGAAGTCCTTGACATTCCGACTAAGACCCCTGATATTTTTAAATTCCTAAAGTTTCTCGTTTTGCACTCCGAGGGCGAAAAGCCACTGGCTAAACTTTCTCCATTTTTAGTATCCAAAGTGCTTGAAGGTATTATCGGTGCGAACTTTAGCGCCAAAAAGATGGCATCAGGCGACCTCCTTGTTGAGGTAAACACAAAGAAACAAAGTGAATCACTTTTAGCCCTGAACTCCGTCTCAGACAACAAGGTCAGTGTGACCCCTCATCGAAAGTTGAACACCGTCCAAGGGGTCATCTCTGAAGGTGACTTGCTCGACTTGACAGATACAGAGCTAGTTGAGGGTCTCTCTGGACAGGGAGTGGTTGCAGCACGACGCATCAGCATCCGTCGCGACGACATTGAACGCACGGCCAGGCATGTCATTCTGACTTTCGACTCCCCGACTCTACCCACTAATGTAAAGGCAGGCTACCTTCAGTGCCGTGTCCGGCCTTATGTGCCAAACCCTCAGCGCTGCTTTAAGTGCCAAAGGTTTGGCCATGGGTCTCGGAACTGTCGGGGTAGCGAGACCTGCGCCAAATGCTCTAGTAAGGAGCATGTTGCTGATGTGTGTGAGAACGATGGTCAGTGCACTAACTGTAATGAAAAAGATCCAGCCTACTCCCGATCTTGCCCGTTATGGAAGCAAGAGAAAGAAATTCTCTCCTTGAAGTTTAATAAAAACATTTCCTACATTGATGCCAAAAAGCGTTTCTCCTTTGTCTCCAAAGGCTCTTATGCCCAGGTCGTACATAGGGGACCGGTATGGCCAATGGTTTCGACTGGAACACAGACGTCTACGGACGATCTGCGCCTCCCGTCGAGGTCTCCTTTGTCCTCGGGAGCGTTGCCAGTGGCACCGCTTCCGAATCGCAAGGTGGATGCTGCCTCCTCAGCATGCACCTCGGAGCAGGGGCTGCCCTCCCCCTGCTTCTTCTGGCACTTCGACCCCTAAGGGCCGAGGCCTACCCCCTTGCACCTCTGCTCCCCGGAGGAAGCCCGGGGAGTCGCCGAAGCAGTCGACCTCCAAGGGTCAACTGCCGGCGGCAACAGGCGAGCCCATGGACATAAGTGGGCCCAGGTCTGAGGAGGTTGCTCCCCCCTCAGGATCGGAGCCCTCTCTTTCTGTCGCCAGTGACCCCACTTGGAAACAGAAAGATCCTCCTAAAAAGCAGAGTACCCCACGTGTAAAAATAGATTTTAAACCTTAACAAACCCCCCTTTTAGGTCACTTTTATATATAATTTTCGTCTCTAAATGGCAAAGAACTATAGTATCATGCAGTGGAATTGCCTTGGTTTTTTCCCTAATATTGATGACATAAATTTGTTTCTTGATGAGCTTCGACCTGTCGCTATGTGGCTACAGGAGACTCATCTTAAGGACACACAAACTAATGTTCTACGTCGTCATCAGGTTTTTAGAAAGGACCGTGCATGCCATAGCAACTCCTCTGGTGGAGTAACTGTGGTTGTGCAGGGTGGTGTTGCCTGTGCTTCTGTTCCTCTCACAACCTCTCTAGAAGCAGTGGCAGTTCGTATTCTTCTTGACCGCCTTATTACACTTGTTTCACTTTACCTGCCACCAAATGCTCCACTGAATTTACATGACCTGCATGGACTTGTAGCACAACTTCCACAACCTTTTTTAATCTTGGGGGATTTTAACGCCCACCACCCTATGTGGGGTAGTGCTCGCCAAGACTCCCGTGGTGGTGTCACTGAAAGATTTTTATTGTCATCCGGCCTTTGCCTTTTAAATGGACAAGATCCTACATTTTTAGTGCACCTCATAATACTTTCACTTCCATCGATTTGTCTCTTTCATCCTCAACTTTACTTCCCTGTTTTTCTTGGAAGGTTTTAGATAACCCTTTTGGGAGTGGCCATTTCCCTGTTATTTTAGAAAGTACTGTAGCACCTCCTTCACTTTCAACACGTATCCCCAGGTGGAAATTAGACAAAGCTGACTGGGCTCTTTTTGCATTGGAAGCAGTGCTTGACCCAACTGAGCTTTTAGCTATGACCCCGGAAAATGCCACCTTGTACGTTACTGACCGTATCATAAATGCTGCATCTGCCTCTATTCCACAAACATCTGAAAATCTTCCTAAGCGCTGCAAGCCTCGGTGGACCAAAGACTGTACTGTTACGCTTAGATGTCAGAACAGGGCCTGGGGCACATTCTGCCGCTACCCAACGGTCTGGAACAAGATAGAGTTTAAAAAATGTAAAGCAAAGGCTCGTTGGACAAAAAAACAAGCTAAGAAAAGCTCGTGGATGAAATATGTTTCCAAGGTAAACAGTTTTGTCACTACTAAGGAGGTGTGGGACCGAATGAGGAAAATTCGGGTAACTACCTCTCTTTTAGGACGCCTCTTTTTCTCTCGGCTTCGCCAACCTTGAAGGGCCAGGCAAATGTTCTTGCGGAACATTTTTGTGAAGTGTCTAGCTCATCTAATTATTCGGCAAAATTTAATAAGTTTAGAGCTGTAGCAGAAAAGCGGCCAATTACTATGTCAGGATCAGACACTCTTGTATACAACCAGCCTGTCACAATGTGCGAACTCGAGGTGGCCCTTGGGTCAAAAAAGCAGTCGGCACCTGGTCCTGACAAAATCCACTATGAAACGTTGCGGCACTTTTCTCCTGAATCTCTAGGCCATTTGTTAACCTTTTTTAATCATTTGTGGATGGCTTCTGTCTTTCCTCAGTGCTGGAAGCGGGCACGTATAAGTCCCCTTTTAAAACCCGGTAAAGACTCTACTCTACCAGCAAGTTACCGTCCCATTGCAATGACCAGTTGCCTTGGGAAAACTTACGAAAAACTAATAAATAGACGATTAGTACACTTTTTAGAGACTGAGGGAATTTTAGATCCCAATCAGTGTGGGTTTAGAATGGGGCGATCAACATTAGACCATCTTGTCCGCCTAGAAACTTTCATGCGTGAAGCATTTGTCCATCGACAGCACTGTGTTTCGGTATTTTTTGACCTAGAGAAGGCATATGATACTACTTGGCGTTGCTGGATTCTAAAGGACTTATACACACATGGTGTCCGTGGCCGCATGTTGCGCTGCATAAGGGAGTTTTTGACTAACTGAACTTTTCAGGTTAGGTTTGGTTCCACACTTTCGGATGTTTTTCCTCAGGAAAATGGCGTCCCTCAAGGGGCTGTATTGAGCGTCACTTTGTTTGTGGTGAAGATAAACGGCCTTACTGCAGTGATACCTCCATCAGTTTCATATTCCTTATATGTAGATGATGGGCAGATTTCCTTTTTGTCCTGCAATCGCCAGCTTCAACTCTCAATAAACAAAATGAGCAAATGGGCCGATGAAAATGGTTTTAAGTTTTCATCTGAAAAAACAGTGTGCGTGCACTTTTCATTGCGTCGTGGTCTGTTGCTTGATCCTTGTTTGCAGCTCAATAGCGCTGCAATACCTGTAAAATGCGAGCACAAAGTTTTAGGGGTTATTTTCGACAAGAAACTTACCTTTGTGGCTCACGTCAAGGAGCTGAAGCAGAAATGTTTGCGGTCGTCTAACATTCTCAAAGTGCTTTCACACACATCCTGGGGGTCTGACAGGCGATGTCTCATCCGATTGTACAACTCACTGGTCCGTTCCCGTCTGGACTATGGTGCAATTGTGTACGGATCAGCACGGCAATCTGTCTTAAAAATGTTGGATCCGGTCCATCACCTTGGCCTTCGACTTGTCACAGGAGCATTTCGGACGTCGCCTGTTTTGAGCCTGTATGTAGATAGACATCAAATGTCACTAGAGAAGCGCAGACAATATCTTAGCTTGTGTTATGGGTACAAAGTGAAATCTGATCCTATGCATCCATCAAATAATTCTGTTCACACCTCCATGTTTTTGCGGCTTTTCGAAAACAAACCTAGCATAATACGCCCATTAAGCTTCCGGCTTCAGAGCATTTCTGCCCTCCTGCAGCTGGCTCTTCCTGAAAGTAACTTGATTAAGGAAACACAGAATGTTGCCCCTTGGAATGCAGTAAGATTGTCATGTGACTGGTCGCTTACAAAATATAATAAAAGGTCAGTTAACCATCAGGTTCTTCACAAGGAATTTCCTACATTACAAGAGAAATATCAAGACTATGTGCAATTTTTTACTGACGGGGCCAAAAGCTCGTCTTTCGTAGGTTCCGCAGTTTATTCGGAACACTTTAGTCGAGCGAGACGTATTGACACTGTTGCAAGTATCTTCACTGCTGAGCTTTACGCTGTGCTCATGGCGCTTGAACACATCTTAGAAGACCGTGTGAGGAAGGCTATTTTGTTCGTAGATTCCCAGAGTGCTCTACTGGCTGTATGTTCTCTTGCCGTTACGAAGAACCGCCTCGTACAACAAGCGCGTGCCCAAATGAATCGCACTCTCCTACTTAGCCTTGATATAAAACTATGCTGGGTGCCAAGCCATGTAGGTATTCCAGGTAATGAGGCAGCAGATAGATTGGCTGCCTCTGTTAATGGTGGCCTAAAAGCATCGGTTGGCCTACCCTATGAGGATTTTAAAACAGTTATTAAAAAATCAATTTATGAACTTTGGCAGTTAGAATGGAGTTAAGAAACAGACAATAAACTACATACTATCAAACCTTGTTTAGGATTATGGGAGAGCTCCCACCAGAGGAACCGGTTCCACGAGGTCTTGATGTGCTGCTTGGTGTTGGACACACACGTTTAACGCATCTATATTTACTTTGTAATGATGATACACCGCGCTGTGAGCATTGTGGCAAAACATTGACTGTTCTACATATTCTGTGGCACTGTAGGTACTTGGATCAAAAAAGACGAGCATGTTTTTCCACTATTTTTGGTTCCCATCTTCTATTTCATCCCAAATTTTTGCTAGGAGATGAACCTCTTGTACCTTTCAGTAAAGTTTTGGAATTTCTTAAAATAACAGGCTATCTACACCTGTTATAACCCCTCCTTTTTTCACCGGTTTTTTAGATTATTTTTATTGATTATAACTTTTATACTTACCTGAAATTTATATCTATATCTTTTACACGATTCATGTTCATACTTTTATTGCATCACCAGCTACTATAGCTCTGTCTTCTCCTTAACCCTTTTCCTGCAATAGTGTATGCACCTGGCGCATTTTGGCCTAGTTGCTCTCGCGCCATAAAACTCAATCAATCAATCAATCAAGATTAAGTTATTCCTTCGCATTCGATTTTCAAAGTCATCTATCGTGTCACTAAGTGCCTCGACTTGTTCACGTAAGGCTAAAGTTTCATGTTGAACTGAGTCCACGGTTTCTTTAACAGTGTTTAGGTTTTCCTTCATACTCGCGACTTCTTGCACCTGTTTTTCAAGATTCGTGACGCGTGCACCCAGGGCAGCGATGCCGTTGTTTATCTGATCAAGTTTCATAGCATACGTTTCTTGATTTTGGTTTGAGTTCGCGATCAGACTGTCTATCGCGTTTTGAAGTCTGTTTATTTTTTCAGCATTCGTAACGGGGCCTGGGTTCATTTTAACGTCTCATGTGGTTGCCAGCAAAAGAAGCATGACGGTTGCTATCGTGAACAGCTTCAGAGATCCAGGCAGCCATATGGCAGACACGTTCAGAAAGCACATCTTTGCGGGAAGTAAGGTTCGCTTTCTTTTGTTAGGGAGGAACGAACCGATCCGTGCCCGGTAAATCACAATGTCGGTACCCATTCCAAAGCACCCCGACTAACGACTAACAAAAACACAAGGCAAAGGTGGGATTCGCAGCCAACAAAAATAGAAACGGAGTACCCTAGTGGCTTTTCGGCCTACCTGCATGAATACAGGAGGGATGAGTACACGGCGGAATCAGGGCTGCGAATCCCGCTGTGGTGCTTGCGATGACGGCTTTTGTCTTGTTGGTCACGTGCTTCCTCTGGCGGTGGTAACGTGTCGATGGTCTTGGTGATTGCTTCCTCGGCGTGCTGCTGATGCAACAGTGATGACGTCAGAGAGCAGTTGGCGCGTGCTGGGTTGGTCACGTGCTTCCTCTGGCGGTGGTGACGTGTCGATGGTCTTGGTGATTGCTTCTTCGGCGTGCTGCGGATGCAACAGTGATGACGTCAGAGAGCAGTTGGCGCGTGCTGGGCTTGTAGGGATGAAAATCGCCTTTCCAGGTGGCAGCGACTGCAAGAATACAGGAGGGATGTGTACACGGCGGAATCAGGGCTGCGAATCCCGCTGTGGTGCTTGCGATGACGGCTTTTGTCTTGTTGGTCACGTGCTTCCTCTGGCGGTGGTGACGTGTCGATGGTCTTGGTGATTGCTTCTTCGGCGTGCTGCGGATGCAACAGTGATGACGTCAGAGAGCAGTTGGCGCGTGCTGGGCTTGTAGGGATGAGAATCGCCTTTCCAGGTGGCAGCGACTGCAAGAATACAGGAGGGATGTGTACACGGCGGAATCAGGGCTGCGAATCCCGCTGTGGTGCTTGCGATGACGGCTTTTGTCTTGTTGGTCACGTGCTTCCTCTGGCGGTGGTGACGTGTCGATGGTCTTGGTGATTGCTTCTTCGGCGTGCTGCGGATGCAACAGTGATGACGTCAGAGAGCAGTTGGCGCGTGCTGGGCTTGTAGGGATGAGAATCGCCTTTCCAGGTGGCAGCGACTGCAAGAATACAGGAGGGATGTGTACACGGCGGAATCAGGGCTGCGAATCCCGCTGTGGTGCTTGCGATGACGGCTTTTGTCTTGTTGGTCACGTGCTTCCTCTGGCGGTGGTGACGTGTCGATGGTCTTGGTGATTGCTTCTTCGGCGTGCTGCGGATGCAACAGTGATGACGTCAGAGAGCAGTTGGCGCGTGCTGGGCTTGTAGGGATGAGAATCGCCTTTCCAGGTGGCAGCGACTGCAAGAATACAGGAGGGATGTGTACACGGCGGAATCAGGGCTGCGAATCCCGCTGTGGTGCTTGCGATGACGGCTTTTGTCTTGTTGGTCACGTGCTTCCTCTGGCGGTGGTGACGTGTCGATGGTCTTGGTGATTGCTTCTTCGGCGTGCTGCGGATGCAACAGTGATGACGTCAGAGAGCAGTTGGCGCGTGCTGGGCTTGTAGGGATGAGAATCGCCTTTCCAGGTGGCAGCGACTGCAAGAATACAGGAGGGATGTGTACACGGCGGAATCAGGGCTGCGAATCACAATGTTTTTTCAAAATAGGGTGCACGTGGAGCGAAATCTCGCACTGCAGAACCCAGGATCGTGGGTTCAATCCCCACGCCTGCCCGTGTCGATCTGGATGAGCATCGTACCTGCGTACGGTCGTGGATCACTACTGCGTGGTGCACGTTAAAGACCCCAGGCTAGCAGTCGTACTGCACTGGCTAAATTGCTTATCTACAGTGGGTAACAATGTCGCCATGTTCTGGCATGTTCTGCTGCTGTATAAACAACTAACGACCAATTTGTTTGTGAAAATACAGTGTGGAGGGAGAAAGATGAGAAAGAAATTACACAGTTGTTAGTCTGCGCCATTCATGTACATTGCTTTTCTTCTATCCTCTTTTTTCGTTTAAACTTATCAAGAGCGTTTTTCTTGCATCTACGCAGCGCAGCAAACCATCAGAATAATTATAAAAGCCTGTAGGTAATGATGAATTGCGTTCCTGGTTGCAGATTGCCGGAAAAACACGTTTGTTTCTAGGATTCACTTCGTAGGATTCGTTTGTAGGATACACAACGGGAACGACGGTCCATTCACGGCTCTATCGCCTCAAGCCCGGTTCGCCACGCAGTTCATCGCGCCTTACCACGTCTTTCAAAAGGTGATAGTGTTGTTGAAAATCAACGTCGTCCATGCCAAACACATTGGCGTGGCTTAAATACCTACGCTGACGGCGAAACACGAACAAAAGCGCTGCCATTTTGGGCACTTCTCCCTCATCTCGCGCCCAACTCGCCCAAACTTGCCTAGATCGGAGCCGGGAAGCTTTTCCTATCCGCGGCGGCTTTTGTCTCGTCACAACGACGTCACAGCGGCTCGCTGCGAGTTCCGAATATGCCACTCTCCGACCGCCTCAAACCCTCCGTTCTGACGTCACGATCTAGGGAGTGACGGCGCGTGTCGACATGCACGGCGCCGACCAATCGCGGCGGGCGGCGAGTTTGGCGGAAAACTCGCCTTGGATCTCTCCGTGCCGAGCTTAGCCCCCCAGTTTGACAGTGCACGGGAGTTTCGGCAGGCAGGAGTTGGGACGTAATAATGTCAGCAACACTCTTGTTTTGCTTGAGCTTTTTGTGCTGTAACTTCCGGAGCCAACCGCCAGAATTATGACAGCATAATGCTCCAGTTTTTCGGATGTCGTTTGTTGCCAGTTGGGGACCATTTCTTATGCATGGGTCCAAACACACCAGTCGAAGACTCGTTCCAGGCACCATAGCTTCAACGCATGTACTGAAAGAAAAGCAATTCTCGCTAATCAATAAGTGTGCAGCAAATACCCTGGGCTTTCAACTATCCCCTATTGGCAATTATTCTCGACAGCCAGGACATTTGACGTCAGAGAGCAGTTGGCGCGTGCTGGGCTTGTAGGGATGAGAATCGCCTTTCCAGGTGGCAGCGACTGCAAGAATACAGGAGGGATGTGTACACGGCGGAATCAGGGCTGCGAATCCCGCTGTGGTGCTTGCGATGACGGCTTTTGTCTTGTTGGTCACGTGCTTCCTCTGGCGGTGGTGACGTGTCGATGGTCTTGGTGATTGCTTCTTCAGCGTGCTGCGGATGCAACAGTGATGACGTCAGAGAGCAGTTGGCGCGTGCTGGGCTTGTAGGGATGAGAATCGCCTTTCCAGGTGGCAGCGACTGCAAGAATACAGGAGGGATGTGTACACGGCGGAATCAGGGCTGCGAATCTTGATAAAGATTTAAACTAAAGCAGAGAATAGACGAAAAACAACGTACAGGAATGGCGCAGACTAACAACTGTGTCATTTCTTTCTCATATTTCTCCCCGCACACCGCCACACAGCCACAATGTTTTTTCAAAATAGGGTGCACGTGGAGCGAAATCTCGCACTGCAGAACCCAGGATCGTGGGTTCAATCCCCACGCCTGCCCGTGTCGATCTGGATGAGCATCGTACCTGCGTACGGTCGTGGATCACTACTGCGTGGTGCACGTTAAAGACCCCAGGCTAGCAGTCGTACTGCACTGGCTAAATTGCTTATCTACAGTGGGTAACAATGTCGCCATGTTCTGGCATGTTCTGCTGCTGTATAAACAACTAACGACCAATTTGTTTGTCAAAATACGGTGTGGAGGGAGAAAGATGAGAAAGAAATTACACAGTTGTTAGTCTGCGCCATTCATGTACATTGCTTTTCTTCTATCCTCTTTTTTCGTTTAAACTTATCAAGAGCGTTTTTCTTGCATCTACGCAGCGCAGCAAACCATCAGAATAATTATAAAAGCCTGTAGGTAATGATGAATTGCGTTCCTGGTTGCAGATTGCCGGAAAAACACGTTTGTTTCTAGGATTCACTTCGTAGGATTCGTTTGTAGGATACACAACGGGAACGACGGTCCATTCACGGCTCTATCGCCTCAAGCCCGGTTCGCCACGCAGTTCATCGCGCCTTACCACGTCTTTCAAAAGGTGATAGTGTTGTTGAAAATCAACGTCGTCCATGCCAAACACATTGGCGTGGCTTAAATACCTACGCTGACGGCGAAACACGAACAAAAGCGCTGCCATTTTGGGCACTTCTCCCTCATCTCGCGCCCAACTCGCCCAAACTTGCCTAGATCGGAGCCGGGAAGCTTTTCCTATCCGCGGCGGCTTTTGTCTCGTCACAACGACGTCACAGCGGCTCGCTGCGAGTTCCGAATATGCCACTCTCCGACCGCCTCAAACCCTCCGTTCTGACGTCACGATCTAGGGAGTGACGGCGCGTGTCGACATGCACGGCGCCGACCAATCGCGGCGGGCGGCGAGTTTGGCGGAAAACTCGCCTTGGATCTCTCCGTGCCGAGCTTAGCCCCCCAGTTTGACAGTGCACGGGAGTTTCGGCAGGCAGGAGTTGGGACGTAATAATGTCAGCAACACTCTTGTTTTGCTTGAGCTTTTGTGCTGTAACTTCCGGAGCCAACCGCCAGAATTATGACAGCATAATGCTCCAGTTTTTCGGATGTCGTTTGTTGCCAGTGGGAATGGTCGTTATGCCATGGTCTGACGTCGAGGTGCGTTCGTGGCGATAGCTTCAGGGATGAAAAAAGCTTTCCAGGTCAGTGCAAATAAGGAGTTGTGTACACGGCGGAATCATTCTCGAATCCTTTGCCTGCGATGACGGCTTTGTCTGGGCAGGCTCATGCTCGTGGTGAGGGCGCTGGTCTGGTGATTTGTCGCGTGCTTGCGGATGCAACAGTGATGAGTCAGAGCGCAGTTGGCGCGTGTGGGCTGTGTAGGGATGAGAATCGCCTTTCCAGGTGGCAGCGACTGCAAGAATACAGGAGGGATGTGTACACGGCGGAATCAGGGCTGCGAATCTTGATAAAGATTTAAACTAAAGCAGAGAATAGACGAAAAACAACGTACAGGAATGGCGCAGACTAACAACTGTGTCATTTCTTTCTCATATTTCTCCCCGCACACCGCCACACAGCCACAATGTTTTTTCAAAATAGGGTGCACGTGGAGCGAAATCTCGCACTGCAGAACCCAGGATCGTGGGTTCAATCCCCACGCCTGCCCGTGTCGATCTGGATGAGCATCGTACCTGCGTACGGTCGTGGATCACTACTGCGTGGTGCACGTTAAAGACCCCAGGCTAGCAGTCGTACTGCACTGGCTAAATTGCTTATCTACAGTGGGTAACAATGTCGCCATGTTCTGGCATGTTCTGCTGCTGTATAAACAACTAACGACCAATTTGTTTGTGAAAATACGGTGTGGAGGGAGAAAGATGAGAAAGAAATTACACAGTTGTTAGTCTGCGCCATTCATGTACATTGCTTTTCTTCTATCCTCTTTTTTCGTTTAAACTTTATCAAGAGCGTTTTTCTTGCATCTACGCAGCGCAGCAAACCATCAGAATAATTATAAAAGCCTGTAGGTAATGATGAATTGCGTTCCTGGTTGCAGATTGCCGGAAAAACACGTTTGTTTCTAGGATTCACTTCGTAGGATTCGTTTGTAGGATACACAACGGGAACGACGGTCCATTCACGGCTCTATCGCCTCAAGCCCGGTTCGCCACGCTGTTCATCGCGCCTTACCACGTCTTTCAAAAGGTGATAGTGTTGTTGAAAATCAACGTCGTCCATGCCAAACACATTGGCGTGGCTTAAATACCTACGCTGACG
Source organism: Ixodes persulcatus (assembly GCA_013358835.2). Lineage (NCBI taxonomy): Eukaryota > Metazoa > Arthropoda > Arachnida > Ixodida > Ixodidae > Ixodes > Ixodes persulcatus. The sequence goes on along the minus strand of JABSTQ010010951.1, from coordinate 801,929 downwards.
GCGAAACACGAACAAAAGCGCTGCCATTTTGGGCACTTCTCCCTCATCTCGCGCCCAACTCGCCCAAACTTGCCTAGATCGGAGCCGGGAAGCTTTTCCTATCCGCGGCGGCTTTTGTCTCGTCACAACGACGTCACAGCGGCTCGCTGCGAGTTCCGAATATGCCACTCTCCGACCGCCTCAAACCCTCCGTTCTGACGTCACGATCTAGGGAGTGACGGCGCGTGTCGACATGCACGGCGCCGACCAATCGCGGCGGGCGGCGAGTTTGGCGGAAAACTCGCCTTGGATCTCTCCGTGCCGAGCTTAGCCCCCCAGTTTGACAGTGCACGGGAGTTACGGCAGGCAGGAGTTGGGACGTAATAATGTCAGCAACACTCTTGTTTTGCTTGAGCTTTTTGTGCTGTAACTTCCGGAGCCAACCGCCAGAATTATGACAGCATAATGCTCCAGTTTTTCGGATGTCGTTTGTTGCCAGTTGGGGACCATTTCTTATGCATGGGTGCAATAGGACACCAAACACACCAGTCGAAGACTCGTTCCAGGCACCATAGCTTCAACGCATGTACTGAAAGAAAAGCAATTCTCGCTAATCAATAAGTGTGCAGCAAATACCCTGGGCTTTCAACTATCCCCTATTGGCAATTATTCTCGACAGCCAGGACATTTGGCGATTTCACGGCAGTTTAAGCATTGGGCAGGCACCATGCTCGTGTTTATAGCGAGAGTGAAACAAAATCTAGGAATAACAGAGGTGAGTTGTGTGATGCTCAGTCAAAGCAGAAGTCTCAAGGTCCCGAAGGGTTCTTAAATCTGCACTGAAGTTTGTTCTGACTTCATATTTGCATGACTCAAACAACAAAAAACCCGTAGTCTAAGGATTAAAAAATTATTTCTGAATATGTATTATGCTTTTTTTTTGTTTTTCACTTATAAAACTGATGGCGTGTGTAAAGTATACAATCAGTCTCGCACCGCTTCTCTCCATTGCGACGAGAAAGGGGGAGATTTGTTGTCTTTCCTTTCTCCCCGGAAAGAAGAAAAAAAATGTTTCAATGTGCATTTAAAAGGTTAAAAGCGCAGAACTAGTCCAGGACGAAGAATAAAATACACATAATAATAATAATAATAATCTTTTTTGGCTCAGGAGAGCCGCGGCACCGCAGAAAGGCAACAGCCCCTACTTCGGAGGACCGCGGTGCCGCATCCAGTGATGGTGATTATGCGACACAGACAGACAGGTGCTAACTTGCAGCTGATATTTTATCTTAGTCAATCAAACCAGTCAGTCAATTCAGCAGCCCAGTACCGGACCCACTGGAGGACAGGGTTGAGACTTTGGGCCGAAGCCACGCGGAAGGGAGTCCTAATTTTCCTGTCTCGCTTGTCCCCAGCTGTGCTAGTTAGTTGTGCATCACTCAATTTTTCCTAGATAATTTCCACCCATCTTCTAATCGCCTCTTAGTGACTGTAATCCTTTTCTCTTCCGTCCTTCCATCGTCGCCAGCAAAACCCAGGGCCCTGGCCAAATCTGTTACCCCTTCAGGGAGGGCAGGGCGAAGCCCCGTGCACTTCAAAATTAAGTGCTCTAGTGTCTCCCTCTCATTATGGCAGGCAGCACATAATGTGTCTGTCTCCTGAAATTTAGCCCTATACGTCCTCGTCCTCAAAACTCCCGTTCTCGCCTCAAACAGTAAAAAACTTCCCCGTGAATTGTCGCACACATTTTTTTTTCTTATGTCCGGTTTTTGTGACCTGTACATTGTTAGAGCTGATTCTGCCAGCATTCTTACCGCCTACAAGATTTGCAAAAATACATTGTTACCACACTTATCGTTGATATTTAGTTGTTTCTAATAAAAAAAAATGTTTTTCTTCTTAGCTTAAACGCAACATCTAATGCATGTTGACACACTTATTACAAAATGAGGTGATATTCTACACGATAAGTGTATCGGTGTCACTTAGTGTGTCTACTGGCAATTTTACAATGACTTCTTGCAAAAGTGGCGTGATAATGAGGTTGGGTACTAGCGGGCGTAGTCACTAATCACGATACGAGAGTTTCGGTCTTGAGGCCTCATCAGTGCAAGCCTGCAAATTGTTAAAATAAACGCAATATACACTGCGTTCTTACTTTCTCTGGACGTCACCACTTTGTGCGCGAAAACGAATGCAACGGTTGCTGAGCCTTCACCAGAAGAGATGAGCATTGTAAATATGTATGTCTTTCGATTTCAGTCACTTCACGTCAGCTTCGCATAAAAGTGTGGGTCCCATATTCGCAACGTCTCATTTTTAAACTTTAAAATGCCGGTTTCTGGTGTTTGGACACACACGGAGGGTTAGGAAGACGGGAAGAGTGAAGAATGTCGGATGTGCAACATCGAGTATGGCAGTTCTGTGTTTAGGTTTATGCAGATGCATGAAAACCACTAAATAACGCAAATTAAATAAGCAATATTATTTTGCCTTAGCACAAGCTACTTGTGAGTTGAAAACAGGATTGTTATAATTGCGAGGAGTATACGTTAAAGTAATTGTCAGTCAATGTTTCAACTACCTCGTTGCATCACTGGGAAGGTATGATGAAAAACACGTTATCCAGAACGTACAGCATCATTTGTCACTTGCGCAGTCGACTGCGCTAAATTACTGGTTGATCGTCTGTTCTTGAGGCATAAAATATAGAGGAGAACCACATTCTCAAATGCTCATAAACGCACAGTCACCGTGTTGCCTACTCTGCACCTCGCCGTAACCGCTGGTTGTACTACACTGTACGATGGTGACCGCACGACCGCACGGCGCCCATTTGCAATCCATGGCCCCGTCAGCCCCGTTCGCTGCCCCGTGGCCCCGTCGCGTCCTCGCGCGTGCGTAGACATTTGCCGAATTTTCGTCGAATTTTTGCCCAACTTTCTTTCAAATGTTCTGCATGTACCGAACTTTGCCGAGTCTGAAGTTCGGCAGATTCGGTCCATCACTAGTCGTAACTCAATCGCTCCGGTGGCCACTTCTTTTGTGTTGTCCTTCGCGGTGGCTGAACCGTTGGCTGCTGAGCTGCCTTTTGTAGAGCCGTCGTGGTGGTTGACGCTGTGGATGCCATTTCTTGTGACGAGCCCGGTCGTCGTCCGGATCTTCGTCGTCTGACAACTCGACATCGCAATCTTCCTTCGTTGCTAAAAGGCGCCGAGATTTGCACCGAAGACGGGTCTTATTCTCCGTACGTACGTAAAATAACAGCGGCCCGGCTGATTCAAGCACCCTGGCTTTCCGCGTTCATGACACTCGCATGTCCACGTACCGCTTGCCAGCACCCTCTCGTTGCGGCCTGTCCGTCATTGTTTCTTGACTCTTATCGCAGGAAGGGCATCGATGTCCGGCACGAGTTTGCGCATCCACCTTCCTCGCAGCAGCTCGCCTGGAGACCGACCATCTTCAACAGGACATGCCCTTTAATTTAATATGCCAAACCCGTACCTTTGAAGTTTCTCGTATTACTCAGGAGACTCCCGAATTTTGATCAGTTTGTACGGTTGACACAAAAATCTCCCGGAAAACGCAAATCTCTCTCCCCTCCCTTCCCTTTGCTCCCGCACTTAAACAGGAAGTTTTGGCCGTCGCAACAGACGGCTGCATTGATAGCAAGGCCCGGCTGTATCTTGCTAGCAGCTATGAGCAGGGCAATGTTAATATTATGAAGTTGCCTTCATGCACAATTGTTGCCAATATTTTTTTTTAAAACACCGCTACCCTCCCCCCTCCCCCCCTGCTTAGAAATTCTCCCGGATTTGGTTTCTCTGAACTAGGCAAGAGCATTCGTTTGCAGCTTTCGTTTTCTTTAGGATGTGTTTGATGGTTTGTACACCCTTTTCTTTGAGCTCCTTAGATTTAGGGCACTGCCGGCTGGATGTAACATGTTTGAAATCGTAAAGCTTTGCAAAAAGCGCGAACTCGTGGCTGCTAAGCTGTGCACCGTTATTGGAGCAGACCTTAGTTGGGATGCTGTATCTTCAAAATATATCCCCCAGACTATCGATGACTTAACTGGTTGTTGTGTCGGGTAGCAGCTGCAACTCTGGGAAATTGGAGATTCAATCGTAGGCGCACTGATAGTGTCGTCCGGAGTCTTGTGAGAGATTGACACCGACACGGTGCCATGGTTGAGAAGGCGTTGGTTGTATAATCAAAGGCTCTGATGGTTGCTTATAAGCATATGTCTTACAGGTCGGGAAACTTTGGTTTAAGGACTCGATGTCAGAGTTTATGTTCGGCCAGTAGATCAATTTCCTAACCCTAGCTTTGCACTTTATCATGCCAAAATGGCCTGCGTGAATCCGCTTCAACATCTCTATGCGCATGCTCGTGGGTATTACTACGTTCGTTCCTTTCAAAAGTATGCCTTCTACTACTGAAAGTTCGGGGGCAACCGATTTCAGCGCCCCTTCCACTTCGTCTCCCTTCGCGGGCTTCTGTAGCACTAAGCAAAAATCCGAACTTTTAGCACTTTCGTGCGCAAGTTTCGCAGTTTTACGAGTGCTGATACGACCGTGAAGGCGTAGATTTCGACATCGGAAGTGTCTGCGGCCCCATTGTTCCCAGGAGCAGGAGACCGAGAGAGCATATCAACCAGGGTTATCTGCTTGCCCGAAAAAAACATGAACGGGTAATCGTATTTAAGCAATCTTAGAAAAAAAAAAAAAAAAAACGTTGCACTTTTGGCGGCATATTGGCTATCCCTGGCCTTGATATGTTTATCAGCGGGCTGTTGTCACTCTCGAGTATGAGTGGGCTACCACACACAAAATGATTGAACTTTTCGCAACCGAAAACCCAGGCCAAAGCCTCTTTTCTAATTTGCGAATATCTCTTTATCTATTCTTTCCGCGTTCTCGACGCGAAGGCTACCGGTTTCTGGCAGTTCACATTACATTGTAGGAGCGTGGAGCCCACGACACTTTGAGACGCGTGTGAATTTACCTTCGTCTTCAAATCTAGGTCGAAAAAAACAAGCAGCGGCGCCTCGCTTAGTTCCTCACATATGGCTGGCCAGTCGTTTTCATAAATCGGTGTCTATTACAAAATGGCGTCTTGTTTGATTAGGGGACGCAGAGTCGAAGTGCGCTGGGAAAGTGACGGTAGGGGCTTACCGAGTCCGTCGGGCTGCTGACCCTCCGAATGATGCCTTCGTGTTATATTCTGTCCAGTTCTGCACGGAGAGGCTCTCGCAGGGAGAGGAGAACCCTTCAATAGACAGTTTTAGTATAGCGTTGCTGGCTCTTACGTACGCAATACTCAATAGTATAGCGTACGCTAAAAACGACTTGCTCGGACTGAATTCAGTTGTGCGTTACGTTTCCGAGTGAACACCTCGCATAATCTTGGTTAAGTTTTCCAGAGCCGTTGAATTCCGCGTGTTTATAGTGCCACCATGCTCCTCAAAAGAAATATTGAAAATGAAAACGTGTCCAATCATTTTATTTCAAATTAAACCAAGCCGCAGCTGCCTCGTCAAGCGCGCTTTTCTCCGGAGTACAGAGACTACGAGTGCGTAGCTAAATTCAATCACGGAGCCTCCGTCGATCGTCCCGTGGAAGCGGCACCTTTCATCAATGCTATCCCGGAATGAAATCTATGACCTGCTGATGTCCGGAGCATAGCGACAACTTCGGCGATTTCTTGAAGAGTCGTTCGTCCGTTGGCGATGAACTGTGCGAATAGGCTTAGCGTTGAGCAGATCGCAGCGTTGGCGCACATTGCGAGCGGTGAACATTTTCACTGTGCACTCCTTCAGCTGCAAGGCGATCTGATTCGACCGCGGTAGGTCCCGGAAAGAATTGCCGAGCTGAACACCACCCAATTTCACGTAACACTGAACTTCGAGAACATCACTACGCCCTTGCTGCGCCAGTCGAGGTAACCGCCATCTTGAAACTGGTGATTTCGTTGAACCCGAGATATCTCGAGAGCTTCCCGCAAAGCCCGCTAGCCCGCAACGCAAAATTCCCAGCGTTCCGTGCTTACGCAATACCCTAGCCCTTCTATAGCGTTCTGCGCATGCGCACTCACGACCCGCAATTTCCTTGCGTACGCAAAGCTCTAGCGTACGGTCCACTAAAACTGTCTAATTTGTCTGAACGACTGGCACGGCGTCGTTGCGTAGCACCACCTTGTATTCCCTCCGGGCACGCCCGGTTCCATGGAAGATCTGCGGGAATTCCTCGACGACCGCTTCGGTGTTGCTCGTCGTCTCGCTTTCATCTGCGCGCTTGACGATGTCTAGCAGACCGTCAAAAAGTGACCAGTCAAGTATCAGCAATATCGAGTAGAGTATGAAAGACTACTTTGTTCTATTTAACAAAAAATCACCAATTAGCAAGGGTGTTGCTTATTTGTAAATTGAATTGACCGGCATCTTGTCAAGAACAAACCTCAAACACCAAGCTATGCCGCAAATGTTCACTTGGTACGTGCTATTTTAGGCCAGATCTAATCAGAGTACGAAGTTGCGTATACATGGGTTGCACGTGACGTCATTCAAAGAGCGCTCCCATGACCACCAGAGACAAGGGCAAGAAGGAGCTCCCCACTTGTCAGGACCCTCTTTTGTGCCTCCCGGATTTGCACAGGCGTCGCTATTCTCCTCCCGGAAGATTATAGAAGATTAACCCCTCACTCGAAATTCTTACAAAAGTAGCTTCCCTCTCCTCCTCTTACAGGGTGGTCAAAAGTATACGATGTGACTTCAGTCCAACCCATGTATAGAATGGAGTGTACAATTTTAATCACCTTTTTCTGCATGATTATTTGCCTGCGTGACGGTGCTGAGTGTAAACAATGTTGGTCAGGAAAACAAGCCTTGTGATTGCCGCTCAGAGTTTCTCTCTATCTCGCGTGAGTTGAAACGTGGTGGCGCCAGTGTGCAAATAGCCCCCAACCACTTCCGGTTCTGAACTATCGTCGGGCTTCCCAGTATTTGCGAGATCAAATATAGACGCAATCTTCTGGAAATGGCCACTTATAGCACTGTCAGACTTAATTCACTCTTACGGTAAAAAGAAGTTGAGTAGAAAGTGGAAATATACGTGAACCGAGAGTGTGTCGGGGCTACCCAAAAGGTGGCGCCACTGAGTTTGTTGCCAAGCAAAAAAGGGCGAATAAAAGGTGTACTGAAAGGGCCTGTCATTAAGCTTTAGTGACATTTCTGCAAATAATATTGCGTTTATCTCAGTTGCGTACTCATCATATATATTTTGAAGCGTATTTGATGAATAAGATTTAATTACATTGCCGCCCGCAGGGCCGATAAAGCGACGCTCGGTCACGCACTCTAGAGGATTCGCGTTTATTCTTGCTCCGGACGTAACTTTTATCATTTATTCCCTCTTTCTTGTTCTCGAAAGTGCCAGTTCATTCTCGTCCCGAGCGCACGACGTTCGAACCTACTTTACCGAATATGCCAGATAGTGACGCACAGTAGATAAGATGCCGCCCGCGACCTTGTCGAGTCAGTCTCGCTCTCGTTTGCTGTTAAGCCGCCAAATCGCCGCCCGCCTTTCCTGCTGCCTCGACGCACATTCTTTTGTTTGGCACACGTTCGCCGATTAAACCTTTATTTTCGTTTCACTGTTTGTCCTCTCGTCACCTTCATTCGTGACAATATACAGGGTGTTTCACGAAAAGTGGACAAATTCGATATTCCGAAAACTGCCCGTCGCAACGAATAAAAAAAGGCTCGTGTCGTTTTGGTTCAGCTCCAGGGGCCTATTTAGGAAAAATATTTAAGTCCGGGATAATTCGATTGTTATTTATTTTTGCGTAATTCACTGTTTTAATATTGTGTGTAAGGGCATAGTTTCAATTAGGAAATTGCTGAGCATCATCGAAAAACACTAAATCAACAAATTGCAGAACGATAGAAGGCACGGGCAGCATTTTACGGCTTTCTGAAAAACCGCACAAGTACGACGGCATTGTAAGTTTCGGTTTGCAATCGGAGCGCATCTCGGCCCCAACGGCACCGCGCCCCGTGGAGAGATAGTGCAGCCAAGCTCTGCTACGCTGTCTGCGCGCAACGCAGCAGAGGCTTGTTGCACTATTTCTCCACGGGGCGCGGTGCCGTCGGAGCCGAGATGCGCTCCGATTGCAAACCGAAACTTACAATCCCGTCGTATTCGTATCCCGTCGGTGGCGACACCGACGGGCTTTCGATCCGCGATCCAGCCTACAGGAATAGAGATCAGTGGTGAACACTGTTCGTTTTACAGCGATAGCGGTTATGGGCTCTTTGCCTCTGGAAATGACGTCCGTTGTTGTTGTTGTTGTTGATGTTGTAGTTATTAATGTTGCAGTTGCCGTTGTATTGCGCCAGTCGTCGACGTGGAATCATTGAAAAAGAGCGCCAGCTGCCCGTATGAATCGAACCCGGGTCCGCTGCGTGCGAAACGCAGGCGTTACTGAGCTACGCCACGCAGTTAACAACCCGTCTTATATATACGGTTTTTGTAGTACCCGATGCCCACTGCACGCGGTCTCTGGAAAACAAGTTGCCTGTAATAAAATACTGCTGTAGCATTGTCAATGCGAAGACCTCGTGCTGGGAGACGCGCTTTGACGCGCTCTGGAGCAAAAAAAAAAAAAGGGAAGAAAAGCGTTGGGAACAAAATGGTGGGATGTCTATTTTGTTCCGAAAGCTTTGTTCACGCAGCCCACGGTGCGTGATCGCGATGACGATGATCAACGACTTCGCCGTGACATCGAAGCTATCGCCTTGACTGTATATTGTATATTAGCGCATGAGTGCTAATTTTTTTGTCGTATTTCTTTGGGATTGCTATTGTGTGGAGACAAAAAAATACTACGAGTGTTTTATAGGTTGTGAATGTCAAGGAATAATTCTAAGCTGTAGTTACTGAAACTGCAAAAATTGTTCCATCTCCCCTTTTTACTACAGCTACTGCTAAAGGCTCTCGCATTTTATGGCAGTTCTGATTTCCTAGTCTGCCGAGTGAATCTCACAGCTTTGTTTTTACAGGGCGCATATCCCGGTGTGACCAGTAGATCACGTGGGACTCGGAGCGCGCATTCGGAGCAGTCTGGTTGACAGCACTGCAATGGCGTCCTCTGCGTCCACCTTGACAGCGTCCATCGAGCCTGCTGTGCACACCAACTCGACTGGCGGCAGCAAGGCTAAGTCTTCCGCGGCCGCACCGAAGGCTCCAACCAGTGCGAAAGTGTTTACCATGCAAACGAATATGGGCCTCAAGGCCATGCACGGTGGATGTTGGTTCACGTTTTTCTCTCGTAAACTCAACCGTTACCGATGGAAATGCGACTTTCTCAGGTGCGGTGCAGCCTTGAAAACGAAGCACTTCAATGGCCAACACTACTTGACTCGCGCCAAGCAGCACAACATAGAGGTGCACAAGCGCGAGTCTTCTTGTCCTTCTAGAGGCAGTGTTCGGAGCTCGTGCACTCCGCGCGATGGCGCAAAACGCAAGGAGGACTCCTGTGCGGACAAGGTAAAAAGATGGCGCCTTTTCTGAATGCTCCATGCAATATAGATCCTTTTCAAAAGTCCACGACGCAGCATTGGTGGTCGCCATTGCTTGCTCACGAAGCGCCTAATTGGTTCCGAGTTCACGCCGAACTGTGACGTAGCCCTCGTGTCCAATTCATGCTCAGGGTATGTGAGCAAGCAATGCCAGACAGGCGTTGGCGTCGACTTTGGAAAAGGGCGTCAGTAGTTGACGTAAATAGTTCCTGCACTGCCAAGGGCACGACCAACTCTAAACTTACGACCACGTCATCTGAGCGCTCCCTATGGAAGAGCATGCTCCCGGCTGAGGGCCGAGTTTTAGCGCCGCCTAGTGAGAGGCGTTCTCACTAAGCGGAAGGAAACCCCGGTCCTCCTAGCTTGTGGGATTCTTCTGTTATCCGTGGCTGCATGCCAGCTGATCGCGCTTTCTGTTTTCAAGCGCGTTCACGCTGTAAAGTGTTTTTCTTTATGTAAAGGATACTGAAGGAGTCCAATTCGTTAATTAGGTTTTTTTTTTTTTAGTTTGCGCAACCGACACCAGATGGTATTGGCTGCGCCCGTGCGCCGCCGATACCATAGAGGCGAACAACCTGAAACTGCGTAAATAGAACAACAACCTGAAGATGCGTAAAATACTGTTCTGCCTGCTCGACTTGCAAGTTATACATCATGCGATGTATGTACATCATGTCATGTGACGACGCCCTACTGGAGAACGCGGCTAAAGATTAATGCTGGTTTTGGCATAACATTTATCTGCCGTTTTCTTAGTAGGTATTTTGAATTTAGAGATAAAAAAATATCATAGCAGGTGTGAAGCCTCGATATTCCGAAAAAGTGTTTAGGTTGGTTAGCTTAAAATATTAATTTAACTTGCCTCAATCATTCTGATAAACCCGAGAAACACACATTGTGTGGGTATTAATTTCGCTTGCGTTATGATTTCCTATGTTTGGTTGCAGGGTGTTTTAGGTAGTTTCGGATGTGCTGCACTCACGACACACTCTTGTGATCTCCGAGTTTGTCAGAATGGTCCAGACAAGTATAAATTTCTCAAGGAGTGTCAGCAACATGTTTTCATTGCAAGTTTTTTTATGACGCCTGCCTTTTTGGTGGATGCCTGTAGCGACTCGAATTCTTAGAACTCCCGAACTTTTAGGAACCACTTTGTGCAACTGAAGTAATCACAATAGAGGGAGGTTTACCGCGTCCTTTACACTATCAATTGATTTTGTCTGAAGTTCTGACGTCATTCGCCCCCTCTCGGTAGGGACTCAGTCCGTGACGTTGTGAGCCCTCGTGGTGAGCTACGCCTAATCAGGAATCAGCTGCGCGCGCAGACGGTTTCCTGCGAACTATGCTCCGTTCCACTTGAATTCCGACCACAGCCGTCGCTACGATTCTTTGCAATCAATTAAGCAACGATAAAAGTGCACCGTCACGGCGTCTTTGTAGGCTCGCTATCAGCGACTAATCACTTACAATGAAGGCGCCATGATCCTGCGCTTTTTTCTTGCGTGATTGGTTTGGCAGGATATAGCAAACCCAGCAAGAAAACCAGCGCCGTGATGATGCTCTGCTTTTTGATTGATTGGCTTCATGGTAGCGCGGACTGTGTTATTGTAACGAATGACAGATGATGAGGCAGAAGAAAACGGAATGAACTAAAGAGTTAATGGGGGCGAACTTGTGCCAGAAATGAAAAAGAAGTTCACACGTCGAGGAAGCAGCAGCGAGCTTCGACGTCGGCAGCAGCAAGCGACAGTTCGTCGGCGTAACAGCTAGCTATCGCGAGAAAGAATCCGTGAATGAATCGGCAATACGGCGCTCGGCTCTATGTCTACTATGCAGTTCAATCTCGTATATTCAACCTAGAATGTTCGGTGAAGAGCTAGGGCGAGACTGACTAGGCAAGGTCATTCTGGCCTCCTTTACGTTTACGCTCGGGGTAAGAGAGTACTGGAATCTTGTAGATGAACGGAGGAGCGTACCTCCTCGGTCATGCACGCGGCAATATGACTTAAGTATAATTGGGTTTGGACTAAGTGGGACTCGTCGCTCACGATCGCTTGCGGTAAACGTGTGATGGAGGAAGTATGCCTTGCCACCAACTATCGCAAACAAGCTAAGTATGCTGGACTAATTAAGTATTCCACTCTGCCGACGGTTTCCTGCGGACTAAGTATGCTGCTCTAGGTGTGGCTTGCCATCGACTAGGTTCGCTGGACAAAGTATGACTCGAATGCATACAGTTATTCCGGTATGCATTCCGCGAGAAAAAAGATCTGGTTAATCAACACCATCTTTTAACGATAGATTCATTGAGCATATTCCATGCAAAGCTAGCTTTACTTCGTCCCGGGTGTATAGCACCTCATAAATTGGTTCGCAGGGCTGTAACATTGCCTGTCCTTGTTCTATGCGCCTACAAACACCACCTGCAAATATCACGCCCATTGAGAGAGCGGTTCAAAAGTTTGGGTTCCCAGATACTGTACCCCTTAATATTTCTTCCGGCATAACCTTAGCAGCAAGACGGCTCCATTTCCACAACTTGGGAACTCCGACAACTTCGGCGGTAACCCAGATAACTCGGGGGATTCGGCTAGGATCTGACGTCAGTAAACGTCATTTCCTTTTTTAGTTCTGATTGGCTGCGGTGGCACGGAAACTTGTTCCGCGCGGGAAAAATCGGTCCCGTACCGATTGCTCTCGCCGTCGAATATTTCGTCAGCGGCGAGCCAATTTCACCGCTCGGCGTAAAATTCCCCATGGATCCGCCCATGGATCCGCAAGTGTGAACGAGCCATCACGTGGTCGATGCCGATGGGACAGGGAGGAGCGTAGAGGACTTTCCGCGTAGCCTTTTATACGCCGTATGCAAAAAGAAGTGCAATCTAGCGTACGTGGAATCAATAATCGAGTTTGCTCCAGATAAGAGGGTTCCCAGAAGAGCCCTTCGCATGGCGTCTTCGATAAAGATCGTGCACTTACCTTGATAGTCCGTTTCCTTGCTTCAGTGACGAGTCTTGCGACATCGTTGCTGGGAATTCCTTTTCCACAATCTCGTCGCCATCCTTTTTTTCTCCGTTTCACCAAAGCTAAACAACAATTCATTGAATACACTAAGACATTATCCTAAAATCATGAAAGCAAAATTGAATGCAGATCTTCTGCGTCCACAGATGACGAAATTCGTCCAATATGGCGGCTCCAAATCGCACGCTAAAGAAATTTCGCGTGCGTCCTATTACGTTGGGCTTCATGGTATAGCGTCAAGATCGCATATACTGCCCGTCCGCCCGTTTCAGATGAAAATTCGGTCTACTTTTGTGTGCCACATGGCCTTCATTTTGCCGTGTGTTCTCTTGTCCAGCGACCGGAGACCGTCGACGGCGACGGACAGGTGCCGGCGAAGAAGTCGACAGGCGGCCACCTGCCCATAGGCGGCGCGTCCATGGCTAGCGACAGGCAGCACTCGCAAGACTCGCCGCCAGGGAATGCTGAAGACGCGGCGGGCGACAAAAGCAAGTGAGGCCCCCCTCCGTTTCGTTCTGACTGTTGTTGCCGTCTTTAATCCTCCCGAGATTTTAACTCGCCGGGGCGTATAACTCGGGGGTGCTACAAATCCGTGAACCGAGCTCGCTCAGTCAGGTCAAGTATGTCTGCGATGACGCTGCGATCCGACGTAGCCCATCAAGCAGTGACAAAAATGCATCGACACGGCGGTCCTTCTCCCTCTGGGAAATTCACTGTCATCGGCTAAAGCGGAGTGCGTCGTTTAATCCCTGCCCACGTTGGAAGGTGGCACCATAAGTTAATGGCGTCGCTCACTCAGGCGTCTGCGAATGCGCCCGAAGTTGACTTGGCAAGACTGTTGCTCTTATTTTTGTGTTACAGGAGAAGTATGCACCTTGAAATTTCACGAGGTAAAACTGGCTTGCTCGGTGCACTTTCAGTGTACGTTTGGGGTTTCTATCTACACATGACACATTTTGCGGCTCGATTTTCGGCGTCGGCTCCGGTTGAGCCACCCTATAGTTAGAGAGAGTTTCAGTATATCGTTTTGCCAATTCCGCTACTCTATCCGCAATCCGCTGTACCTACCGTAGCGGAGCAACGTTTTTATGTTTTAGTAGCGCGTTTGCAATCTTGGCAACCCTCTTCCGGAATATAGCGTTACAAGAGCTAACTCAATGACACAAGCGACTTTTTGAGACACTAAAGCTACGTAAAATAACATTATATAGACAAATTCGTTGTAGTAGCCTACTAATGTCGAGATCTATTTATAATTTTTATCCTTTGGTTGATGAAAGTGCTCATCTTTGCTTCTTTTATATTTAAACGTAACTGATAGTCAAGCTGGCCAAGACCTTCTAATCTAAGTTAAGACAGTCAAGCGTAAAATAGGCTTCTCTCGGACGCCGCCGGAGTGTTGTGATCATGCGTATCGCTTAATCACTTAATCACGACGTGGGTGTAATATTTTAAGTTGAGAAGGGGACCAAGCCTACATGATAAGAAAGGGTGGTTACCGTCCGGTGACCGAAGCAGACGCCTGGAGGCGTAAAGAAGCAGTCCAGCCCAGAGACGTGTACTCAATAAACGGCTCTGGTCCAGACAAGTCAAGGGTCAGCGAGCATCTCTTCTTCTTTTTCCGGCCGGCCCTAGGCGGGTGCCATTTGCTCGTGTTTATTACGTCATACGCTGTACCGGTCGGCGTGAGACCGGTAGCGCCATCTCTTTTAGAGCGCAGCTCTTAGGCGCCCGTTTCCGGCTTGAGCGGCGTCGCCGTCGGCGTCGCCGTTGGCGTAACCGCGCGGTGCATGATGGGTAAATTTCCCCACTAAATTTAGCGGAAAATATTTCCCGTAAAATTTAGCGGAAAAATTTTCCCGCTTAATCTAGCGGAAAATTTTCCCCGATTTTCCCCGCTAAATTTAGCGGAAAAATTTTCTCGCTAATTCTAGCGGAAAATTTTCCCGCTAAATCTAGCGGAAAATTTTCCCCGCTAAGTTTAGCGGAAAATTTTCCCCGCTATAATCTAGCGGAAAAAGTTTCCCCGCCCCCACCCCTCAAGGTCACGTGACTCCCCCGAGGTCACGTGACCCCCCCCCCCCCCCTTCGTGCCTTCCCCTCCTCCTCAAGAGCTGCGCTCTAATTCGGCGTTACAGGGAGTTAGTTGTAAACAGCTTTCATTTTTTTTTTAATTCAAAGAATACAACAGTGGGAACTGTCGGAAAGATGGCTGCTCGGACTGGATGCACTCGACAGTATGAGACACATGCTTCCGACGCGTCCTTCCGCTCAGCTCCGCCCAGTACAGGGTGTTGTAGATTATGCGATCTGGTAGTAGGTAACGAGAGGAAAAGGAGGTAGAGGAGCGCAGAACCACAAGATTATGAACGGCACGAGAGAGAACGATAAACCGACATAATTGAGACAGACGTGCCCGGGATCTCTTCCTTAAAGGGCCCATGAAACGATTTTCCTACTTCTTCCTCCTTAGCTTTAATCCTCAACTCAAATGCGAATTGTGAAATCACGCCGCCGTGACATTTTTTGGCACCGGTGCGATGACTCCAAGCTTTCACCGTGCTTTTTATGCACACCATAGAATTTGTCATTCCCCAGTGACGATAAGTTCCGTCAGGGCACTCATTGGCCACGAACGCGAATCCGAATATTCGTCGACGGATTTATTGTTGACGAGCGCATACGTCCGAGTGACGCAGTTCTCGTGTCCAATGCGTGAGCTGGGCTCTGCTGACGTCAGTTTGGCGCCGGTGACGCGCTTTTGGAACCGCGGATGTATCATAGTGAAAAGGCGGAGAGCTTTCGAAGGCAAGAAGTTACAAAATAGTCCGCTATATTTTCAAATGTACGTACCGAAAAGCTGGCTGTTGACTTTCTACCCTCTTTCTTTTGGCCAACGAAACGATATGCGATTAGTAAAGTCCCAATTTAAAATCTTTTATCCCAGCCCAAATTTCGTTTCATGGCCCCTTTAAAGGCTGAACTCCATAGAGCGAATTATGTGACGAATAACTGGCGAACGCCGCCCGACGGCACGCCCGACTTTTGCCGGGAGCCGTCGTGACTGGAAGGGGTTCTGGGATCAATTCACTTGTACGATCCACACCAATTCCGAACTCCCGCCAATCGAGAAGTTTCAATACCTCTCACGTATCTCACAGATGACGCGAAGGGAGCCGTGGAAGGGGGTCCGACTCTCAGAACAAAATTATGACCTCGCGGTACAGACACTAACTACAAGACCGATTTGGACGACGGCACATCCTAATTTATGATTACACTGATCGGCTTCTGAGCTTGCCTGCGGTCAACAGTTCAACCAACGCAGTACAGCTTCGTAAACTCTACGATGCGATACGTTTCCGAACAACATCTCCTCAAGGGCTCGATGTCCCGCCTAGCAACTACGCTGTCGTCCTACATCGTGTTATCATATGCGGTGCCTTCCTGCTGACCTGGCTATACTATACCGATAAAAGTTAAGGGAAGCGGCACTGACACCATCAGCCGACACACTTGACATGCGCCCGGAAGAGCAGGTCCGCGTCATCATGTTATTTCTACAGACTCAAGTGGAGGTTCGAGAAGATGTCCGAATGGAACACCCAAGTCACCCTCCCCGGGATGGGTCATCGCCGATACCACGTCAAGAATCCGTACAGGCGAGCCACCCTTCAGCACTGGCGCTCTCGACCGAGGCTATTGGCTACCGGGCGGCCTCATGCCCTTTTTGTGGTACCACCCAGCACGCGGTGCAAAACTGCCAGGCTAGACTTTCAACACAAGAAAAACGAACCAAGCTTGCGCGAGCACGCTGCTGCTTCAAATGCGGCAAGCGAAATCACATCGCTCGTGTTTGCCGTTCGTGCAGGAACTTGACATGCGCCACTTGTGGAGGTCACCACTTGACTATACTCTGCGATCTATCAAGTCTCACGTCAGCCGCATCCACGGTGGAAGAAATACATTTAGGTGGTGACTCTGGCCGCTCTTCCCGTGGGGAGCGAGCGACCAGATTGTGTTCGGAGCTAGCCTCGAACAAGGAGCTATACTCTGTTTCACCTTATGATGTACCGCAGGAAAGGCTACAAGCGCGAGCTCCTTGCTCTGGGGCACATCTCGGCGGCACAAGCTCTCGTGACTTAAGAGCGGCTGCCAACGCTATGAGCTCGCGCTTCTAGCTTTCGCTGCGGTACAACATAAGGTGAAACGAAGTATAGTTATTTCCGCGCCACCGCGGAGGGCGCTGAGGTGTGAGCACCGTGGGTACGAGGTCTTTCCTCGGCGGCCACGGTGTCGGGGGCTTAGCTTGCTCGCCTTTTTCGTGGTGTGGGGGTGGTGTACAGACAGTGGCTGGCCTCATGCTTTGCTTTGGTGCAGCGTCGATTTTAGGTGCCACCATCGTGCACGAAGATGAGCCTTAACCCGAAGAAGTTATGCTATAAGAATGGGAAAGACGTGCTTCGTTCCCAATTGCAATTCGGGGTACCGGAACTGCGCAGAGCGAGTGTCCTTGTTCAAAGCTCCATCGAATGACGCTCGCCTGGAGCAGTGGCGTCGTGCAATCCCGAGGGCCGATCGCAAGTTACTACGTAGTCTCATCTCGCTGACCAAGTGAAGACCAAGCGTGACAGTCTAATTTCTGTCGAAGACTGGGAATGCGAAAATGTCTGGACAGAAAAGACTCAACCAACCAAGGCTGTGGACTGCATACTATATTATGTAACTGGGTTTTTGACTGTGAAAATGAAAAAAAGCTACACGCTGCCCTGCATGCAGATCCGCTTTCAACATCGACAAGAACACTTCCACTGAAGCAGTACTGACAAACGTGAAGAACAGGGTAGGCCTTATACAGCCCAACAAGAACCTTTTCCAGCTACTGAAGGAAGCGGAACAGTCCTTCGTGGAAAATAAAAGCCACCAGACTGTCTACTGAGACAAAATCGGCAGTGTTCTTGACACATGCACAATAACGTTTCCATGCGCTGAACACAGAGAAGAAACAATTGCCCAGTTGCTCCACTACTACTTCAGCATGTGAATGCGGCAACACTGTAAGCATATTACGATGAGTAGGCGCAAACAAGCTCAAGAAATAAAGAAATCAGCAAAGCAGCGCTCGTCTTAGTTTAAGGGCATGGGCGAGAAACACAGGATGTAGGAGATGGCGTTCTTTGGTAGTATGCAGTGAATTCAGCTTTTGTGTACATTTTAAAGCAAAAATATTTGTCAGGTCTTTTTTTACCTGTAATACGGGGTGACACCATATTCTGAGAGTATAGATGAAAAGTGATTTATGTCCTATAACCGCTACCATTATTTGACTTTCAGTCACTGCGTCGTCATCTCAGTCAGTATGTCATCATAATGTGTCATCATTTCAGTCACTATGTCATCATAAATATAATTTTTTTCTGCTAACAAGGTTTATATGTTCCACAGTACAATTTGACATTGTATGTAGAAATCATTTGTAATGCTGTAACCTTTATGAGCATGTAAAGAATTATTTAGGCCCCGCTATGCAACATTATTATAATTTTTTTCTTTTTAATTAGAAGGCAGGAGCAGGGTAGACAAAATCACCCGACCTCCTATAAAGCCACGCAATGTATGCAAACAATTTACGGAACTGTTACCAAACATGCTGTTTGACAAAACATGCGAGCACAACCGAGCTGTTTACTCTAAATTACTCTAAATTATTGAAGGCCCAGTAGATTATTCCGGGAAGTTTTATATTTATATGAGCATTTTTGCCACGTTGAGTCATCATCGAAATGTTCTCGTCAAAAAAAAAAAAAACAGGAACCGCATGGGGGAAAAGGCAATCAGTGCCAGTGCGCCAAAATAAATCCATCACTTCTCTGCACAGTACACAGGGACCGAGTAAACAATGCATAATTTCCTTCACAAGCCCTCTAAACAAGCCTTCACAAGCCCCTCTATACTTGGGCGCCATCTATCCCCGCGGGAGTGAAGAGCGTTTGGTTCCCCGAACATAATGTGGTCGCCGCGTGAGACAGAAAGTCATCACCTAAATGTATTTCTTCCACCATCGCCGCATCGGACAACTCACACCCAGGAGGACTTAGATACCGCAACTGTCGTGAGCGCCGCAACCACCAATTTCCGCTCATCTGCTGTCTTGCTGCAAACTGCTAGAACGTGGGCAATATGAACACCGAGACACCTCCTACTGAGGCTGTTACTGGACAGTGGGAGTCAGCGCACGTTTATCAGGCAGGACATTTCTGAAAAACTGGGCTGTGAAGTCGTTGGCCAGGAGGAGCTTACTATATACACATTTGGAAACACAGCCACCAAAGGGTCCTGTCGACGAGTGGTTGTGACCCTCCATAGCCATCAAAGCAACCAGAAGATATCACTTGAAGCACTGGAAGTCCCAGACCTGTGCAAAGCATCACACCAGCAGCTAGAGGACAATCTACTGAGGCAACTTAATTCCAGCGGACTTCAAGCCGCAGATATCATTCCTGCTGGGGCTCAAGGCAGTGTGGACAACGACGTCGGCGTTCTCATAAGCTCAGACGTCTACTGGCAAGTCGTCACGGGGCGGATCCAGCGCATGACTGACGACCTCACCGCCGTAGAATCCATATTTGGCTGGATGGTCCAAGGAACCTACTCTCAAGCCATCAAAGACCAGCTCCAGGTGCACATACAGATCATCGGTATCCTGGTGGCCGAGAAAACGGAGCTTCAGTCGGCGCTCTCCTAGAGCCAGCAGACCACCAAGAATAAGGCCGTGGAGACGGAAGAGCTGCAAGGAAGACTGAAGGCGGTTAGAGAGAGAAACACGAACTTGGAGCGAATGTTGCACTCTGTCAGCAGCCAGAGCCAGGTTCAGGAGACGGGTTCCCAAGAGTACCTCAGGGAAATCAAGAGGCTCAAAACGGAACTGAACAAATCAAGCAAATCAATCGAAGAACTGAAGCAAGAACTTTCTGAGTTGAGCAACAAGCTTGGCAAGAAGGCGAAGGACAATGAAGCCCTGCAACAGGAGCTTGGCGACGTCTAGAAGGAGCTGTCCTTGGCGCAGCTTTACGCTCAGCAGCTCGGAGGCGCTCCGGTATCTGAGAATGTGCACAGCCAGTTGGAGGAGCTCCACCAAGAGAAGTTTGACATGGAGAAGAAAGTCAACAAGTTCAAGGATGCGATGGAGCAGATTGCGGCTGAAAAGCGGCAGATGTCCTCTCACTACAAGTCGCACATGAACCGGCTCTCTCAACAGCTGAAAACAAGCAAGGCAATGCTGGAGAAACGAATACCTATTACTTCTCCACTCCGCACATAAGAGTCAGCCAACGACGTCTCCGCGTATTCTACCGGGAGCAGCTGTGGAGCACCTGCAGCCTCGCGCTTGTTGTTCTGACATCTCGGACTCGCTCACTGCGGGCATCCAGGCATCGGACACCCTGACATCTGGCGCTTTTTCTGTCTTTCACGTGGCGTTCAAAGCGGCACGCGACGGCAAATGCACATCAAGCTAATCTTATACACGTGTCGCCATCTGCATTTTATATTAATAAACTGCGATTTGCCGTAACTGAATGGGAAATGTTTGAGGTCTAATAACATTCTTAACGTGTACTATACCAATATGGAAGTTCTGGAAAATGTAATATTAAAGGATGCTTCGTAAATTAATGTCTCGTCACTTTGATTAGTTGACGTGATTCCGTTTTTATAGCACCATAAAAAATACCATTTTGAACTTTGTTTTTTATTTTAAAATATACATCGTCTGTACGATTCGTTGCTTACTTTTTCCATTTATTAGATCCAGCCGAACGCTCACGTATAATATCGTGGACGGTGGGACGTTATAACTCGAGAAATATTTTTTCCAATGTCTGAAACTATGGTCTGTTAAAAGCTGAATAATTAACTACCATCTAAAATAACCGTAATATCGAGACAATAAGGTATTGTTGAAAAACAGTTCTTTAATTTGACCTTAACTTTATAATTGTAAGATACGTAGAAAGAAAGCTATAAACCGTCAAAAAGTACCAAAAGATCACGCATGGTGGGGTTGCACCTTAACACAGGGTATCCTTCTACCGGATGGACTTGTTAATGCTAATGGTGATATTTATAACGGGCGGTAGCTTGCGCCACCTAGACTAGAAACCAAAAATATTATTCTTCCTATCGCCCTTTGTGGTTTTTCTGACTTTTTTTCCTCAACATGACTTAATCACGATGGACCGCAGCGCACCCAAGACGCCATCCCAGCGAATCGAGCACTGTGTACGAATCACGTGAGTATACGCACCCTGCGCAATGCTGCGTTTCTTCAGAATTTCACATGACACTCGCACGGCATTGGAATGGCTCGTAGCGTCCGCTGCTGTCCATCGTGAGGAGAAAGGGAGGATATTCGTGTCTCGACGGTCTCGATTGGTCCCAGAAGGCCTAGTTGCTATGAACGCATGAAATCAGCAGCTCGTTTTGTGCGCCCGGGAAAACTCGATGGTGTCCGTTTCCTTCACAACGACGATTCGCGTGCGGCGTGACGCACCGCGCACCGCCACATCCCCTTCCCCGGGCCACGCAGCACCTCCTCTCCCGATCGGTCCGAAAGGCACGTGACAACATGACGTTCGCGCCATCCGTGCTGCTATTGGCTACAGCCCTCCGAAAATCGGACAGCAGTGTGGCGAATATCTGGCAAATTGTCGCATGCCGGTGCCGGACAGAGCCCCCGTCCGACGCTCCACTGCGACGAATACCCTCGCCACCGAACGTCGTTCCGACAGTTCGCACATGGAATTGGACAGTTTTGAGGCGCGACTGCCCGACATCGTGTCCTACTTGGGAGTCTCCAGATGGCGCTTCAAACGACAGGTGTCATGTTTAAACAGACACTGACAGGGTATTTATGCTCGTCGAAGATTTTAATTCGAAAGCAATAGCTGTCCCATGGAGCGAAGCCGACATTGTCTGTAACCGTTGTCTGTAACCGTCTGTAGCAGAAAAACGGCTCCTAAATTCCCATTCCCAATAAAACACAAAGAAAAACACAGCAACACTATGCTTCGTCACGGAAGCGGTCGTGAAGCCGGCAGGGTTCGCCGCGCCTGCGCAGTGGGGGA
Organism: Ixodes persulcatus; assembly: GCA_013358835.2. Classification (NCBI taxonomy): domain Eukaryota; kingdom Metazoa; phylum Arthropoda; class Arachnida; order Ixodida; family Ixodidae; genus Ixodes; species Ixodes persulcatus. Next base: position 780,224 of record JABSTQ010010951.1, on the reverse strand, counting down.
GCGTGGTGTCACCGCCGGAGCTAGCGTGTACTAGAAGAGACGAGTGGTGTCACCGGAGTGCTATTTAGGTACCTCCGCATGTGGAAAAAAAACCGGCTAATCCAAGCCACTTCGCTCGTAACGCCCTCTTGGGCGCTACGAGCGGAGCGGTTTGGATTAGCCGCTTTTTACGAAAAACGGGTTTCGTTCCAAACCCAGGATCGACCGGCACACTGGTCAAGGTCATAGAAACAATAGAACGCCGGACTATATTTTTTATACAACCTAGACGTCAGGCGTCATGTACATAAAGTCACCGCGACCTTACTTGTTGTCACAACGCCATGTGACATCAGGACGACGCCTTGACGTCAACGTCGTCATCGACGTTGACAACCTGCGTTACATGACATTAAGACTGCGTTCTGACGTCATATTGCATTGACAACGACGACGATGTCAACATTGACGTTGATGACGACGACGACAACGTCACGGGACGTCAAGATGACGGCGTCCTTGTCAATGCGACGTCATAAGGACGCTTGGTGTCAGTTCGTCAACGTTGTCGACATGACGCAACTCGACGTCAAGAAGACGTCCCGACGTCATCGTCGACGATGTTACGCGACGTCAAGACTTCGTCGGGACTGCGCGTCGACGTTGATGCTGGCGAAGGCGACGACGTGACACGCCGTCAAAGCTTCCTTGTGACGTTGACGTTAACAATGACGTCAGGACGACGTTAACGTGACGTCATAGCAATGTTTGACGCTGCGTGGGGCGTCGATGTCAACTTCGGCATCGACGACCACGTTCACGTCGTCCTCGACGCGGCGCGCAACGTCACGACCGCGTTGCAACGGCGACTTGATGTCGCGTAACGGCGTCGTCCTCAACGCGATGCGATGTCACGACCGCGTCACAACGGCGACTTCATGTCGCGTAACGGCGTTGTCCTCGACGCGATGTCACGACTGCGTTACAACGGCGACTTGATGTCGCGAAACGGCGTCGTCCTCGACGCGACGGGATGTCACGACGGCCTTACGACAGCATCTTGGCGTCGCGTAACGTCGTAGTCGACGATAACGTCGTGGCGTCGTCGTAACGTCACTTCGTCTTGCCGTGGTGCTTTGACGTTACCTCTGACGTCAAGATCACATATAAAAATACAATATAGCACCTAAGGGGCTTTATTGCCCATATGACCTTGACCTGTGTCGTAGCTCGATCGCACGCAGCGAAGGTGGCGCTGCGATCGAAGTGGCTTGGTTCCACCTGATCGCTTTCCACATTCCAACTGAAAGCATGAGCGGAGCCTGTAGCTCGTCCCACTCGTACTTTCTAGTACACTCTACCGGAGCTCTGTGTGCGAAAGTAAGACGTCGTGCGCTCCTTGTAGGAATGCGCTGTGTGTTGGGATGTTTTCGCATTCCTTCACGCAAGCAGTCTTAATTGTATCTGCTGAATATTTTTTTATTTCAATATGACCTATAAGAGTCCAACTAGAAAGAACAAAATGTGCGGCTCCAGATTCGTTTTCTTTCCGCCCGAGAACAGCCGGTCGAGAATAGGTCGTGTTCAGTCGCGCTTTCTTTTTCTTCCATAGTCATGTGGACTCGAACTACGCGTACAAAATATATTCAAAGTTGTGGATCATTTGTGTACCTTATATGAGTGGTTCTCAACCATCGATGCTTCGCGGACCCCTTGTGGATCGGCGGAGATGATGGAGGACCCCGTTCGTGGTGAGAGGAGAGGAAAGGTAAAGGTTAAATATAATAATGATTTAATAAATGGATATAACTAAGGGCTAGTGCGAAGTAGACCATTCTTATTGTCATACACACGAGAAAACTCGCCCGAAAACTGAAACATTTCTTCTCAACCTGAAAAAAGAGAACTTTTAATGCCGAGCTCGACTGATGAGGCAGGGCTTCGCGGACCCCTAGAATGCCTTCGCGGACCCCAAAGGGTCCGGGAACCCCCATTTGAGAACCACTTCCTTAGATGACCCACGTCATTCAATATTAAAAATACAAGCGAATTATAACCCAGTTTTGTGGCCTCCAAGAAACTGCAAATACGTTGATCGAAATAAACAAGAAATGTTGCTTACATCACAGGAAGTACATGTACCACGTCATTCTCAATATGGCGAAATATTGCGGGTTGCACGACGCGATGGCGGGGCACGACGGACCAACATTGCCACGAACGTGGGTCCACTGTTACGGAACAGTCTCTTTCGAAATCATGGTTCCAGAGTTTCTGGTATGAAAACACATGTTCGCGTTCTATGGATTCACGAGCGGCCATGGCATGCTTTCAAGCAAGATCTCGTGAGAGCGCTCGTGGTGTGGACGCGCGTTCTCTACCAAAAACTCTTGAACCGGTGATTTCGTAAAGAGGTGGATTGATCTTCAAGCGTAGAACATCGAACGGAAGGGATAGAAGTGCGAAACAGTCACACGATGAACGGTGCACGCAACTTTGTCGTCGTCTGCTTGAGACGCCGGACAAGCGGAGAAGAAAGAAACGCGCTCGGGTGTAACCACGTGACTTCCGGCAACAAACTCCCTCCTCTACAGTTCTCCCTCCTTGGTACACATCGTCCACGTATCGCGGCCATGAGCTTCGGTGCTCAGGTTTCAGTTTTGGTTTCGAGCAGTTGAGGTTTTGGGCTTTATTAAAAATATACGTGACTTTGTATCGGAACATACATTGGGTAGTCTCCTCGCACCACGTTAAATCACCTGGCAAAAAATTTAAAAAAACTTGGGTGCGTGTCAGTGTCTCTGAAGAGAAAAAATAAAAAAGAGTATACTCCCCCTCCCCCTAAGGGCCTTGCCTCCTCGAGAGAACGACGACGAAGACGGTGGGGTGTTAGATTGAGTTTCCACAGCGAAGTATATATGAGCAGTTTAATGTAGTCTATGCAGGTAAGCTCTCGGCATTTGATAGCTCCATCTTGAGTGGTGGCATGTAGACTTTTTCATACCTTTCACATACCATGGGGCTTGCAGTGATAACCTAATTGGACCACCTGCACCGGGAATTAAAAGCGGTCCTCGTCTCGTAGACGAAGTGGTCGTGAGCTTAAACGTGACGTTGAGTCTGATAAGAATCTCTCGCGATTCAAGCTCGCAATCGTCTGACTTCATAAATAAAGATTCTTGGGGGAAATGCGAAGCTCGATAACATTGCAGCCACACTCGCGCTGCAGCTTCTTGTGCTCATAGCACACTTTCTGCTATTGTTCTTATGCTTTTTTAAAATTGTTTATCCATCCCACGACCACGCAGTGGTAGCCAGACAACCGTAGATTTTCGGAAATTGCAGCACGGTTCAAACTGAGTGATCCTATAACGCTGTCTGCGGCATACCTCTCACACCATATAATTTGTTTTGCCCCTGCAGGATGCAAACGTCGTCTTTGTTGTTTTCCAATGAGCGCCAGCAGAACGCGATGAAGTCGTCTCGTGCAACCTGTCTGCTCGCAACTCCAATTCACTATAGGTGGCGCCACTGGTTTTCTAAAATGGCGGTTATAGTGAGGGTCGAGGTGCTTGCCGGTATATCAGTTGCTGAGCCTGTCTAGTGCGCTGGCTTCACTGAGCGACACAAATTATTCCTGCTTATACGAGGATGCTAGGGTGTTATGAGCGAAGGTCACCACTTTATCCGTAAAACAAAAACGGTGTCCAGCGTATTATTTGCGCCAAGAGGCACGTTTTAATTCTGGAACGAAACGAAAACTAACTTCTATTTTCGATCATGGTGTAATACGCCAAAACAACACGGACGAAAACGAAGAGAGAACTAGAGAGGACTCAGCGTGTACGCCGCGTCCATCCCAGTTCTTTTTTCGTTTTCGTCCTTGTTGTTTTGGCGTATTACACCATGATGCAACACCAATAGACCCTTTCCGAAATTCAGTGCCATCTGGTGGTTTGTAAAGCAGTTTAGGTTTTGCCATATCAATGGCGGAAATTAACATGTATCGGCACCGTCACTTTTGCAAGTCAATGGCACGCGAGGAATTGTTCAGTGTGAGCTCTTTCTCAATCACTTTCAGTTCGATGGTGACCAAGAACCCGCATTCTGAACAAAGCTACAACCCACTCAGATTCCTCGTGAAACTTCTATACACCAAAGTGCTTCAAAGCCGATTGTGTACCGCCCACAGATTAACTGAATCTGAGTTATTAGAAATAAACGCTTACGTAGCTCTTGTGTTCGTCCCGTCGTCGCGTCGTACTGACCCGTCAGTATTGACCCGTCGTACTGACCCGTACGACGCGACCTACATCGCGACGACGCGACCTACATCGCGTCGTACTGACCCCCCAAATGTACAGGCCTCGCAACATTCGCTTAGGAGAATCTTCAACGTCTTCCTTTATCAGTCACTAGAAGGCCGCCATTGGTATGGCACAGATGCCCTTCCACAGATGATGATAGTGATCCAAGTGGCCAGACTGAATTTCGGAAAGGGTCTATTAGCTATCCTTATCCAATTCTATTTTGGGTTTAATTTCTCCGTATAAGTGTTAATTTCAGACTCCTTTATAATTCAAGATGTGTCTCGCGGCGTAATTATTGAGCTATAGCTATTGTTCGCGGAAATTTAATATTGTGATATACGTGTGCGATCCAGGCACTTAAAATATTTTGGAGTTCAGTGTCCTTTTAAAGAGAGTGTCCTTCATACGCCGTAGAAGTAACATGGAATATTGTATTGGTATAAATCTGTGCTGATATTTGTGTGTCCTTGCTGCCTTTTCTCGCTCAGATAATTGTCATGTGAAATAATAAACTGCCGGCTTTTTAATGGGTTTTGGGGAATTTAGATCATTAATAACTTCCCATTATTCCCAGTACCAGAAGAACAAAATCAATCAAATTGTTAAAAAATATCGCCACTGTTCATGAGTGTTAACAAAAACGTTTAAGAAACGCTGTTCTCACTACAAGAACGCAAAGACGGAATCCGAGTCAGACAGCAGAAGTGTTTGTGTGTGTGTTTTTTTTAAAGCAACGCGCTGGTGCATTGGACGTTATATTGTCACGAATGACGAGGTGACAAACAAGGAATAACTGAGGAAACTGAACCGTTTAATGGGGGCGAACTTGTGCCCAAAAATAAAAAGAGAAAGAAAGATAACAGAGCTTTGCGGGCGTCGAAGTCGGCGTAGCAGCAGAGTCGAACGCTTGGGCGAGACTGAGTCCGGCTGGTTACGCGGAGCCCCTTTTGTGCACGCGTGGGCTTCTGGAACATTCGGCCTCGAACGTTCGGCGCACAGAACATTCTAACCTAGAACGAGCAACACGGTTCTCGAAATTACCAGAAATCTAAATTGGAAGAATAAACAGAAGACGCGGCGCTCCCAGGGATCGAACCCTGGGCTTTCTGCGTGGAAGGCACGCGCGATAACCGTAAGGCCACGAGCGCGCTGCCTACTTAGTCAGCTGCGCTCGCGGCATTATTCCCCGCTTTAAAAAAGTGCATCGTCCCGATGCAGCACAAAGCGAAAAAAACAAAAACAAATCCGAAACAAAAGGACAGCAGAATTGCGAGCCACAGTTCACAGTTCACAGTTCACAGTTTGACGAGAGTTCAAAGTTCTATCGTTCGTAATACGGCTTGAGGAACATTCCAGTCTTGCAGACAGTCTTGCAAAATGACGAACTTCACAAGGCAGGTTTTGCCGTGAATCTCAACGCGCGCAGTGCACCTGCCGACAGGTGTGATGAGATGTCCGCCGGCGGTTCGTATCTGCGGTCCGTCCCACGACGTCATAACTTTCCGAAGGCGGCGAGAGTGTCTCCCACTCAAAACGGAGTAGTCTGCTCCGGTGTCGACGAGTGCTGTCGCGTCGTGGCCGTCTATGATAACGTTGAGGTTATTCGACACTCTTGCAGAAACGTCGTTTCGGGGCGTTGAGGCGTTAAAGAGGGAGTGCTCCGACGATCTTGGAGGATCTTGGCATCGTTCGTCTTCGGCAACACCACCTCCCGGCATTGCCGCGCCTAGTTTTCTCGACGGGAGGCGATAGGTGACAGGCTGTCTCGGCGAGATCGACGGAAGGGCGATGGCGAGCGTCGGGGAGACGGTGAGCGGAATCCTCGGGGAGTCGACTCAGGAGATTAAGAGCGGCGGAGGTAGTTCTCGATGTCCCGAGGTCGCTCTCCGAGACGTGGTCGAGGGTCGTTGGGCGCAAACCCTCGTAGGCCCAGCTGGCGGTAAGGGCATCGTCGGTAGATATGGTCGGCTTCCCCGCAGTGGTAGCACAACGGACGTCGGTCGGCCGTCGTCCACACGTCGGTCTTCCTTGGCGCAACTTGTTCTGGACGAACGTGCGCCCGATCTTCCTGGCGTCGGGGATGCTGCGGCTCTGGAGGCACACGTCGGCGAGGCGCCATGTACGGAAGCGGGGCTGGTGGTGCTCGGCGGACCATTGCGGCTTAGCTTAACGTCGGTTCCTCCGGTGTCACCGTGTTGATGGGAACTTCAGGGTGGACCGCCCGTTGTTCTCCGTTGCGCACTGGGTCGGCGATGGAGAGTGTCGCTGGACGACTTGCGGCTGGCAGCAACTGGCGGAGTTCCTCCAGGACGACCTCCCGGATAATTTCGCGGATGTCCGTACCAGGAGCGTTCTCGCCGCCAAGCAGCGCGGTTGCAGCGACACTTGGATGTCGCTGATAGTGGGAAGCGCACGCTTGGAGGGCGCGCTCGATGTTTGTCGCCTCGGTGACGAAGGCTTCGACGGTGCCCGGCGGGTTGCGCACGAGGCCTCCAAAGATGTCGTCTCTCACCCCGCGCATGAAGACCCGCAGCTTCTTGTCGTCTGTGGCTCGTGGGTCGGCACGGGCGCTCAGGCGGAGGACATCTTCTACGAAGCTTGTGACGCTTTCGTCGGGGCCCTGTGTTCGAATTCGGAGGAGATCTTCTGCATTCTCCCGTCGGTGTAGGGTGGCGAACATCCGCTGCAACTCGGCCACACAGATGTCCCACGACGTAAGCGAAGCCTCGTGATTCTCGAACCAATGCCTCGCAGTACCCTCCAGCGAAAAGTAGAGGTTCTGGAGGCACTGCTCCGCAGTCCATCTGTTGTGGCGCGCCACACGCTCGTAGTGCTTGATCCAGTCTTCGACATCCTCGTGGATCTCGCCGTGGAAGGGAGTCGGCGTACGGGAGCGGCGGGCAGGTGGACGACGGCAGGAGCGGCGGGGGTCGGCGACTGGTTGACCATCGTCGGCCTCGTTGGCTGCTTGGTCCTTGGCGGCAGAAGTCCGAATTCCGGGTGTAGGCCTTGGGTGCGTCGACTGGACCGGATCTCGGTAGTGCCTTCGTTGGTTCTTCGTGGACTTGGCGTCGGACTTGCACTGCGGGCCCTCGGAGGGGTACGCGGCAGGGGCATGCGTTACCCCGCACCTCCACCAAAATGTCATGAATGACGAGGTGACAAACAAGGAATAACTGAGGAAACTGAAACGTTTAATGGGGGTGAACTTGTGCCCAAAAATAAAAAGAGAAAGAAAGATAACAACAGAGCGTCGCGTGCGTCGAAGTCTGCGTAGCAGCAGAGTCGAATGCTTGGGCGAGACTGAGTCCGGCTGGTTACGCGGAGCCCCTTTTGTGCACGCGTGGGCTTCTGGAACATTCGGCGCGCAGAACATTCTAACCTAGAACGAGCAACACGGTTCTCGAAATTACCAGAAAACTAAATTGGAAGAATAAATAAAAGACGCGGCGCTCCCAGGGATCGAACCCTGGGCTTTCTGCGTGGAAGGCACGCGCGATAACCGTTAGGCCACGAGCGCGCTGCCTAGTTCGTGAGCTGCGCTCGCGGCAATATTACATCCAGTGTTTGACTGTTTGTCCATCTCGATAACGATGCCAGAGGTGACCACATGCTAAAAAAGAACAGAAAATGAGACCTTTCTGGAAAGGCTATTATGGTTAAATGTCGTATTTTTGGGATCGTGACATTTATTGAGGGCCTATATGCCATAGTTTCTATGAATAATAATATAATAATTTATTAGAGCTTAAAAGATGTAGTTTCTGAAACTCTAATTGAATTTGTTGCTGAGTAAATCATTTCAAACGCGCGAACAAGTATGGCAATCAAAAATATCTGCAAATCATCATCACTTGTGCCAATTGCAGCATTTTTAATTCACAAGTTATACAACAAAAATAGTCTAAGACCAATGAAGACATTTGAGCTAATATGAAAAATTATTGTAAAATTACATTTATTGTGGGGAAAGCATATGATGCTATCAAAGTCGCGATTTTGGACCATCGGCGAAACTTCCAAAGTCGCCACCATTCCTTCCAGACCACAATCACCCCCGGCCCGCCCCCTATAAAAAAAGCATTCCCTTTTTTTGTGTAAAACTTCCTAGAACATTTAGTTTCTTTCATGTTTATGCGCCGTCGTTTTGCCAAGCTCAGCCATTCCAGTTCGGAGGAACGCCTGCCCGCTTGCACGTTGTCGGGAGATCATCATCATCGCAGCCGCCGTAATCCTTATGGCCACCGCCGCCGGGTGACCCTGACCTCTGCCCGCCGCTTCCGCGCGCGGACCCTCTCTCCACGTGATCGCGACCAGACACGGCAGGACTCACACCTTTATTGCTATGCTAGAATAAACCTACGCAGTTCAATCAATCTTGCCTCGGCAACGACGACTACGATACACGCCTCCTCACTGCAGCACGTTTCGCTTGTTCCGTTTCTCCACGGATTATTTTCCTAATGAATAAGAAGCCACAAAATAACACTCCAACGGGAGTCTTAATTTTTATAATGGTCCTAAAAATCTACAAGATAGCGGAAACTGTAGCGTAAAGATTTTTTTATTACGTTCGATTCGATTAATTATTGAATGAGGTGAACGACAGGGGAACGACGGTATATCCTATTGTCGCATGAAAAATGCCAGCAAGTTCTTGGAGCGGCGCCACTTTGCTTTTTCTTGCCCCATCACGTATTTATCAAAAAAAGTCCCTTAAACTATTCACAGCTAAATATGTTGCTTGCAAAATGGCGTGTTCACAGGCAGCACAGTGTACGAAGTCAATATTTTAGGATCTCGGGCGGACAAAGCTGCTCCGCAACCTGGACCTTCAAGGCTTTTTTTTTTTCTCCTCAAAAACCTCTTTTCCCCCCACGTTGGCCTTTTACTTTTCTGGAGTCAGGAATTTGGCCCTGAAACTCCAGTGGGTTTGAGGCAAGTAATCTAGAGGCTGCGTTTCAAAACATGATTTTTCGGAGACTCTGCGACGAAGCGCCATCTAGACGCTATTCTTCAGAACCTGCATAACATGTAGTTCCATAGCAGCCATCCCACCAAGAAACGGTTGCGCGACGACTGACGGAAGGCGCACTGTTGGGGATAGAGAGGTGCTGTTCGCTGAAGCAGCATCTGTGGGCAGTTTCGAAACTATGTTGATCTAATAGAGTGTCTTAGCAGGCCGTTTTTTCGCCCCGATAACGATACCTCCTCTCCCCTCCGGCGGCCTTGGGCATGCATCGTATCGTTATCGGGTGTCGTTATCAGGGCGAGAAAATGATCCGCTAAAACTCTCTAATGACGTTGGCATAATCCTGATATTGTCTCTTATTTTGTGTTCCAACGTTTCTTTGTTACAGGACTGAAAGTGCCAAAGGGAGCGGCTCGGGCATCCTGGTCGATAGTCGGGCTGCGGCTGATCTGCGAAGTACCGTCCACTTCCAGCATCCCGGGGGTTCGAACGAACCAGGGACTTCTGCTTGGCCGTCCGGTCACCAAGGGGCTCAAGAAAGCGAGATTCTCCCGCCACCTACTCCACCTGCGAGGGCTGACCACGCCGACACCGTCCAAAATGACGCCGATGACGGAGACGACAGTTATTGTATTTCGTCCGACGACTCCATGAAAGGGAACATCGAAGAGAAGCCCGGTGCCGTCAAACACGAAGCAGGCGACGTGAATTCTCGGGACGCGAAGGCAGGCGGCAAGGGATCACTCGAACCTCCATTACGAATCGTTTCGTACGAGAGCATGAGGAAGGGTTGGAACGCCGCCGATGATTCAGCCGGAATAGTGTTCAGAATGCACGGTTTGGGCAGCACGCAACTCGTGTTGAATATGAGGCCGGAAACTGGGGATCAGCGCGAGAAAGAACTGAGGGTAACCTTGCTTCAGGAGGCGTGCCGTCTGCTGAAGGCCCAGGCCGATTTGGCGGTATTGGGAACTGAGCTTTTAAGCAAGGAGGTGTATTCTAACATGGCCGACAACAAAAACTAGCGAGCGTGCAGCCTTCGGTGGTTGGAGTGGTTCATCGTAGGTTTGTACATACTGTTTTGTTCCCTTTACTGGGGCTTTTTTTGTAGAGTCCTTGTAAACGTAAGAGGAACACTTCGTCCTCTCTCCTAGCACCTCGCAATGGTTGCACGTTACCACTTTTGAGCCAAAGCGCCGGTCGAGGGGCAGATTTAAGGGAGGCCGGGGGGGGGGGGGGGGAGGAAGGGAGGCAGGGGAGGCACCGCCCTTTGAGCCTTTCAAGGACATCTTTTTTATGAAAAAAAAAGAAAACAACGACAAAACACCAACGTTTTGAGGAAGAAATGTTGAGTGTTTGTGAAATATCCATTATTAGGTCTCCAAAATGGATCTGGGCAACGCGTCTCCCGTGAAAACAGATCTCCCTCCCCAACCTGACCTATAAATCCTCCTCTGCGCCGGTCAATGACAATACAAAGTGGACACACCCGACGCCGTGATCGGCTGGCGCGCTTCCCTCTCTTTCTGCCAGCATCCCTTTCCTGGCTGCATGACGTTATTTTCGAGCGAAGGCGCGGAAAGGAAAAAAACCTTTTCAGCTATGAATCGCGTTACGTTTATGTACTATACGGGGCTTAAGTGACGCGCACGTTCCCTAAAAGAAATAAAAACACGAGTTGGCTTTTTGGCGTATCTCAAACTTTTTGCTTGCGTCATTCCGAAACCAGAATATATCGCACCATTACACGCAGCACCCAGCGGATTAATAATAGTAATAAGATTTTGCAGGTTTATTTTTTTCACATCATAAGTGTTGTTTTATGAACCTGCATGTGTGTGAGGACAGGCGATTCAAAAAATAATAATCGCATAACCTTAGCAGGAAAATCTAATACAAGCAAAATACACCAAGGAGACTTACCATACACTGTTAACGAAGATAACACTCCCAGACGTGTAAACCGTTGTCCCATAGCGGACACGTCAAAACGTGTTCGTTTTACATGCAGCCATGTGTGTTATTCGTCTCCACATGAGGTGCCGTGTAAACTTTAACACGATACACCGTGTCTGCCTTCCGCGAAACACGGCTGAGCGTGTTCCTTATAAAATATGGCGGACAGCCGCCGAGAACAGGCGAGAGGCGAGCCCCGCGCCTTTCAGCCGAATTGAGAGCACACAGGACGCGTTTTTTCTAGGGGTGTGCGAATATTCGAAATTTCGAATACGCATTGAATATTCTCCTTATTCGAAACGTATTCGATTCGAAAATCGCATATTCGGAAGTTACCGAATATTCGGCCAAAGCCGAATATTCGGGAAAAGCGGCGAATATTCGCAGGAACTGCGAATATTCGAGCAAGTAACGAATAATCTGCCTGCCTGCCACGCATTCCCCTATTTATGTTTATTAACTGAGAAAGGTGTATGATGCGTGCGTTATCGATATGCTTCGTTTCTATCTGTCCGATGGCAGCAAGACAGGATCAGTTTCGGTTTCTTTTTCACCAAGCCCCTTTATTGTGTGGCACTTTTATAGCAATATGTGGTGTAACTGCACGTTCTGTAAATTGATACAATAAAAAAAAACCTCGAGAGTGAAATATCCATATAAAATTACTCTCGAGAGTGTTATCTAATATAAATGTTTGAAAATTAAAAAAAAAAGCTAGGTGCGAACAGAAGATTGCATCGTAATCGACAACAACTCCTGCCACTCCCGCGCAGTCAAAACTAGGGATGTCGCGAACCTGCCCAGGTTCGAGTGCGACCAAGTTCGACTTTTTCTACCTTTTAACGTGGTGTTCGACAAAGGTTCAACTGAAGCTCGACTGTTGTGCGCATAAGCGAAAATTAGAAAAAAAAAAAAGAAACTAGTTGACTCCACCTGGCGGAGGGAAAATGCACTATTTGTTGAGTTTACAGGCATCACTGGTTCACATTAATAACTAATGAAAGCGTTAAAAGCGCATATTTTTGCTTGTATTAAGTGTAACCATTTTATAAAATTAAAAAAAAACTACTTTCTAAATTATTTGTTTCCCAAAATTCGAAATATTCGTGTAGCAGCCGGAGAACACTGTCCATAAGCCAAACTTCTTCAGACTTAAGTAAAATTTCGCAGGTTTCCCGATTAAAGGGTCTTTCTACTGGCGGAAATGTTGTCACGGCGCGTAGGGAGCGCTTACTTGCTGAACACGTTGAGCAGTTAATTTTCCTACACGATAATTTGTAATGAGTGCATTACTAGAAGTATGTTTAGCCTGCTGCAGCCCAGTAAAATGCAGTTGCATTGATTTATTTTAAAAAGGCAATAAAACCTGCTGTTTTCTCTTGTTTTGTAACTTTTGTTTACTAGACACATATTCGATTCGATATTCGAAGCCCATTTTTCGTCTTATTCGTATTCGATTCGTATTCGAAAAATTCAATATTCGCACACCCCTAGTTTTTTCTCGTTCGATGTCTTTTATACACAGTAAACAGTCTCCAAGCGGCGGACGTAGCTACGTGCAAAGGTACGTACGTGATTCGTCGGCGGGGGGTGGGGGGGGGGGGGGGGGGGCGGGGGCGTTGGTAGCTACGACGGAACCGCTAGACAGAAAAACGAATGCGGAACTTACATGGATAAATAACTCTATACTTCGTCTCACCCTAGCATGGACTAACCGCGAAGGCTGTGCTAGCGCGAGCGGCCAGCCTTGACTGCCTTGACTAGAGCACTTGCTGCACGAGCGCTCGTGCAGCCGCCGCGGCTTCATTTAAAGCGACTAGCTCGCGCTTTTAGCACGCGCGGCTAACAATAGTCCATACTAAGGTGAGACGAAGTATAGCAAACAATTAGCATCCGGCAGTAACTTGCGCCACCTAGTGAGATTTCTAGCAGCCCATGGAAAAAAAAAACGAGTCTGTTAATACGCTGCGAACGACAACGAGTAGACAACAACCCTACATACATCGCAGACAGCACGGGTACCACGTATTACACAGCACCGACACCGACATATACACAAACACAACAACGACACTGCGCCCGACACTTCCTACTCAACATGCGTTTCTCCATGAGGCGCATATAAGCTTGACATGTGCGGGTGAGCTCTTTGGTAGCTCACCGTTACAGATTTATAGAAGACACAAAACACGGCGGAAGGTACATGCGTATGTAAGAACTGTCTGCATTTAAAATGTATGGAGGCAAAATCTATAATGTTAGACCGTTGCGAAAAATACCGATGTATTAACAATCAATCTTAAACCGGTCATGAATAAGTTGAAATTTTTTTTGTTTTCATGCTCGACCAGTGTTAAGAGCAGTCCGATTATCTTGAATCGGACAGAAAAACAAATTATTAGAATTTTATCATTATGTATACCAGTGGTTCTCAAATGGGGGTCCGCGGACCCTTTGGGGTCCGCCAAGGCATTTTAGGGGTCCGCGAAGCCCAGCGTCATCGCTTAAGCCCGACAAGAAAAGGCGTATTTTCCCAGATTGAGAAAAAACGTTCAATTCTCGCGTGAGGTTTCTCGTGTATGTGTCAACAAGAGAAGTCTACTTCACACTAGCCCTTAGTTATATCCCTTTACTGAACCATTATCATAATTAACCTACACATTTCCCTTCCCCTCACCACGAACGGGGTCCTCCGTCTCCTCCGCCAATCCCCAAGGGGTCCGCGAAACATGGATGGTTGAGAACCACTGATGTATACAATAATAAATGGAAATGATCCTTGCGCGAAGCATTTTTTTATATATTCTTGCGAAGGACATCCGCCCAACACTTCACTCCCGCTAGTTGCAGTACGCGTACGGGAGCAGACGCCTTCACTTTTGGGGCGTTTTCATGCAGTTTGTTTTCGTATGTCATGTCAGTGTCGAGTGGAGCGGTGGGGCTTGGGAGTTTGTGACCGGTGTTATTCGCAAACACTAATGCGGCGCTGATGCGTTTTTTTTTTTATTGTTACCGTTTTGAATTTTGAAGATTCACGGGCCCGTGGCACTGCATTATGCTGAATCGCGAGCTGCTTCTCTGTTGGCGACGTTTTCCTGGTACTACTCGTGGATACTGCGAGGGCTTTAACAGCGTGCACTGTCTCACCTACATCCCCGGTGACGTACTTGACCTGTTGAAACCTATTGCTTTCGTCATTTTGGAGTACTCAAGGCAGTTATCTCGCTGCTCTGGTTTCGGTGCTTTGACACCGGATAACTGGATGAAGGAGGATTTACATTTACTTCAGAGGTCACTCTCGCCGCTTCCCCATCGTCGAGCAGCAGGATCAGCTGGCGACAAGCCGGCGATCAAAGGCTTGAGCATCAACAGCCCAAGTGCACTCGTTGCCGATGCGGGCGATGCGGGTTTCTGTCAACTGGTAGGCCAGCACAAACCGTGACCGTTCCAGCTCTTCGTCATAACACGGTGTTGCAGAAAGCAAGGTAAAATACAGCTACATGGACCACCGAAGCAAACGCCCTGTTATCGTAAATCTTGGCTTGTGATTGCGCCTTTGTAGATCATCTTAGGGCCGGTTGCACCAACGCCGCTTAGCGCAAAGCGGAGATTAGCCGGGCACCTAAGCTAAGTTTCGGTTTCGTTCGGTTGCACCAAAATCGCTTATTCGCTAAAACCTACACTAAACTCGCTTTATCGTAATCGCTCATCATTGGTCGCTTTGCTTTTGTTGTTTTTAATCCTGGATTTAAAACATGCGGCTGGTTTGTGCTGGGGTCGAAGCGGTGGACAAAATTGGGTTGTACAACGTGTTTAAGGCTACAAAAACGTGAGAGTTTCGACAGATGACCTTCGATTGTGCCAATGATGCAAAATATTGTCCGCGTGAAGTGTTTATCGACTCCTGTTTTTTCAAGCTGGCTCCCGCTCTCAGTGCGTGTTAGCCCTAACCGGATTCTACGGAGCTGTGGGGCTCACGCTGTATTCCCGTTGGTTATCGTCAACGAGCTTATTCGTATGTATACCTTATTGATTTGCGCCTAACTGAACGTAGTGTTATTTGGACCAACTTGGTTTATTTCTACTTTGCCACGCATATCCTTCAATCCGATGAGCGCGTTGTAGTGCAGTACATGATCCGCGATCAGCTGATCGTCGACACTTCTGCCGTTTGCATCCGATTGCGGCGCTTTTAAATTTAAAACGCGAAAGTCATTGTTTTTGTTATTCTGAGTTCGAGACAATCTTCAGTGATATTTCCTTGTCCGCCAGTAAATATTTGGCTTCAAAAAAACTGTATCGGTTCCAGAATATGGTCTTTCCATCTGGCATCCTCCATCAGGAAAAATTTAACATACTCATCTTGGCTTCAAAAAACTGTATCGTTCCAGAATATGCGTCTTCCATCTGGCATCCTCATCAGAAAAATTTAACAGACTCAATTGAATCCGTTCAGAACCGTGCTGCTCGCTTTATTTTTAATGACTATTCTCGTACCTCAAGTGTATCATCAATGAAGTCTCGTCTTAACCTTTCTCCACTTTCCTCCCGCCGTCGAATTTCCCGTCTTTCTCTTCTTCATAAAGTCTTTTACACACCTTTCTTGAAAATGTCCCTTCTAAACCCGCCCACCTACATATCATCAAGACTGGACCATTCATGCAAGCTCGCCCGTCCCAAGTCGTCAAGTCAAGCACACCAGCATTCCCTGATCCCTGAAGCAGTTGTGGACTGGAATGACCTCCCGGACGCCATAGTTACCATACCCGACCCCAAGCAATTCCGACTAGCCCTTCAAAACCACTAGTACTAAACCCACTCCCCTCTATAACGCCCCCGAGGCATTGAGGGTATGTATAAATAAATAAATAAATAAATAATCCGTAACTTTTCTGGTGATCGCGCTTTTTAGGAATATTTTGCTTTATATCTTTCATTCGTGGTGACGACAACTTCTATTCGTGGCGACGACAACTCGACGACTTCTATTCGACGATTTCCGGGCATTTTCGTAGCTGCCGTGGCGAGTACGTCACTGTTTTGAACTTCATAGGTCTCGGGCATGACTTGATTTGAGTAGTCATCTTACCTGCCTACTTATTCTCGATGATGTTTTGTCTTCAGCGATGTAGCGAGTAGAGCGTCCTTCTCGCGTTCGGTGAGATTTGGGGCCCCCGATAGCTCCTTTATCTCAAAATGTGAGCACGAAAACTACTGTCACTGTCAAAATATTGTGTTATCAACCGATATTAAACACACAATCACAGTTGTAAAGAGCATTCGTGTTTATTTAAAGCGTCGACTCCTGTTTTTGAAAGTTGAGCGAAAAAAATGATTGAATTTGGAGACCTTTAATTCGTTACTCACCAAAGAAATACAGTGAAAAGCAGACGCCGACGACGGCTACACAGCAGGTTTTTTGTTTACATCACGAGATTCCTCTCCGCCAATCGTATTCGTCCCCCTGAGCGTTCCCTAGTTCGCTCTGTTTGTCCCTACATTCCCTAGGCAAATCCAGCGTTTAGCTAGGGGCGCGTCTGTAAAGCCGGGTTAACGTTGGTGCAACCGGAATTTAAACCCGTGCTTATCCGAGCTCGGTTTAGGGCGCTAAGCCGACTTAGGAAAGAGCCGCTTTGGGTTAAGGTAAGCGACGTTGGTGCAACCGGCCCTTAGTCGTTTTGCTCGAGAGACGCAAACGACGGACATAACAAAATCGTTTGCATATTCCGCATACCTCGCAAAAGCATTTACCCATTAATGAGCAGAAGGTAAGGGCGCAAGTGAACTGGTGTATATCAAACATTTTAGTGAAAAACCCGAGACTGAGGTTATGAAAGACGGCGACAAGGAAGAGAAGGAGAACGTCTGAAACACAGCTAAACCTTTATTGAGGAAAGCACCCTTTATATAGGGTTAAAAAAAGAAGGAAGGAAAGGAAACCCTTCTTCACATCACCTCTCTCCACAAAAGACACGACACCACCTCTCTCCACAAAAGACACGACAGTGGACCTCTAACAGTGGGGTCAAACCAACAAAAAAAACTTACAGCACCAAAGATGACACACACACAAACACAAAAAAATAGAAAATAAAGTTAACAACACTGTTAGAGTTTGACGACATGATGGCGCTTAAGACAAGGACAAAAGGGGAGACTAGACAACACGGAGCGCTACTTCTAATGTTTATTTTTGAAAAAGGGGGGAACATAAATGCACTCAAACCGCTTTACCTCAGACAATCCCAGGCCTCACCGTCGCCCGCAAAAACGCTATCTCTATGTCTAACAAGTCAATGGAGGCAACGCTGACACATTGTGCTCCAGACTGTTTTATCGAGTCTGCTTCTATTATTTCTCTGACCGTCTTATCTTTGTGTCTGGATAGAATCGCGCACGCGCTGAACAAGGGCTTGCACCCACAATCGTGACAATGAACTGAAAATATGACCGTCACGGTGATTATTACCATTCAAATTGTGCTCTCGTAACCTATCATTTAGGCATCTGCCTGTTTGCCCGATGTACTTTTTACCGCATGACAACTGAATCTCGTACACGACTCCCTCTGCGCAACCGGCAAACGGGTTTCTATGTTTCTTGCCACAGCACAGGGGGCCTCCGCGAAAGGGGTTCGTTAATCTGCACAACCTGGCTAGCTTCTCCGGAGCCGAGAAAAAAACCTTCGTGTTCACTCGGTCAGCTATTTTCTTAAGGTTGTGCGCAGTTTTGTGCATATAGGGGACAACCGCTATCTTTTGTTTAACTTGATTCTCTTTGACTAACCCCGGACAAGGGTTATCTTGAGCACTCAGCCCCCTGAGAACGCCTTCCGCAACAGATACCAGCACATTCTTGGGATAACCGGCTGATAACAAGCGCTCCAACTGCTTCCCCAGACTCAAATGTGTCACATGAATACACGATCTGCGAAGGGCATTCAGAAAGCACAACTTCACAATTCCTCTTTTGACGAGTTTAGAATGGTATGACTTATACGGCAACAGGGGCTTATTGGCCCTAGGCTGGTAAGTCCAACAAACATGATGATCGGACAGGGTTAGCTTGAGGTCTAGAAACTGAATGACGTTACCTATTGGAAGCTCATGCGTGAGCTGGAGGGGGGATTGGGCGTTTCCAAAAGTGGTCAAGAGACAGTCCACGACCGAGTGAAACCGGGACGTGTCGTGGTCAAGAAAAACTAAAAAATCTACATACCTAGAAACTTTCTTTACATTAAAACCACTCAGGCGGTCCGAAAGGACGTTGTCTTGATGGGCTAAAAATATATCACTTAGAATAGGCGCTAAACACGACCCAATACATACACTCTAAGAAAAAAAGGGTGTAGTCGGGTGTATCAGGCGCACATGCACCTTTTCTTTGAAAGATGCACCCTCCGTTGCCCAGCCAGTGTACTTGTACACCGAAAATGAGCATTCTCCTTTCCCTTAAAACCTCTAGGTGTATCAGTGCACCGCCACGCAAGCCACGCACCCCGATCACCTTGTGCTTGGATTCCCCCTTGGGGGTCACTTTTTGGGTCGGGCAGTTTCTTAGAAAGTATGGAGCTGTCCTGTTCACTCGGTATTGACAGTAGAGTGGACGCTATGCTTGTTTTAGGCCAATCGGGTCTCCGGGTAGGATCACGTGACTACAGTCTCCAAGCTAGATATAAGGCAGAGCACGGTACCTGCCTGAAGGCCATGGCCACGGGTAGCATCCACTGCACTATTAACTTTGGGTCGAATTTTCAAGAGGATATAAGGGACAAATCCTTTCGTTGGGTTCATTGTTGGGATAACCCTGAAGATAAGCCTTTGCGAGGACAGCCTCTTTTGGCCTTGAAGGAGCTGCTATTTTCGTATACTCCTCTCTTTTCTTTCTTTCCCTAAGCTGACAGCGTGGAAGAAGATGCGCAGTCGCCGGACCAATGAACCGGAGGCTTTTTTTATCCCTTTACTCCGCTGACTGGGCGCGTGTAACGGCAGGAGCGTGATCATGTGGTAAAGGTTTTAGGGATGACGAGGTAGCCCTTTCCGATCCCGAAATGTATGATTCCCGGCCTAGTTTCTTGTGTGCTGTGCTGCGACCAGCGGGGCTGCGGGAGATTTCGATCGAGACAACGTATTCGAGTGCACCAAGATTTGCAGTGTTTGAAAAGTCCTACCCGTATATCGGCAACAAGCGATTTCTTCAAGAAAGTCCGAGGAATTCATGTGATGTGTTTAGTGTTCGGTTTGGCAAATTACTGCTTCTCCCACATCGTGTTGAATCTTCACGGACCCCTTTCTTTTTGTTTTTGTGTTTGTGTGGTTCTGCAGTGCCCGTGGCGACATGAATCTCAGATTACATATTTCAAGTCCGGAATTTTCATCGTAAGTGCACTGCAACCTACTCCTTTGCAACAATTGACCGTTCCATTCCGAGTTACCTCTAGAATTAGGAAGTGTCTATTTTCTAGCAGCCGGGAGAATAATTTCCCCGAAATTCTATCGGCAGTCGCCTGCCATTAGCCGTCTA
This sequence comes from Ixodes persulcatus, assembly GCA_013358835.2. Taxonomy (NCBI): domain Eukaryota; kingdom Metazoa; phylum Arthropoda; class Arachnida; order Ixodida; family Ixodidae; genus Ixodes; species Ixodes persulcatus. Next base: position 760,484 of record JABSTQ010010951.1, on the reverse strand, counting down.
CAATCATGTGACGACTGCAGGTAGAATACTGACTTATTCTCTTGGCGTTTTGTGAAAACACGTTTTCGTTGATACACGTTTTGTAGACAAGTTTCATCGACACCAACGTTTCATCGTCCCTCGTTACGCGAAATGCACGCTGCAGGCAGATTTTGTCACGCGTGTATCTCTGAGGCGCGTGCTCAACGACCCAGCCCACCCGTTCACGCCGCTTCATGGCGACAGTCTGAGGGCGACTCATTACAACAACGTTAACCCACCTGCCCCACCCGTACACGTCACTTCGCGGGTACACTCTGGGGCGGCTCATTACAAGAAAAAAAAAGAGAAGATAATATAGGAAAGCTAATCTGAGCTGTCGATGAAACGTCGTTCGATGAATGAATGGCGCCTGCCGGTGGAATTTCGTGGAAATAATTCTGCCGGCTGCTGGGAGAATAGACACTACCTAAGACTCACCCCCGGTTCTTGTTTGCTTAGTAATCTTCTCAGTTGTGTAACAGCTTTTTCGTACCTCTTCGCATATCATGGATTGCTTGCAAGTTGTACTTGTTTACGAAATTGGCTGCCTGATTAACTTCTATGAGATTTGAAAACAATCCCGTGTGTCCGTTTACCTGCCTTTTTGCAATTTGAACACTTTGAACTTACTAAAAACAGGTACTTTTCAAACAAAGACCCTTCCGATTTTCCAGACGAAACCTATCTGCCCAACCAACGCCCAACCCGCCGTGTGAGCAAGGAGCAAAGAATGCGGGGTAGGGGGTTGGGGGGAGGGGGAAGGGTGCGCAGAAGAAAATCTCTTTTCCCCTCCCACTACACAGATTACGAGACGGAATATCCAGCGAGCCTGAATGTCCAACGAGACGGAAGATCCAATAATGGATATTCAGGCACGTTGGACACTCAGGCGCGTTGGACATTCCGTCTCGGTTGGACCTTCCGTCTCGTTGGACATACAGGCTCGTTGGATATTCAGTCTCGGTTGGATCTTTCGTCTCGATGGACATTCCGGCTCGTTGTACATTCCGTCTTGATTGGATCTTTCGTCTCGTTGGACATTCACGCACGTTGGAGATTCCGTCTCGCCTGTCACGTGCTAGAATAATTTGTGTTGTTAAATATACAGACTTGGGGGTATATTTAATCCACGTTCCTGCAGGCATTGCCGCAATTTCGTCCTCCTAAAATGTCATGCCACTGAAGCCGACGTTGACAGACCGACGGAGAAACAGAGCAGAAAAAAATATTCTAATGTCATCTACAGGAAGAAATGATGGTTAGTTAGCTGAGTGCCGATGCGCAGCTATCTACCAATCCGTTAAAGGTGTCGATTGTACGACGCCAAACGCTCCTTTGATATTGACAGTTCAAACGTTTAGATGGCATAGATGAGCCAATTTGAAATATAAGATAGGGGTGCATTGTCCGAGTGTTCTAGTGCCGAATGACGAAAATAATCCCTGGAGAGGGGGAACAAGAGGGACAAAGGACAAACACAAATCTCCAAACAACCGGACCAGGCGGATTTTTTCGGCCGCTCACCAGTCACCTAGCTGTGTTTGGAGATTTGTGTTTGTCCTTTGTCCCTCTTGGTCCCCCTCTCCAGGGATTATTTTCGTCATTCTTGTCCAGCTCGCTTGCACCTTTGCATTTAATTGCATTATAACCATGTTCTAGTGCGTCGCAATTGGGGAACGTCTATGAAAGCCGCGCTTCAGATCCCAGGAATTTCTAGTTAAGTCCTCATCCCTGCCCGTTTCGATCTATAGGTGAGCTACATATTGTAAACACATGACCGCCCGCCAGCGCCCCTGACTATGCGCAGAGTCAATATATAAATTTTTGAAAGGAGCGTTGGAAGCTGTTGGTGCGAGGCATCAGCAGTTCGCCAAACCGTAATTTTCCGCAAATAAAAAATAAATTATAGATATCTTCTTAAAAAAAAAAAAAAAGATCTACATCTAACGCGCCTATAAATGCACGGGGGTGGTTGGGGGTGTGACCCGACAATTCATGAGTAAATGCAGAACAACTGTGTGAATTTGAGAAATTTTTATTTTTGTTCTTTTATCTTTGTAACAGACAACTACTCATTGTACATTGCAGTTGTCAGTAGTTTACATACGCATGCATTTTCTGCCAGTAGGTTTGTATGTCCCAGACTAGAGCTATAGTACTAATATCACGCAGTATGCAAATGTTTTTGTTTGTTTTTTTGCATGTAACATGCATAGTGGTTTTCAGAATCCCATTTATTTTAACTTGCTCCTGGATGCACTCCGAAGCTCGTGATCCTGTCGAGATAGTTGATGACGTCTTTGTACGTGGGACCTTGACTTTTGATAAAGGACGCGAACGCAACCATCTCGGCGTGCAGCAGAAGGTTCACACCCGGCTGTACCAATAGCCTGCATCCTGTATGAATATAACAATAGATCGTTCCACGTCGCTTTCTATTCTTTTAGGGGAAGCGTATTGCACCGCGAATCCGGCCAGTTCGTCGAACTTCCATTGGTCTCTGGACCACTGGAAGAAGAACAATTCGTCGAATAGGGCAATTCGCCATAGGCCGATTCGCAGATTTGAAAATGGGGCGAAAGTGCCCGCTCGTCGAACTGTCGAAAAGAGTAGGGTAGAGTGTGTAGATAGCCGAGGACAGTGGGGTTCAACAATGAGACCCTCTGTCCAAAAAAGAGAGGATGACAAATGCAGCTTTCAGAATTTACAAGGGTCCGATAGTGAATCGTGCCCGGGTCGTTCAAACTTATAAAAGTCGTGTTATACGTGAATATGTTCACTCGCGACTCTAGCTTATAAATAAATCGCGGTCGCACTGTCACAGCGGCTCTGCGATAGAGTTACAACCAGTTCAAATCCGATCGCAGCCTCGGTATGCTACCTGGGCGCGTATCGGTACGATTGCCGCATGCCACGTGACCAGAAAGGACAGAGCGGAAACGACGGAAGCCAATCCTAAAAAAAAGAATTGTATTAATTATTAAGGTTGCCTACTTGTTGTTTAACACATGGTTCACAGCGACAGCAATCGCTTTGGTGGCCGAAGCATGCGAAACTAATCGTCGCGATAAGCATCAATGTGTCCTCCAGACAATCACCGGATATAAGCTCACCACTTTAGGACTTCACCTGCACAAAGGCTTAATGAAAGGCACATTGTATTTTATCACTGGTTTTGATATGAGGACCGAATATTTGTTTCTGGGGACCGAAAAGTCTAATCAGAAATGTCTAAAACTTTCACCTTCGTTTATAAAAACAGAACCCTACAATTTAGTATAATTACACATACTACACCGACTTGACCTAGCAATTCTTGGACCTTCGTTTGGCGATCCGTACCGGGAGAATCTCTTGGGAGTTAAGGCAAAGGACCGAAAAGCCAGTTCAGCCTTCGCTAGCGCTCACTCCAATATCGTTAATTAAACTAGGGCTCGTCAAGATTTTTATGACGTCAGTGCGTTCTAGATCCTGCCCCATTACGCGGAGCATAGTGTCCGGCTACAGACGCAGAGGTTGAAGAAGGCCGGCTTTGCCGTTCCGGCCCTGCTACTCCGACACCGGCACTCAGACAACGGAAGAAGAGGCTGGCTGTCATTCATTTTACGCACAACACAGCGCATCGGCTAAAGGCGCTAGCGTATAGATTCGATGTAGGGGTGGAGTACAGCTGCAAATACAAACTCGGACAATTGTGTAAAATGGTTAATTGCACCCGTTTTGGGGTTTCACAGCCAAACGTTTGGAATAGAGGTTATAGAGTCATCCGCCATAAAGGGCTCAGATGTAAACGTTACCTCACCCTCGCTGATGCTCTCCGAACGAGAAATCGCGTTTTTTCGCCCGATGCTCTTTAGTTTGGGCTGGACAACATTGGTGGATAACTCGTTCCTCCTGCCCGGTCAGGTCCTTTTGTATCTTTCCGTTTTCGCCCCCCGCCCCCCCTCTTCCCTAGTCTTCCTTCATATTTCTCTTACTCCTTCCGTCCCTCGTCCTCTCCGGGATGGGGAGCCGGCGAACGGGCGAACGAACGCACCTGAATAAATGTTTGTTGTGAGTTGAAAGATACGTACCCGTCTGTGTTCTTGTCCTCTTTGTGTCAATTCTCTCTGTTTTTTAAGTCTACCAACACACTCCTTACGTTTTAATTCTACAGATGGCGTACTTGTTTTTTGTTTGCAGGTGCATTGATAGCACAGCCATTTGAATTTGAAAATATGCCCTTGATATCATTACCTCTCCGATTTACCTTCGGCTCCTGCACCGGTGCAGAAAAGTGTAGGGCGGTGTACATCTGCCCTTATCGCAATATACATACCGGAAGTGCACCGTCCTTTGCTATTCTGGACCGGTGCAAGGGGTGCAGGTAAATTGAAAGGGCCTATTCACAATCTGGCATTCTACCCTCGGGCGTCACTGGGATGTTTTGACAAAAAAGACAGTCGGATCGATTCGTAATTAGCCGAATTTACTTTTATACGGTTTTGGTTTATGATGCCTGTTTCTACGACATTGTGTATGTACGGTTGATTATGCAAGTTATTGTAATTTATCAAACCAATCTTTTGAAAAGCTGGTGACTTATAGAAAGTCAGATAAGGCACTCCGATAATCCCGGCTGGCAGAAATTTTAATATGTGCGACAAAGATCTCCCAAATAGAGCCAAAACGCTGTAAAACAAACGCAAATTACATAACAATTTAAAATGGGAATTAGGTAGTAAAATATAGTAAAAACGTTTATTGGCAGGAGTACCTGTCTACTACAAGTTTGATTAGACTTCTATAAAACCGCGACTCCCTGGCGATTCATTCATATGTATTTAGTATTGGTGAATTTAGGCCCAGCACTACCACTGGCTTCCACGGGCACGGTAGCGCTCCGGGGGCGCTGCATTTAAAAAAATGAGAAATCCCGTGCGTCTGCTTTCGCGCAAAACACTCGGAGAGCCAATCAATGCAGCTTACGGAGGCATGCAGCTCGGCACATGACAATGCCGGAACATGTGTAGACCAAAAAACGAAGACTGCGATGTAGCATTAAGCAATGCAAGCGTGACGTTTTGCATTGCCTAATGTTACATCGCAGACTTCGTTCTTTGGTCCAAATATATGTTTAGGCATTGTCATTCGCTGAGCTGCCTCCGCAAACTGCAGTGATTGGCTCTCCGAGTGTTCTGCAGAAAAGTGGACGCGTGTTGTTTTTTACTGTATCCTGCACGTATGCTTGCAAGTGTAGCGCGAGCTACACTTGCAAGCATACGTGCAGCATAAGAGGTATGTTGAAATCCTCTATCACAGAGGTTTAGCATACCGCGTCCGTAATTCGCCGCCGCGCTACCGTGAGCTCATACTAGACCTCAAAGCACGCTCTTCAGCGCGAGTAGGTAAAGATACCGTGGCCTCGGTTCCTACGAATCGCGTTATGCCAGAACTCTCTACTATTTAGAATATGAAAGATCTCACGCGTTTATATTATCGCAAATTAATTTTGTTTCTACTTCTTCGATTCCATTGGATGCGATTTTTTTTCCAGAGCTAAACTTTGTATTACCCTACAAGTCAAAGCTACTGACCTGCATGTCCAATCACAATATACTTTGAAACCACGTAGTATATCGCTTACGTGAGGATTGAATCAGAGCAATACACCACGCCTTTTTATTTGATCGTGATATGACCTCACGGCCCGCAGCTTTGGCTCGTAGTTCATCACAGGGTGAGCCGAAGTATAGCAATGTGCGTGTCGTTAACTTGACTCTTTCAAGAAATATTTTGGTGTTTTGCAGTCTGACAACTGCGGAGCAGCAAGTAGTATCTAGTGACCCAGTAAGCTTTGCATTCTGTAAGTTGTCTCCTAAATACCTTTCTCTAGCTTCCTTCAAGAAAATTTATCAAGAACTTGAACTACTCCACGAAAAGGTGGGGGACCTTCGACAAGAAATCGACGGCCTTAAAGAGGTGCATGCTGCTCCCCCTGCCTCTTCTCTGCCCCCTCCTGCGCTACCCAAACTACCGATGGAGACTGCGGAGGATTTTGAAGCCCTGGAGACGTTTCTGGCAGACGAAAAGAATTTTAAACAGATGGTTGGTTTACAGTTTTATTATAGTGAATGATACCTTCCAAAAGTAAGAAAATCAATCAAAGTTGAGTGATTTTCAAACCAATCGTTTCGATTGTTTTAATCTTCAGCAATTTAAGAAAACCCTATATTAGTAAGGTCAAATTAAAACAAATTGTTGACCTATGAATATACCGGGTGTGTTTTTTTTTTTTTTTGTCAGTTCAAAGTTTTAGGAAAAGGGAGTGCGTTATACAGAGACTTTTCTCATTCCGTGTTTATCGGGCTCGGCGGACATTTGGTGGTGAATTAATTGTCAGGATCAAACGACTAATTAGCAAAAAGCGACAATTAAGTTTTTAATTCGAGGTTTTATGGCCCATGTTGCAATTACGATTTGAACGAAACTACCACAGAAGGCTAAAAGACTCAGGTAATATAAAAGCAACCTGCTTTGAGATATCTGTCGTCAAATCTGCCCTTTCTCAACTAAAATTTCTCAACTGGACGCAAATTTTGCGTCCAGTTACAGCTGTTGTACCATTGCAGCTGTGTACCGGACAAACGTCACGTCATTCCTACCCCCCCCCCCCCCCCACCCCCGAACGTCAAATGGAGATTACTATAGAGAAATAGACTTGTTGCTAAATTACCCAAGCATCAAGGAGAATGCAGGAAATGGTGTTCCACGCGACGCACGTCCTGGCGTCTGCAGCAGTAACAGTTCTAATGCAAAAGCCCTAAAACAAAGGGCATCTTCAACGCGCGTTCATCAACGCTTTATTATGGTTATTTACTTCGAATCGTTTATATGGGGAAGGCCTGCGTGTGTGGCGCGTAGAACACCATTCCCTACATCCTCCTTGCTGCTTGGGTAATTTCGCAATAGGTCTATTCGATTCAAAAATTCTATCATAGTTAGCACGTATCTTGTTAATATCTCGGATATCAGCACAGTTGGTTGTATTTTCGCGTGGTTTAGAGTCTCGGAAATGCTTTGGTACTTTGGCGAACCTAATTGTCAGCGCCGTAAAGGACGTTTTTTTTTACAGCGAAGTTGTTAAGGGCTAGTTTCCCCAGGATAGTCTCCGCCGGATTAGAAATGATGACACCGAACTCTGGACAGCTACCGCCATCTATCAGCGACGGCGGCGACCAGACAACTGGTTGCCGCTATCGCTCATAGATGGTGGCAATCCTTCTTCGGAGGAAGAAGGGGAGCGGAACGAGCGGCGATGTGCGTAGCAGCGCGAATGACTTCGCAATTGCCGCGAAGCCGCTATCGCCCAAACGTTCAACTGCGTCGAGCGCTTCAGATTCCCTCGCGAAAGAATGGCAGATCGCTCGCCTGGAAAGCCACCACCGAGGACAGAAGCTACAGCTCCGCTGCTCTTCCTTCTTCACCAGAGTGGAAAGGCTGACAGTTTTTAGTTTTGCCGCATGTTTATTGTTTTGCTTCTTTCAATCTCGAGACAACCCGCTATTCTACGGTGCCACTTGCAACCTCGAGCTTCAATTTTGTCGAGGAAGTTTACCTCGAGTGACTTACCACGGCGATCGAAAACAAGGATTGCATATGCACTCTAAAAATTTCCGTGTGTTCACTTTCTCATCACACACTTAAGAGCCAATCACAACGATCTGTGGAGCGAGCTCGGTGAATCATGGGGTAGAAGAGGTGTCTAGGCCTAATAGCTGGTTGAAGTCACGCATGATTTTTCTGAAGTAGTGAACCGTAAAGGCCAAGTTGATGTTATATTTTTAGATTAAAAAAAAGCATTTGATAAGGTTAACCATAGGAAATTATTACTAAAATTAAAATATATTCTGAAAAAAAAACAGGTCTCTTCAGATGGATAGATATGTCTTTTTACGGACGAAGACAATTTGTAGAAATTAAAGATAAACATTCCGATTTGATCGATGTAAAATCAGGTGTACCCCAAGGGACAGTGCTCGGTCCATTGTTTTTTTTTAAATATTTATTAATGATATACTCTTCAATTTAACTGTTAAGGATAGGCTCTTTGCCGACGACTGTATCTTGTATACAGAGGTTGACGAGCCCACCGATCAAATTAATCTTAGCACGTGTTTAGCAGGCGTCTGTGAGTGGTGCAATACTTGGCAAATGTGACTAAACTTAGATAAAACCGTGTGTATGACTATTACTCATAAAACAAAGCCCATTCAATTCGCGTACGCCATCGAAGGGTACCCGCTATAGTCGGTTGCAAGTTAAGAAGGTAGGAGAGGCTCCTCCCACAAGCGTGGTGCGCCGGTTTCAAACCTCTCCGCAGTCGAAAGAAGAGTTCACTGGAAACGCTCCTTGTTCCGCTTCAATGGATAGATAATGGCCACAGAGTGGTGCCAAGTTGTCTCCGACCCCCACTTTTTAAGAAAGCGACATTTGTATTCATCGGAGAGGGAACCGAGCCCCTGAAAGCAGCCTTTGTATCAATCGAAGGGCGAAGCTAATCCCCGAAAGTCGTCTTTGTTTCGATCGGAGGTGGATGACTCTAATCTCCCTCTCGTGGCTTCCACAATGCTAAGTCAAAGTCGAAAGATAAAGCAAATATGTACAGAAAGGCAAGACCCTCCTCGCGCGTTGGCCGCGACGTCACGGAAACGATGGGACGCTATTGGATGCGGAGGTGGCGGAGGGATATATGATTCCCTTTGAGGGGCATTTGCCGCTACCTTCTTGACTTGTAACCTACTATAGTAAGGGTAAGCAGTTACAAATATCTGGTGTCATTATTTATCACGATCTCCGTTGGTAGTATTGTGATAGTATTGTAAAAAAATCGAATTATAATCTGTGGTATTTAAAGGGAAACTGAAGCGGTTCTGTATTTAAGAAAAAACACTTCAATGGCCTCCATTCGGCCTCCAGGATCACGAATATCGAGATTATTTTTCAACTCGAAGCACGGAGGCTTCAGAAATTATTTTTAAAGTACCGCCGAAGCCCCTCCTTTCTTGGGCGTGACGTCACACTAAGAGTTTTCGGAATCTCTGCTCTCGTGCATCTTCATTGCCTGTCAAAGCTATGCACGCGCACTCTTGCTATTTTCAAAAAGGTCCGAACGAGACGTCACGGCTGGGGTCAGTGCGGAAAAGTATACCTGTCAAGCTTGCAATTGCACGCGCTGCCCACACGTGCGGCACGCGCTTGGCGGCCCAAAGATCCTAGTATGACGTCACGACTGGTCGGAGGTTTTTCGTATTTCCTCGCGTTAAGGTACATTTTCGAGAAAAATGAATGTGATATTCAGATTCACGGTATAGAAATACGCCAGAATTCACCTCTAACTCGTTTTTTTCAAGAAGTGTTTCAGCTTCCCTTTAAGGCGGTCTTTGAAACTAAGTTCAATGAACACAAAACTTTGGGCTTATAAAACACTCATTCGTCCATTGATGGAATACGCATGCGAAACTTGAGATCTTCATATTGTTAAGGATGTACTAAAGCTAGAAAAGGTGCAACGACTTGCTTTACGTTTTATTTTTTCCAAATATCGCAGACTGGATTCACCTACGGCACTGTATTCAAAAGCCAACTTCCCATTACTTAAAATAAGGCGTAGAAAAAAAAAAGATTGAAATTTTTATATATAATTAATAATGGCTTATTGCAGATAGGTAAAACATCTTACCTAGTTCCTGACGAGTCGAAAATAACTCGGAACAAACACAGTCGCGCACTCATCAGCCCTGGTTCTTCAAGGACTGTTTCAGATGCTCATTCTTTCCACAAACCATAAGTGACTGGAATCTTCTTTCGGAGCAAGCTGTAGTATGCCAATCCCTTGAAGCTTGTTCTTCTTATATAGCATCTTGCAAAATGTGAAATAAAATGTTGTTTTCTTGTATTGTTCTGCGCCAACGCATTATAGCCCATGACGGATCTAATTTTTATCTTTCATTGTCGAAGCATTTCTGTGATTATTTGCTGATATATTTTATAGTACCTTTTCAAGTATGTGCTGCTCTTGTTGTTGTTGTTTTCTTTGTACACTTGTATACCCACCCTATTATAGTCTCGATAGAGACTGGTAGTATTTTGAAATAATATTAAAAATGAAGTCGGCGCTGGGACACTGAGCAACGTGAAACGTCACGCTCAGTGTCCCAACGAAGACTTCATTTTTGGGTCAAAACACGTGTTTGGCCCCGTTATTCACCGAGCACGTTCTCCTGATGGCTGTGATTGGCTATTAAGTGTTTGCTGGGAAAGGAACGCACGCGATTGTTTAGAGTGGAACAATGCGACAGATCTTGCAGAACCCGTATGCGGTTTATCTACTTTTGCGGTTGGAAATCATTTTTCCGCAGTCAAACTTTGGTGTTTCGTTTTTTGCTTCTCACCTTATATTATATTGCCATAATCTCTGACACGTCGGCATATAGTCCCAGTTTCGGTAAACTCTAAATTTTATATAATGCGTGGTTTAGTTTGGCAATCTGAACATCCCGATTCTTATTTGTGTTCCGTGACCTGTATTTTGCATTCTTTAAAAAATAATCTCATGGTAATTCTACTCGCAGGTCAAACACCTCATGAGCTTTGACGGCTCAACACTTGAAGATAAGGCTAAAGGCATGATGACTGGTTTGTTCTCGTTGGAGTTAGCTGCCACCTACAACTACAAGAAGAGATCGACGGGCAAGCTTGTTTTCGAAGGGACGGAAACCGAGAGGGCCGTCCGTCGTAAGTACTCCCATTAAATACTATTGAACGCAATGAATGTTAATTTGGAATTTGAAAGCTAATAATTATTTATAATGCTCTTCATGTGTATCAAGCCATGAATAAGAATTACGAAAATTGTCAGATATATCTAAGGGAATAAAATTGAAGTTTCACATTTTATCACAAGTTAATGTTAGGAAGATAAAGTGTTTATTAAAGTTTTGTTGCTCTAGGCACCAATACAAAAGAGAGAAATAGGTGACAAAAACGGCATAGTCGTTAAAGTATTTAATTTCAGTAAAAACGTAAAACTCAGAACCTTTATTGTTTTTAAAATGATAAGTGTCATGGTTTTCTGCTTAGTTGAACATGCTTATTTGGTTTTAATATCGTTATGTAGTGAATGAAATGTTGGCTTTACTTTTTTTAGTTCCAAAGCAAAACGTCCTTACATAGCTAGCTATTCCAGAAAAATGTTTGTAGAACAATTCTAAACAAAAATAATTTTTCGTAGAATAAACATCTCCGAGAGTATAATCTTGCATAGTTTTAAAAATATAGTTCAATCATAATGTCACAAAATGAGCTCGCATATTTTGTTCTCAGGCAGCAATGTATACACACTCCTCGCTGGGCGAGGTTTTAAAAGTATAGAAAAGGCAATCTGGAAAACGAGCAGAGTGTTGTTCTTATTTTTTAAAATGCACGATACTTCTGTCAATATCAGGCAGAATTGAAAGTTTGAGAGGACACGGATGTTAAAGTGGTCTTTTTTACACTCTTTTTTAGGCGCTGCAATGGAGAGTTTCCAAGGTCTCGCGTCCAAGGAATACACGTTCCACCTCGGAAAACGGTTCCGCTACGCGTACGCCAGACTGAAAAGGGAGGAGGACGCGTACGTAAAGAAACTCATTTTTGGTCGAAAATTTTTCAGATTCCACCTTAAAATTTGGTTAAAAAGAAAGCTTTCCGAAAAACAAAAAACAAAAACGAGTTTATGGTTGACTCTGACGTGTTTGTGCCTGCGGAGTCCATATATCACAACCGTTTGACTCAAAATAGTCACTAAAACATAAGTGATCGCCGCAGCGGCACGCCATTGGCTAGTCACGCGTGACGTCTCACTACGTCATAAATGGTCTATCTCGATTCTCCCTTGCTCCGTTGATTGCGGAAGCGGTCGGGCGCCGAGGCTTCTGCTCTTGTAAATTGGGTTGGGCTTCAGATTTTTCGAAATCTTTCCGTGGATCCGAAAGGGGATTGTGTCCAGAGGACCCTCTACATGATAAAGTAGCCGTTCCAGCCGTTGACTAAGCAGAAAATTGACCCTCCGCAGTAATAAGGGGAGACACGAGGAACCGCTTGCGCCGACGCAAAATGGCCCGCTTCATACGATCTGGAACATACTGACTGCTACTCATTGTAACGTAAAACGTTGACAATAAACGGGCTGCTATTAACGAGACGGGTAACGCCGGATTAGCGTGACCCTCCCCAAAACGGCTGTCAAAGGAGAAGAATTTGGCACACATCGTCCTTCATGCCTGGCAGCTGCTGGACACGTGAGCATTCAGGCTGCATTATTAATAATAATAATAATAATAATAATAATAAAGTTTATTTCCCATTCGATACAGGAATGGAGGAAACAGAGGGAAAAAGCTGTTTAACAGCTTGACGGAGCCCCCTGCTCCCTTACAGTTCCACATGACAGATTGAAATACAAAGCAACAGCAAAAATATCAACATTGTATACAAAAATAGATTACAACCTACCGCAGAAAACTAATATATTCAATTCAAATAAGAAAATAACTCTTGCATTGTGACAGACATTATATCAACGTTTTTGTTTAAGAGGAAATTTAGCAAAGTAGGTAGCATATACTTTAGAGACTGCATGGAGTAGTTGTTATGGCAAAGAGGCACAGCCCAACGTGCCGCCGAACGAGTTGGATAGGAGGTAACATGTTCCCTTAGTTTAGAAAGTTTGGCCAGAATATCCAAGTTTCTTTTTTTTTCTACCTTAAAGCGGACCATAAGTTTATACATATATATATCGAAAACACGCAACAAATTATATTTTTCAAACAAACCCTCGGTGCTTGAAATATAAGAAACATTAGCAATGAGGCGGACAAATTTTTTTTTGTAATAGATGTATTTTTTGTAGATTTGAACTGGTGGTTGTACCCCATACCAGGTGGCAGTAGTTTAAGTGGGACGTAAATAAAGTTTGATATATAAGTAGTTTAACGTTGTTTGGTAAAATAAAACGGTTTCGTGAGACTAATCCAATGACCCTGGACAATCTAGGAAGTATATAGCTTACATGGTCGTCCCAAGACAAATACTGGTTAAAAATAACGCCAAGACTTTTGAAATTCTCCACTATCTCTATAACATTTGAATTTATTACGAGACTTTTCGTTATAAAAACGCGTTTATTTTTGGTTCGAAAGAGAATTGCTTTGGTTTTACTACTATTAATTTTAAGTCCGTTGTCGGATGTCCAATTTTGTAACCCTGTTAAAGTATCATTTGCGCAGTTGATAAGTTCATCACTAGTCTTAGCCGAAAATAAAAGGGTAGTGTCGTCTGCATATATAACGAATTTAGCTAGAGAATCTATGTTAACAATATCGTTAATATAAATGTTAAATAGCAAAGGTCCCAAAATACTCCCCTGTGGTACACCGGAGAAAACAGACTTTGTATTAGATGAAAAGCCATTTAAATAGACAAACTGCTTACGATTACTCAAATATGACTGAAGCAACGTAAGGGCTTGGCCCCGAATTCCATAAAGAGAAAGTTTTTTTAGCAATAAATTATGGTTGAGATAATCGAATGCTTTCGTAAAATCAATAAATACGGCTAAAGCTATCTGGTTTGCCTCAAAACTATCTAAAATAAATTCCTTTTGTTCTAGTAATGCTAGATCTGTCGAACGATGCTTCATGAACCCAAATTGATCATTAGTAATTACACGATACTTACTAAAAAAATTTGACAGACGAATGTGAATAAGTTTTTCTAAGCCCTTAGAAAAAACCGGTAAAATAGAGATAGGTCTATAATTATTTATGTCGTTCTTGTCTCCCTTCTTATAAAGCACAGACACTCTAGATTTTTGCATAAGCTGCGGAAACACCCCAGTTGAAAAACATAAATTAAAAATGTAAGTAAGGAAGGGAGTGATCAGTGGTAAAACATATTTCACCGGCCGAATCTGCATACCATCGGCATCACAGCTATGGCTATTTTTTAATTCCATAAAGACAGTAGACACCTCTGTATCAGTAACTGGCAATAAAAAAATGGAATCCCTAGTTTGAAAGGTTATATTATCACATGCGGCATCTCTACAGTTAATTTGAGGCAAATCAACAAACCTATCATTAAATGCGTTTGCCAACGACACGCCAGTTAATTTCTCCCCTGTAGAAATAATGCATTCAAGACGATGGGACGTTTTGCCTTCTATAAATGAATTTAAGTTCTTCCACATAAGGTCAGAACGGCCTACAGACTTTCTAAAGGATTCATGATGATAACGCTCCCTTGCTTTTCTCAGTGCGTTTGTCAGTTGATTACGGTACAATTTAAAAGTCCGAAGGTCATGGGAGTCTCTCGTTTTTGTGAACTTTCTATATAGCGCATTTTTAACATTTATATTTTCAAGTAGATCTACAGTTATCCATGGTTTCCGAATGCGTTTCTTCACTTTAATTAGTTTGTAGGGAAAATTGCTCTGATAAAGGTTTTTAAACCTCTCAAGAAAAAAATTGTACGCCTCATCGGGATCGCTCTTTGAAAAGATATCATCCCAATTTGTATTTGCCACACATTCCGCGAACCTCTCCAAACCATCCGGCGTAACACGCTGGACTTGCGCAGTAGTTATTGGAACTTTCTTCTTTATGTTATTCATTTTGACACACATAAAAATTGGAAGATGATCACTGAGGTCATAATTAATTATACCAGATCTTATACGACTTTCCTCGTAATTTGTTATAAATAAATCAATCAACGTTTTTGAGGTAACATTAACTCTAGTCGGAGAGTTTATTACAGTACGACAACCATTTATAAGTATTAAATTTTCCAACTCCCTTTTTGAAACAGTATTATTTAACATGTTCACATTAAAATCGCCACCGCATATAATGTTCAGCTTGTTTTCATTTGCGAAATCAAAAAGAGCGCTCAGAAAATTCAAGAAAGGGGACAAAGCGCCTGCAGGGGGGCGGTAAATGACCGAAACAACGTCGTTTTTGGTTCGTAATGATAAAGCTTCGTAATCTTTAGTGATAACGGTAAACGAAGGCAGTAACTCGCAATCAATGCTTTCTTTAATCAAAATTGACACACCACCCCCTCGGGTTTCGCTGCGATTTATAAAAAAACATTCATACAAAGGCAATCTGAAAACATCGGTGTGTTCCGTGTACCAAGTTTCAGAAAGCATAATAATCTCGAAATCAGAAAGCTCAGCAAAAAAACACTCAAGATCAACATTTTTATTTTTTGCTGATCGAATATTAATATGTAAACAGTGAGTTGATAAGGAAAACTCTTCTCCGATAAAAGCTTCAAACTCAGAAGGCAATACATATTCCGAGACTGCCATATCAAAAGAAAGTATGAACAAAAAAAAAAAAAAAAGGCAGAGAAAGGGTGCACACACCAGTTGCTCAGCTCATATTTGACAAGTCATGTTCACTCTTTACTGTTTTGGCAGGGTCACCGGTTTTCCTCCTAACAAAGATGTTTCCATTTCGGTGCCAAGCATACTGAAAATTGTGTTCTCTTGCCCATTGTTTCGTAGACCACAAGAGCGCCTTATCTTGACGAGTCATATTTTCAAGGATATACTCGTTATCTTTAGGGCGTTTAAGGTTGCGTCTTTTGTCCAGCCAGCGATCGCGAGTCGGTTGTTGCGCGAAGTGCAGAATTATTCCAGGGATCTTATCTGGTTTAGTAGGGAGCCTGTGCATTGAAACAATTTCGCATGGGACAAGAGTCGGAACATCTAACTTAGCAGCTACCTCATTAACCAGGGACAGCAAGTTTTCATTTGCGGTTTGTGGGACCCCGTGGATTTCCAGGTTTTGTTTTCTATTGTGCCATTCCAGTCGATTCAGCTCCCGTTTCAACTCTGCAAGTTGTCCTTCCGTCCCGGCGTTCTCGATTTTTTCCACACGTTTTGTTAAACTTTTTATGTCTTTGTCATGCTGGCCAACACTCTTCAGTAGTTCATCATACTGATCTGACATGTTTTGAACAGAAGTTTCAATGGCGGATACGGTTTCCTTCATACTCAACAAGCTGTTCAGTTTCAGGTTCATGCTTGCAAGCAAGCTGGTCACATCGATTTCGGAATCTTTTTTAGCCTTCGCGGTTTGACTTCTCTTCGTAACACTACATGTCTCGCACCGCCAGGCTTTCTGAGACTTCGCATTTCTCGCTTTAAAGGTTGATTCCGCGATGCCACAGCAAGTTCCAAAGTGATATTTGAATTGACATTCTGGACACGTTATATTAGGTTTGTCATCTGATAACACTTCATGGCACTTTAGACAAACATCGTCATCTTCATCACTCATCGTGACGCGAGCACAATACAAGAAAAACGCAAAGGCAGCAGCGGCAGCAGCAGCACGCTATAGTTATTAGAAAGGCTTTCAATAACAAAGGCACTAACCTGCAGGAAGTCACAGGCAAGTGATCAAACACACTGTACTGGTTGCCGCTGCCGCTGCCGAGTGAAGAAAGCAGATCTTGCTGGCGGTTTTTGTAGTCGAGTCGTCGAGGTAGGTGTCGCTCCGACGCCGGCACGTGGTGACCACGTAAGGATGATGGTTCCAAATTCGGACTTGCACTTGGAGTAGATAGCGTTCGCCGGTGGTCGGGGCAATTTGCGGCGTCAGATCTGCAGGAAGTCACAGGCAAGTGATCAAACACACTGTACTGGTTGCCGCTGCCGCTGCCGAGTGAAGAAAGCAGATCTTGCTGGCGGTTTTTGTAGTCGAGTCGTCGAGGTAGGTGTCGCTCCGACGCCGGCACGTGGTGACCACGTAAGGATGATGGTTCCAAATTCGGACTTGCACTTGGAGTAGATAGCGTTCGCCGGTGGTCGGGGCAATTTGCGGCGTCAGATCTGCAGGAAGTCACAGGCAAGTGATCAAACACACTGTACTGGTTGCCGCTGCCGCTGCCGCTGCCGCTGCCAAGGCTGAAGTGAGTTGAAGGGTTAGTATAATCGGCTTGGAGAGACGGGAGAGCTTCAGCTGAGATGAGGCGGGTGATGAGAGAGGGTCGTCGTTCTTCCAGCGCGATGTCCTTTCGTGCTACGCGAATAGCTGCACAGAAGGTCCATCCTTTTGATAGCGGTACCCCTGCTGAGTTTCATTTGTTTGCCACCAATTATTACGCAATTACAGCTTTAGAAAAAGCCAGGGACGGATCCAGAACTCCGTTTTGGGAGGGGCGGAAAATTTGTAAGGATGCTATTCTCCCATTCTTTCGCGTGCACCGGGGGGTCCACCCGTGTGAAATTGCCCTCCGAGAAGGGTTGAGGTGGGGGGAGGGGTCGACTTTCTTTGGGGGGGGGGGGGGGCGGCCGCCCCCGTCGCCCCCCCTCCCTTGGATGCGCCACTGGAAAAAGCGGATATGTGTGCCCGGCAGACGTCGCTTGGATGTCGAATTTGTGAAAGCTTCCTGGGCCTCTACATTCACAGGCACCTCACACAAGACTTGTTGACTGCATTAGGCCACCACCAAGCATTATCATCGTCCGATCGCATTTCTATGGCGCAAAGAACCATTGAATGACACACGAGTTTCATACGGAACACACTGCGTAACTTGTAATTGAAGAACTCACTCTATTCACAACAGAATTTCAAATGCTTTTTATATCCAAAGACGGCTCCTGAAGAGATTATATATGTAATAGTATACCCATGGAAGGAAAATTCAATGGAATTTGTGTTTACTTTTAAAAAAGTTGTGACCTCAAATAGTATCAGCAACTGTAAAAAAAGTCCATGCTAAAACAAGTTGCACCGTGAAAGGTTCCTAAGTGACTGCGTAGCGGAGTAGATTAAAAAGATCGGGTGCACCTAAGCATTCCTTATGAGTTGTGAATGCGAAAGCATGCAATCTGTTTGTCCGCTCCCTTTTTCATCGCCGGTCGGCGCGTGTGCTCCCCTGGTGACCTTGGACGCTCCGCGCTGATGGACACGCAGCGCCATGGGGTGAGCGCTCGTGGAAACTGACGAGCGCAGCGGCCAATGGGAGCCCCGTCGACGCGCGCCAGCCAATGGAACCCAAGGAAACTATCTGCAGTTCTCGCGCTTCAGACTGATGACGTCAGCTCGCTCCATGAGACAGTTAATGCTTTCGCATTAAAAACAAAATAAAACAATCTGGGGTAATAGAGTCGCTTCGGGAAATATGGTCACTTTAACGGTATAAAAAACATCAAATAAACTAAAAGACAGTCATAGGCGGTTAGCACAAACGAGCCACTGGAAGCCCGCTATTTGGATACATGATCGCGGCTTTTCCAGTGCACTGCTCACAACCAATAACGTAATAGTTTTTTTCTAGAGCAGTCAACCTATAATTCCTACCCAGCGTAGTTCTAATTTGCGTGTGCCTTTTAATGCGCTGAATTGCCTTCGCACCTTCAAACATGGTCGCCAGAGAGTCGGGTTCAGGCGAGCATTCTTCAGACCAAAACCCATATAAACATTGTTTTCATATGCGCCGTACGGAACACGTTCCGAACAGAAAACGGGGCAGTCGCTAAAACTCGTCTGTCTGCATAGCGGGAACCCATCCCTTTAAAATCTCGGTTTCGGAGTGTAAAGGGCGGTAAGCGGGAAGAACAACTACGACGAACGCTGTTCGTGCAAGCCGACGGCTACACATGAGTACGGCATGGTGCAACAGCGCGAATCAGTGGCTTCGGCGCCACGAGCATTCCGCAGACCTGTGAACGCGCAATCAACACATCAGGCGATTTAGTCAATAGTACGACTGATTAACGAATAAAAGCAAGCGCAATGTGGCGGTAGAACGACGAGGGCTCGAAAAGTCAGTAGAGCAGCCAACGAGGGAAGCGCGGCCATCCCTGGCGGGTTCCCCCTGCCGGACCTTTTGAGACGTCAGCTGACGGGCTTCCTTCTCTCTCCCGTTCCCGTCTGCTTCGGAGGGGCGTGGCTTCAGCACTACATTGAAGGCGCTCTTCCGGTTAATCCGCGCATAAAATGACCAAACCAGTTTGATATTCGTTTTGACTGAGGTCTAAATTACCGGGCTCGGGTGTTTTTTCTCACATTTAAAACCGATTCAGCTTCCCTTTAAGTCCAATTGCCAACACCATTCACACCACAGAAAAAAAAAAGAAAACAGAAACGAGCTTTGCGTGTAGTTCAACGCTGAATGAAACAATTACATTCAATTCACAATGAGTTGGCTGAATGTTTCACAGGGGAGCTGTTAAGAGCTAGGTTCCCCAGAATCGCGTGTCTACCAGCAAAAAAAAAAAAAAACATTATGACGCCGAACTCTGGACAGCTGCCGCCATCTATGAGCGACAGCGGCAACCAGATAATTGGTTGCCGCCGTCGCTCATAGAGGGCGGCAACCGTTCTTCGGAGGAAGAAGAAGGGGAGCGGAACGAACGGCAATGTGCACAGCAGCCCGGATGGTTCCGCAACCGCCGCGAGGCCGCTGTCGGCATAAGTTCCACTCCGTCGAGCGCTTCAGATTCCCTTGCGAAAGAAGAGCAGCTCGCTTGCCTGGAAAACCATCGTCGAGAACAGAAGCTACAGCTCCGCTGCCCTTCCTTCTTCACCAGAGTGGAAAGGCTGAAAGAATGACGGATTTTCCTTCATTTCAGAGAAATTTCGAATCTTTTCTCGCCGGAACATGACGGCGGCGTCACATTCCGGCGAGAAACCGGCCCGAAAATTCTTTCGAGTGACGGAAAAGCCGTCGTTTCCAAATGCCTGGGTGGCCAAACGCCGGCTGTGTAAATGAGGCATTACGCCTTAAAAACGTCGACATCTGGATAACCCTAGTCAAGAAAAGGCACCGTAATTCGCTACATGGAGGAGTTAATATTTTTCGCTAGGAGCCGAAAATTTTTAACAGTCCTTGAGGTGTAAACGGGCCGTAGTCCATCCCTTGTGAATTGAATGTAATTAGGTGCATATAATAAAAGTCGCAATTTATAAAAACAAACAAATCTGCAGCAGCAGGGGAAGCTGTATCTTCCCTAGGGCGTTTTGTGATAAGATCGAACAGCCGTGTCCGGTGACCATTTTTAATTTTGATGAAAAAATATTTTGCTGGCTTCATGCCAACGAGAATAAAGAAAAAATCCTTGATTTAGGGAAAAAAATGTTCTTGCGTATTTTTATTTTTTTTTTTATTTAACAATACTGCAGGCCCCGCTAGGGCCCCGGCAGGGGTGGACGTGTAAGACATAGTACAGGACATTATGAAAAAGGGAAGACTTCAATACAATGAAACAACACTCTAACACCAAAAAATATCTTGCGATATTGGCATTTCGGGCGGCTTCCCCCAAAAAACTCTTCTGGTTACGGGTCTAGAAATGTCTACTGACAAATTAATCATAGGAAGGATTGACAAAAAGTATTAATCACAAAGTGTTAGGGTCGTTATTTTGATAAACAAAATCACAAACACGGCACATTGAGGTCTGGAGTACAGATTTGTTTTCTCCATACCTAAAAAAGCTAAGGTCTTCAAACTCTGCCAGTGTGTTGTCCTGTATATAGTTCATCTGTGCATGAAATATCGTTGTCCTGGTTACCGGGAGAAATTAACAAGAATTGCTCACGCAGGGGCATTTAACTAAAATGCATTATTTTGAAAAGCGTTTAAAAAAAGGCCATCTTTAATTTTCCTTAAACTCTCCGAAATTAACATTTATAATATGAACTTACAGAATCTGCAAAAACATAATGCAATATTTATGTGGCTCTGAAGTTATAACACGACAAATATGGCCAAATTGACGCTAACGCGGTTTCTATAAATGGGGCGTGTACTTAGCCATTCTTTGCAATTTCATTATAATTAAAAAGTGTAAAAATGCTTCGTGGTGGTCAGGCAAAGAGAAATTGACAGCGCAGAGGTGGACGGTAGTTTTGAAGGAAACTTCCTAATAACTTTTCGTACAACCGACCCAAAAATGCCCATGGGCCGGAGTGATCGAGAGGTGCCTCCCTGTAACATGCTTCGCTGTGCCTGTTTCAACAGCCGGCGTATAGCGTCTCCGTCTACGCGACATAAAGGAAGCAACCGGAGCGACTTTGCAAACAGATCAAGCTACAACCTTGCCGGTAACATGATATAGGAGGTAAGACGAGGCAGATCCCGAACCTTCGCCACCTGTGAGCAGCAGTAGATCCGCCGCCGTGGAAAGCCGCACAACGCCAAGAAAACAAAAATACTGCAAAACAATTCAATTGACTGAGATTGTCTGCATTGGGCGTTTTCAGATAGGATCGAAAGACCATATCCGGTCAAAATTTGTTTTTAATTTTTACCAAAATATTTATTTTACTTCTGCAACCGCAAATACATGTTCGAACATTTTTATGCGGAAAATAAATTTCTCTCGAGGAACGAAAATCACAAAGTCGCTATTGGTATACGCGCACATTTTTGCGACTTGCGTGAAACCGTCCCTTTGGATATTTGTAAAAGAAAAACTGTTGTTGCCTTAGGATTTTTATTGTTTGTGCAGAGACTGTACATAAAATAAAGGGAGGAAAACATGTATTATCGATTACTAAGCAATTCACAGCTTTATGGATCCAGATCTTAAAAGGCTGGAAAGTCAAATTTTTTAAGATGATTTGGACGCGTTTCTTTAATATTTGGATAAATTGTCATGGAAATCGAAAGCAATGACCTCAATAAAACAATACGCTGAAGTGTAGACAGGTTACCGATTTTGCAATAATTAGAAAATCAGTTTAAAGTGAAGGCTATCTTAATTTGTCTTCTACTTTTCACAGATCAAGTCTCATAGTGTGTCCTATCGGGCCCTTCAAAAACGTTTTGCAATACTTTTTTGTATTTTTGAATTTACAGAGCGCTAAATATACAGAATTACCGTAACAGGAGTAGAGAAAGCTAGGACGTTGCCGATTTCAAACAAGGGCAAAAGTGGTCGAAAAATGTAGGAAGTCTGTGAAGAGAAAGCACTGTGACAGGAGTTCGTGAAAAATACAGACTTCATACAAAAGATTACAGGTGAGTTTGAAACATGCACAATCCAACAATTTAAATACAGATTTCTCGGATCAGTGAATTTCGGAGCCTACCCTTCGTAGGGAGGCTGGGCTGCTGACGACAACGTTTAAATTGATAAGAAAGAACATACGTTTAAAGTGGTACAATCGAAACGAGCTTATTGAATCAAGCTCTTGTGCGCACATTTGGCGCTTGTAGCGTGCATTCTTCTGGCGCACGACGACCGGAGTCGGTCATGGCGCTCTCCTGGCACTCCGATGAGGAACATTTTTCTCCAAATTTGCCTGTAGTCATCACTGCTCGTTTCTTATCAGTGGCACCGCAAGCTCGCTAAATCGATCTGCTAGTCGCAGCCATGGTAGACTTTACTTTCAAAGATATATATTTTCTGCGTCTGTCGAAATGTCGGACCGCGTGCACTGCCACGAGTGACGGGACTGAATTCCACTCACAACGTAAACAGAGTCCCAGTCCTTTGCTTTCATGTCCCTGAACGCTTTGACGTCAGCTTTAGGGAGGTGGATTATTTTCACGTTCGGCAGTTTAGTGTTCAGTGGGGCAACCATCTCTCACGCCAACTTGATCACCGACGCGGTGGGCCGTCGGAGCTGGTACAACGTTGCCTGGTGCTTGACACGACCCCCGATTCCATCGCAGGCACTCTTACCATCTCCAGTTGTGAAAAAAATGCATTTCATTGACGAGTGCTTGTTGCTCCGCAGGTCGTGTAATTGGCGCTTGTTCCTAAAGTGACTTGCTGCAATATCACTGACGTGGGTCACATGAGCATACCCAAATTGAATTTCACGATTCTACGAGCCGTTGTCATATAAATTAAGTTACAAACAATTAAGTTACAAACTCATTCAATCGCAATTTGTTTTTCTGCTGATTTTTTTTTTTTTTTTTGCGTTTTGCGGCTTTTTACTGCGGCGGATCTATTCGCGCTCACAGGCGGCGCAGGTTCAGGTTCTGCCGCGCCCTGCCTCCTATATCATGTCACCGCCAAGGTTGTAGGCTGATCTGTTTGGAAAGTCGCTCTGGTGCTTCCTTTATGTCGCGTAAACGGAGGCGCTACGCGCCGGCTGTTGAAACAGGCACCACGAAGCATGTTACAGGGAGGCACCTCTCGATCACTCCGGTTCATGGACTTTTTGGGTCGGTGGCACAAAAACGTATTGAGAATTTTTCCTTCAAAAGTACCATCCACCTCTGTGCTGTCAGTCTGTAATTTCCTGACCACCCCGTATCATTTTTACGCTTTTTAATAAAAATGAAATTGTGAAAAATGGGTATGTGAACTCCCCATTTATGGCAACCGCGTTAGCGTCAATTTGGTCATATTTCTCGTTTTATAACTTCAAAGCCACACAAATATTGCATTATGTTTTTGCAGGTTCTGTTAGTACATACTGTGAAACTTAAGTTCGGAGAGTTGAAAGAAAATTAAAGATAGTTTTTTTTTAAATGATTTAAAAAAAATGGTTTTAGTTAAATGCCCATGTGTGAGCAATTCTTGTAAATTTCTCCCGCTAACCAGGACAACGATATTTCATGCACAAATGAACTATATACATGATAACACGCTGGTCATGTTTGAAGACCTTAGCTTTATAGATACGGAGGAAAAAAAACACCTTTAATCCAGGGCGTTATTACGCAATGTGCCGACGCTAATAATCGGTGATTAATACTTTTTGTCAATCCTTCCTATGCCTAATTTGTCAGTAAATATTATTAGACCCGTAGTCACAACAGCTTTTTCTTTTTTTTTTTTTTTTGGGGGGGGGGGGGGGGGAGCCACCCGAAATGCCAACATCGCACGACACGCCAAACCCGCACGTGACTGAGAGGGTGCTTACAAATGTTTTTCGCAACGACAATTTTTTTCCCCCCAAAACAAGGATTTTTATTCTCCTTGGCATGAAGCCAGCAAAACGTTTTTTTCATCGAAATCGAGAACGGTCAGCGGACATGGTTGTTCGAAATGCCAACATCGCAGGATAGGCCAAACGCGCACGTGACTGAGGGGGTGCTTACAAATGGTTTTCGCAAGGACAATTTTTTCCCCAAAACAAGGATTTTTATTCTCCTTGGCATGAAGCGAGCAAAATGTTTTTTCATCAAAATCAAGAACGGTTACCGGACACGGTTGTTCGATCTTATCTGAAAACGCCCTTTATTATTACTCAATATACAAGCATACATGCACGAGCCGACGTAGCTTAATGCACACGATGATGTGCCTCCAAGTGTTATAGTTGGGGGCTTTAGAAGTTGTTTATATCACCTGCAAAGTTACAGCGGTATTTACGGCAGTTAACCTAAATTGCCAATAACCACTGGACTTGGTTCTGTATGTTGGCATGAAATTACAGAAACAGGATTACTAAGAAGTCCGCCAGAGACCTTTCCATTCTCCAGTGGAGCATAAAGGACATGTGCAAATTCGTTATTCATTTTACAGACAAGCAGAATATTCGTGTTTATTTGATCGGTTTAGAAGAATAGCCGATATTGCATCAAGATTTTTTTATTTCAACTATTGTTTTGTTTGGTTTTTCAGGAGGATACTCAAGAGAGTGCGAGCGAGTGGAGGAGCGGGGCCAGAAGTGGTCCAGGACCGAACATGAGGGAGCAGTGTTGTCACTTTTTAAAACATTTGTTTTATGTTTGCGTTTCAATTTATTATGTTTTACACTCCCGCCCCCCGCTTTAAGAGTATAATAAAGAAAATAAAATGCAGTTTTGTTTTTGTGTCGTTCCACGGGAGATGTCGTCGGTTTATGTGTGGTGGGACTTGTGGCGGTTGTGAGGTTCTGTTAGCCTAATTTATTGCGGGATAGAATTTATTCTATCTTTTTATTTTTTTTACATAGTGTTGGGAATTGATGATGCGGCAACAAAGTGATTGCAGCGACGTGATGGCACGAGCATTGTCAGCACCGCTCGCACGTGTCGATGTTTCTTTCCATTTTGTTTTCTTTTTTATTCAAGCCTTCCGTCCTGACAATAAACCTTCAATTGTCATCATGCTGCTACACGGGTCGGTCGTGTCTACTTTATAGCAGCGGCGACGAGGAAAAAGTGTATGAACCCACAAAAGGCTGGCACTTCGCACTCTTAAAAAAAAGGAATAGTACTTCGTCTTTTTTGGGGACTAAATCGATGAAACTGAGAGTGATCCCCCAAAAGCGCCAAAACCCCGGTTTAGTCCTTTCGTTTTTTTTAATCCCTTGGCTGTGATTCCTTTAGGTCCAAGTTTTGATTCGTTGAAAGGAGTGTTTTTGATCCCTACAGCACGGCACGAGGGACTAACTTTAACTCTTCAGGGGAGTAACTACGGTACCTTGAGCGTCGTCGTGTCTACAATTGTGGGGAGTAACTTTGATCTCTTTGAGGATCAACAGTGCTGATTGGGGACTAACCTTTCGCCCCTTTGGGGATTAATTTTGCCACTTGAGATGATATCTATAGTGACGGGGGAGTAACTTTCGTCCCTTTGAAGACCATTTATTGACACTTTAAGGGATGAATTTTATAAAATTAGGGGAGTAACTTTCGTCCCTTTAAGAATCAATTTTGACTTTTAGAGCCTAATTTTTATACTAGCGAGGGAGTAACTTTTGTCCCTGTGAGGACAAATTTTTCAGTATTGAAGGAGTAAATGTCGTTCCTTTGTGGACAAATTTTGACACATTTAGATAAGAATTTACTAATAATGAGACCCTTGAGCTGTAATTAGGAGTGAAAGGTTCGCGGCATTGAACAGCTTCCTATTAGGAAAAGGCAGATTGTGTAACTTGTTTGAAAAGGTATCTCTTTTGAAAAGTTGCACAAAGTGTCTTTTCAGAACAGGGAGGTATTCAACACCGCAAACCTTTCACTCCCACTCACAGCTGAAAGGTGGAAATATTGCAGTAGATCTGAAAAGTCGCACACTTTATTTGGAAAAAGCAAGCCTGTGTTGCCAAACAAGCAGCATCATGTACTACTTTAATCTAAATGGTAATGATGCCTGCGAAGACTGGATATGCGGAGAACACTCGTAGAACTTTCAAGCAGGCTTTAACAGCCAACATCACCATTTTACAAAAAAATGTTGCACCAGCAATCTGTAGAAACAAATTAGCACTTTCATTGTGGAAATATTATTCTAGATCTACACAACACTGAAAATAAAAAAAATTCAGATCACAAGAAAGTACTATAAAAAATAAAATACTGCGTTCTTAGCACTGAAGGACTTGCCAAAATTTAACATGACTAGCATATATATAGGCGTGTACAATGGTTCTTATTGCTGCGGAGCAAGCCCGAAAAATTGGTGCCTGCACATTAAAAGTTTAAGCATTCACTGAATGTGCAAGTTACTTGTTGAAATTGTAAGGCATTTCTCCTCCTTTCTGTGAAAAATGAGACCAACTTGCCAGGGCCTACGGTGGACATGCTTGCAGAGTTAGCAATGCTTGTAAACTGTGACGTCATTTTGTTCTAAGCACAGCAAGCAGAAGGTAATCTTTCATCTGCTGGTTGTGCCTATCAGGAGTTACAACCATCGCTAACTCCATCATCTGCGGACATGACTGCTATTGACACTGGCCAGTTTGTTGGTCTTATTTTTCATGTGAAGGGAGCTAAGCTTTGAAATTTCTGCAGGAAAAATTCACATTCGGCTAAATCTTAAAATAGCTTTATACACGCAGGATGATTTTTCTGGCTCGTTTCACAGCACTAAAACATTTTGTAGACACCCGTTATATACAAGAATAAAAAAGACTTGGAGAAAAAAAGGTGAAAGCCGTTTACAACTCTCTGTTGCGCCGAATTAGAGCACAGCTCTTGAGGAGGAGGGGAAGGCACGGGGGGGGGGGGTCACGTGACCAGGGAGGTCACTTGACCTCGGGGGGGGTCACGTGAACTGGAGGGGGGGGGGCTGGGGAAAATTTTCCGCTAAATTTAGCGGGAAAATGTTTCCGCTAAATATAGCGGGGAAAATTTTCCGCTAGATTTAGCAGGGAAATTTTTCCGCTAGATTTAGTGGGAAAATTTTTCCGCTAAATTTAGCGGGGAAAATTTTGCGCTAAATTTAGCGGGGCAAATTTTTCCGCTAAATTTAGCGGGGAAAATTTTCCGCTAAATTTAGCGGGGAAATTTACCCATCATGCACCGCGCGGTTACGCCGACGGCGACGGTGACGCCGACGCCGACACCGACGCCGCTCAACCCGGAAACGGGCGCCTAAGAGCTGAGCTCTAAAAAAGCTACCAAGAGACAGCTCTTTTCAAGGTTCTTTATTTCCTTGTATAATGAAATTGACTATTAAAAATCAAACACCATAGTAAAAAAGATTACAATCATAAAAGATGAGGCAGTAAAATGACTAGTATATTTATAAATTAAAAAAAAAAAAAAACCTGGCATGGGTTTTTGACCCTCAGGAATATATATGCTCAAAACATTACTAGTATATAGGATGACCCAAGTCACCAGGCTCGATCTAAAATGAACCGTAAAAATCGACGCCTGCACATCTTAGGTTTTCGTCAAAGGTGTATTTCACAGGTGTATTTCTGTAAAAAATAGGGCCAAGAGACCTGCCACGGTCTACGGGTGCAGCTGACCAGAGAAAGAAAGCAGACGACACGCGGACGAACTCCGTTGGTAGCAAAAGCGCCGTCGCTATGCAGACGCACTTTTTTGTTTTACTTTTAAGTTTTGCTTTTATTGTCCACATTTATTTTTTAACCAAAGATAGATTTCAAAAAGATTATGTTCATTTTAATAAATGACGGTGGTCGAAAGCCATTGCAATAAGGAGGTAGCGCCATCTATCAATACGAACCGCCCGCCGTAGTCCCTGGCAAGTTTCTTGGCCCTATTTTTACAGAAAGAGAGCTACGCTTGGTAATTTTACAAGAAAAAAAAAAGACCTGTGAAATACACCTTTGACGAAAAGTATAGATTGCTTCGTGCAGGCCATGATTTTTACGGTCCAGTTTAGATCGAGCCTGGTGACTTGGGTCACTCTATATTTGTAAATTAAATAATCAAAACAAAAAACCTGGCACGGTTTTTTGACCCTCAGGAATATATCTGCTCAAGAAAGTAAAAATAATGTTCACATAAATACGAGTACATTACTTGACAGGACACCAGCACAAAATAATATACTTTTTTTTAGCAGCATGTGGGGGGAAAAAATAAAATATTAAAAACTTTTTTTTTTAAATTTAGGCTCGTCAGCAGCCTTGTGCCCATGAAGCCCAGCTTTGAATGTCTGAGACCTACAAGTCTCTCGAAACAAACAAATGTGCGACGATATTTAACGAAGTACTGAAGGTCGACAACCCATGCCAGGCAGAAACACAGTGCCACAGCTTCCGGAGGGCCCTCTGCCTCATAGGCCTGATTTTCAAAAAGCACACTGCAGCGCTTTGTTGATCTCCTGGGACACTCTGCGATGGAATAGACTGCGGGGCACGTCTGAAACAAAGGTTGGAAATTAAGGCAAATTAAAAATCGAAGTCTTTCGCACAAAAAAAAGAGGCCTACCCTTACAGCAGACGCAGGTAACTGATGATGGACCAGCTGAAACAGGTACAGTACATACTTCCTGAACCACAAACCAGTTACCGAAATATTGTTGTTGGCAAATCAAAGCTAAATTGGCCATTGCAGCAGCTGGAATATCTTCCCCAGGCTAGGTCGTCATCGGGTACCCAAACTTCACCACGTGGTTCGACTCGTAGGCCAAGGCGTAGCACAAACAACAAAACAATGGACCACCTCTGGGCAACATTAAGTTCGGGGAGCACTGTGATATCTAAAACTCCTAGGTGTGGTTGCTGTATGTGCAAAGGCTATGAACACGAATGCATCTAATGCCTTGCATTAAAGCCAGAAAGGTATGCCTAACAGCTCAAGATCTATTCCAGCCTATTGAAAATAATTCTAATGGGCCCATCAGCCTTGAAGGATTATGAGACCTCACAGGCCTTCAAAACTCTCAAAAATAACCTACAGAAAAACCCTTACTCTGTTTCACCTTCCTATGTACTTCAGCTAATGCTACAAGCCATCCCGAAAAATCCAATGCTGAAAGCATGTCACCTGACGTTCCGGTAGGGCACAGCAGCGCGGCGTGTGGCCAGTTATGTGACACGCTCGCCGTGCTTGTTTTTTAGGTATATCTCGTAGCATCTGCTGCACTGCATAGGAAGGTGAAACAGAGATACCGACAAGAGAAACCCTTCAACCCGTCAGACCCTTCAGCCCAAACCCCTTAGCCCATCAACCCTTTAGACGCTCAAATGACAGTGAACCATAGACAAAAATGCAGTTCAAAACGTTTTAGAAATTTATTGCGGACATTGAGGTTTACATGCATATTAAAACTCAAAGATGATAAAAGCCAACGCTTGTTCAAACCCGGGCGCAAGCACCTGTAGGCGAAAGAGATCATATCAGATAGGGACAACTGACTTCTTTATCACGACGAAAAATATCTGTCAAAGTACTCACAATTCCGCTGGGTAAATTCCTGATGTACGGTAGTTCAGCTAATAAAACCGAGCAGGTGCACCTCACGGACACATACATAGTCTCAGTAAGCACGTTTAGCGAAAACCACGAACTCGCAATCAGCACCCGTCACCGTTGAGAAACCCTGAGCACAGTCACGGTTTCGTCCATGATGCCGTCGGGGTGGCGTCTTCGGCGTATGTTTCGCTCTCTGGATGCTTCTGAAGCCGGATGGACGAAGAGGTTGCAAGCTGATCTGTTTGCAAAGTCGCTCCGGTTGCTTCCTTTACGTCGCGTAGACGGGGACGCTATACGCCGGCTGTTGAAACAGGCACCGCGAAGCATGTTACAGGGTGGCGCACCTCGATCGCTCCGGCCCTTGGGCATTTTTGGGTCGGTTGTACAAAAATGTATTAGGAATTTTCCCTTCAAAACTACCGTCCAACTTTGTGCTGTCAATTTATCTTTTCCTGACCACCCTGTAGCATTTTTACGCTTTTTAATAATAA
The DNA here is from genome assembly GCA_013358835.2 of Ixodes persulcatus. Classification (NCBI taxonomy): domain Eukaryota; kingdom Metazoa; phylum Arthropoda; class Arachnida; order Ixodida; family Ixodidae; genus Ixodes; species Ixodes persulcatus. The sequence goes on along the minus strand of JABSTQ010010951.1, from coordinate 730,362 downwards.
TACAATTGTGAAGAGCGGGTATGTGCAAGCCCCATTTATGCCAACCGCGTTAGCGTCAGTTTGGCCATGTTTCTCGCTTTATAACTTAAAAGTCACACAAATATTGCATCATGTTTTTGCAGACTTTGTTAGTACATATTATAAACGTTAATTTCAGAGACTTTAAAGAATATTAAAAATGGCCTTTTTTAAAATGATTTTCAAAATAATGCACTTTTGGTTGAATGTCCCTGTGTGAGCAATTCTCGTAAATTTCTCTCGCTAACCAGGACAACAATATTTCAGGTAAAGATTAACTATATACAGGGCAACATACTGGCAAAGTTTGAAGACCTTAGCTTTTAGAGATACGGAGAAAAATATTCTTTAATCCACTGCGTTATTGCGCAATGTGCCGTGTTTGCGATTTGTTGTCTCAAAATAACTACCCTAACACTCGGTGATTAATGCTTTTCGTCAATCCTTCCTATGCCTAATTTGTCAGTGAATATTTCTAGACCCCTAGCCAGAAGAGGTTTCTGGGGAAAGCCGCCCGAAATGTCAACATCGCGCGATACGCAAAACGCGCACGTGACTGAGAGGGTGCTTACAAATGTTTTTCGCAAAGACAACAAATTTTTTTCCGAAAACAAGGATTCGTTTTATTCTTCCGGGCATAAAGCCAGCAAAATGTATTTTTTTCATCGAAATTAAAAATGGTCACCGGACATGGTTGTTCGATCTCATCTGAAAACGCCCTTGAGCGCGTTTTGAGGTATTTTTGAAAGTGCAATTGTTTAGAAGACCAACGTGGCAAAACTCTTCCCCGTACGCATGGGGGGGGGGGGGGGGGTGCCTTTAATCTTAATTTCATCATCACGGCGAGGAATCTAAATATTGTTGTATTGGCGTATCTGTGCAAATAAAAGCTCCCTGTTCATTTCATTTCCAACGTGTTAAACGAGATGGCGACACTAGTACTAATTGCCTCAAATCGGAGATTTTCTTGTTGTTGCTGTTTTGCTCTCCAGCTCCAATTCGGCCGCGATGTCTGGTTACTCGGGGATCGGCAGCACGTGTAGCGAAAGCTCGCGCTGTAAAGCCCACTGATCGTGGGTTCAACCTCCCGCCCCTGCCCGTTTCAATCTGGATGGGCATCGTACCCGCGTGCTGTCAGGTATCAGTATTGCGTGATGCACCATGTTCAACGTTTACCAACTCGCCCAGCTTACCACTCTACTACAATCTTTATATACATATATTTTCTGTTTGAATGCAACAGAAATGGAGAATTTTACAGTAACTCTGGCATTGTATGTTAATGAATGTGATCTCAATGATGTCGATGTGAATTATTTGTATTTGAAACTTTTGATGACGTTGATATTAATTATTGTAACTACGATGCTTAGCTAATGTCAATTGGATTATTTTATTTATAATTGCACTAGTCATGTACACCGTTGAATGCTGTAAAAAGGGGCTCATGACCCGGTCAGAAGACTTCTACGCGAAAATCCGGCGTCGGCGTCCGCGGCATGACCGAGAGCGATGGTACCAAAAATGGCCGACGGCGCAAAGAGTAAAAACACGTTAGAAATGCTCAGATTGACGTCACAATTTCCACGAAGAAAGAAACTTTAGTACATTTCAGTCTTGATGGGAATCGAACCCGGGCCTACGGGGTGCGAGACGGGCACGCTTCCCCAACGCCACGGCGGCTTTTTTTTTTCTCTTTTTTTTTTTTATTGCCAACGCCATTGCGGCTCACGTTCCTGGCTGACTAAGGTGTGCCTAGTGCGTGCGTCATTGCACACCGTACACGTCACGTCGCAACCATCTGACTGAGGTGATTCAGCATCTGGCTGAATACAAGGTTTAAAGAACTTCTCTGATCCTTTTTACCCGTCATCGGGAGTACCACAGGGCTCCAATTTGAGTCCACTTTTGTTTTTGATCTTTATCAATGAGATATCTACTTGCGTAGTAAACTCAAACGTGCTGTTATTCGCAGAGGATATCAAGCTCTTTTTGAGTAGTAGTTTGATCGACGACTGTGATGTTCTTCAGAGTGACGTATCGCATATATTAAACTGGTGTCGGGAAAATTGCTTAATCATTAATCCAGAAAAAACTAAGGTCATGTCATTTAGTAAAAAACGTGAAATTATACAGTATTCATACTCAATTGATGATAAGTGCATTTTAAGAGTATCATCGCTTCGTGATCCCGGAGTGTACTTTGACACTACTCTATCGTTTGGCTGCCATGTCGCCCAAACGGTCTGTTCTGCACTTAGATTACTTGGAATGATTACTCGACTAACTAGAAAGTTTTCGAACTATGCTTGTTTTCTTCGTTTATTTTGTTCTATTATCAGATCGAGACTAGACTTTGGCTCTGTGGTGTGGAATTCACTGTCGCTACGTGATGCAGCTAAAATAGAGTCAGTTCAGAGACGCCTTGTGCGCATAATTTATGACAAATACCTTGGCCGTAGGCATTTTTGCAACTATGAACTCCTGCTCGACAAATTTGGCCTACAGTGTCTATCCCTCAGAAGATTATCGCGCGATGTAGCCTTCTTGTATAAAATAGTTCACGGGGACATTGACTCAACACTTTTGTTCACAGTGAATTTGAACGTACCGACTCGCTCAAATAGGAGAGCTCTCACTTTTTATCCCCACAATCAACACATTATATCACCAACAACAAGAATGCAGACAAGTGTGAACAATCATGGGCATGAAAATTTTGATATCTTTAATAGCTATGTTAATCTCAGTAGACAATTAGATGAGATTATTTTCCGTCGCTAAAATTGTACTGTCGTGTTTTGTTGCATGCTAGTTTTATCAGTTGAGCATGTTTTAAAGCTGTGCAATTTTTTCACTGTGCCACATTGCAGACCTTTGTTGGTTGTTGATTGGCACAAATAAAGGCATTATGATGATGATGATGAAGGTGGTGCTGAACATTGTAACTGGTAGAAAACGCCGACTTGCTATGTCCGATTTACACGATCCGCTTCTGCTTGAAATGATCAGTTTCGACATCAAGCACCGCAGTTTCCGTCTACAATTATTTTGCAGCACATGGGACCTCGCAACTAAAAATAGCGAGCAGAATCTCATTAGGAATCTTTAGGCCATTCACAAAAGCTATGCGATGGTAGCGGGAACCTGGAATACAAGGTGGTGCTGAACATTGTAACTGGTAGAAAACGCCGACTTGCTATGTATGACATATTGAGGTATTTAGCGCACAAGGTAGAGAGAAGAAGGAAACGTCGCAAGCCGCTATGGGGTCAGAGTAGTTTTTTCTGCACCCCAAAAAATGAGCCAAATTTGCCCTAGAGTGAACGCGCATGCTGAGGGTACCAATAAACCCACGTGCACCAAGAAGCATGCAAACAAATTCCTTCCATGCGCTTCGGGCGTCGTGTATAAGATTCCTCTTTCGTGTGGCAAGAGCTACATAGGCCAAACGGGCAGATGCCTCAATGACCGACTCCGGGAGCATGACTACTCTTTGAAGGCTACAGTGGGCGGAAATCTTCCTCTCCATTGCAGGGAATGCACGTGCAGACCATTATTTCGTGATACCAACATCTTGGGCAAGAACAAAGACAAATTGGCCCGCGAAGTATTGGAGGCCTTCTACATCCTTCGTGAGAACAGGAACTGTAATTAGCGTTGAATCAGTAACGCTATCAAACAAGGAAAGGGAATTCCTTGAACAAACAATGAAGGGCCCCCACGAGCCTGGATGAACTAGCCGCTATCATTCACGGGGCTGTGTAGATGCACGGAGTCCGCGGCGGATTATTTGGGTTTCTTTTTCTTTTCTCTTCCTTTCTTGTCAGTAGACGTAGTTGTGAGTAGCGCTCTTTCTGTCCTCTCCTTCTTCTCTCTACCTTGTGCGCTAAATACCTCAATATGTTAAACTACCAACTAGCCCAATTGTCAACATTATTGCTATGTCTGAATTTACACGATCCGCTTCTGCTTGAAATGATCAGTTTCGACATCAAGCACCGCAGTTTCCGTCTACAATTATTTTGCAGCACAAGGGACCTCGCAACTAAAAATAGCGAGCAGAATCTCATTAGGAATCTTTAGGCCATTCACAAAAGCTATGCGATGGTAGCGGGAACCAGGAATACAAGGTGGTGCTGAACATTGTAACTGGTAGAAAACGCCAACCTTTTACGCCTGATTTCCATGATTCGCTTCTACTTGAAATGATCAGTTTCGACATCGAGCACCGCCGTTTCCGGCTACAATTATTTTGCAGCACGAGGGACATCGCAACTGAAAATAGCGAGCAGAATCTCGTTAGGAATCTTTAGGTCATTCCCAAAAGCTATGCGAGGCTAGCGGGAACCAGGAATACAAGGTGGTGTTGAACATTGGAACCGGTAGAAAACGCCAACCTTTTACGCCTGATTTCCATGATTCGCTTCTACTTGAAATGATCAGTTTCGACATCGAGCACCGCCGTTTCCGGCTACAATTATTTTGCAGCACGAGGGACATCGCAACTGAAAATAGCGAGCAGAATCTCGTTAGGAATCTTTAGGTCATTCCCAAAAGCTATGCGAGGCTAGCGGGAACCAGGAATACAAGGTGGTGTTGAACATTGGAACCGGTAGAAAACGCCAACCTTTTACGCCTGATTTCCATGATTCGCTTCTACTTGAAATGATCAGTTTCGACATCGAGCACCGCCGTTTCCGGCTACAATTATTTTGCAGCACGAGGGACATCGCAACTGAAAATAGCGAGCAGAATCTCGTTAGGAATCTTTAGGTCATTCCCAAAAGCTATGCGAGGCTAGCGGGAACCAGGAATACAAGGTGGTGTTGAACATTGGAACCGGTAGAAAACGCCAACCTTTTACGCCTGATTTCCATGATTCGCTTCTACTTGAAATGATCAGTTTCGACATCGAGCACCGCCGTTTCCGGCTACAATTATTTTGCAGCACGAGGGACATCGCAACTGAAAATAGCGAGCAGAATCTCGTTAGGAATCTTTAGGTCATTCCCAAAAGCTATGCGAGGCTAGCGGGAACCAGGAATACAAGGTGGTGTTGAACATTGGAACCGGTAGAAAACGCCAACCTTTTACGCCTGATTTCCATGATTCGCTTCTACTTGAAATGATCAGTTTCGACATCGAGCACCGCCGTTTCCGGCTACAATTATTTTGCAGCACGAGGGACATCGCAACTGAAAATAGCGAGCAGAATCTCGTTAGGAATCTTTAGGTCATTCCCAAAAGCTATGCGAGGCTAGCGGGAACCAGGAATACAAGGTGGTGTTGAACATTGGAACCGGTAGAAAACGCCAACCTTTTACGCCTGATTTCCATGATTCGCTTCTACTTGAAATGATCAGTTTCGACATCGAGCACCGCCGTTTCCGGCTACAATTATTTTGCAGCACGAGGGACATCGCAACTGAAAATAGCGAGCAGAATCTCGTTAGGAATCTTTAGGTCATTCCCAAAAGCTATGCGAGGCTAGCGGGAACCAGGAATACAAGGTGGTGTTGAACATTGGAACCGGTAGAAAACGCCAACCTTTTACGCCTGATTTCCATGATTCGCTTCTACTTGAAATGATCAGTTTCGACATCGAGCACCGCCGTTTCCGGCTACAATTATTTTGCAGCACGAGGGACATCGCAACTGAAAATAGCGAGCAGAATCTCGTTAGGAATCTTTAGGTCATTCCCAAAAGCTATGCGAGGCTAGCGGGAACCAGGAATACAAGGTGGTGTTGAACATTGGAACCGGTAGAAAACGCCAACCTTTTACGCCTGATTTCCATGATTCGCTTCTACTTGAAATGATCAGTTTCGACATCGAGCACCGCCGTTTCCGGCTACAATTATTTTGCAGCACGAGGGACATCGCAACTGAAAATAGCGAGCAGAATCTCGTTAGGAATCTTTAGGTCATTCCCAAAAGCTATGCGAGGCTAGCGGGAACCAGGAATACAAGGTGGTGTTGAACATTGGAACCGGTAGAAAACGCCAACCTTTTACGCCTGATTTCCATGATTCGCTTCTACTTGAAATGATCAGTTTCGACATCGAGCACCGCCGTTTCCGGCTACAATTATTTTGCAGCACGAGGGACATCGCAACTGAAAATAGCGAGAAATAGTGACCGAGTTCTGCTCGGTCACTCCGCCGGACATGGCAGTCCGGCGGAGTGACCGAGCAGAACATAACATTCTTGTTCTGCTCCTCAGGAAAAACGAAGAAACCGGGCCAGACGATCGACACTACGGCTGCAACATCACCACAGCCGTACGACACACCGCACGACCGGGCGACAGGTGGCTGATAACCGGCAACGCCTACCAGACAGCGCGGGACATCGCCCATATAAGCAAACAGCGGACTGGGAACCAGCGCAGTCCGGCGGAGTGACCGAGCAGAACATAACATTCTTGTTCTGCTCCTCAGGAAAAACGAAGAAACCGGGCCAGACGATCGACACTACGGCTGCAACATCACCACAGCCGTACGACACACCGCACGACCGGGCGACAGGTGGCTGATAACCGGCAACGCCTACCAGACAGCGCGGGACATCGCCCATATAAGCAAACAGCGGACTGGGAACCAGCGCAGTCCGGCGGAGTGACCGAGCAGAACATAACATTCTTGTTCTGCTCCTCAGGTGGGTGCATTTCTTTTTTCTTTTTTTTTTCTTGCACCGTACACTCCGCTGGACTGCGCTTTCCCGTACTGAGTTATGTCTGACATTGAAGAAAATGTTTGCTTAGCATGTATGAAAGAAGTTACGGGTGATAATCCAGTGCTAAAATGCACAAAATGTAACAACCTGTACCATATTGGGAAATGCTCGGGTGTCACCAAAAAGGCCAAGAACGCAGTAAATCCGCTGACTTGGCTGTGTACAACTTGTAAACTGAACACCCAACGTCAAAGACAGCAGGGGGATGACCAGATTGCACAGGCCACTGCGGAAACTTCAGACCACGGGCAAGCGGCTATAATGGCACAAATAGTGCAGACAAACAAAAAGATGACCGAGGTTTTAACTAGGATCGAAAACATCGAAAAAAAGCTGAATCTGCAGTCTGCGCAACACGAAACTACGATCCAAAAACTAGATAATCAAGAGAAAACCATTGAATCCATAGAAAAATCGGCGAACTTGCTATCTAAGCAGTACGACGATTTGATAAAAAAGATGGACTCACTAACAACTGTCACGAACGACCTAAGGAAAAAAACAAAAGAGATTGAACAGCTTGCATTAGACAATGACGCGCGAATAAAAGACCTAGAGTGGGCAGTTGAAAATATGGAGCAATATTCACGAAGAAGAAACATTGAAATCCATGGGATTTCCCCACAAGTGCACGAAGACCTACCAACAATTCTGAAAAATCTAGCAGCGAGGCTAGAACTACCTTCTCCAGAGCCAGATAAGATCGAAACCATGCACAGACTAAGAGCGAGAGATGATAAGATTGCACCGATCATTGTCCGATTCAACGACAGATCGGAAAGAGACCGGTGGATCAGCAAGCGCACGGCGCTAAAGGCTGATCATATCTTCATCAACGAGAACCTGACAAAGCTGCAGAAATGGTTGTTCTGGAACGCAAAGGAATGCGCAAGGGAAAGGGGATACAGCTTTGTTTGGATGAGAAATGGAAAAATACTGGTCAGACAAAGGGCAGGATCGGCAGTGATACGTATCGACAGGGAAGATGACTTGAACAAAATCCGATAAAATGGCCACATGTAGCACACTTAACGACTGGAATGGATATGTAAAAAATATAGTAGCAAATAAGGGAAAGGAGGAAGAACAGCTTCTACATGTCGTTCAAATTAACATCAGAAGCATTAAAAAGCATTGGGATGAACTTAACGTATACCTTGCTAGTTCGCTCGAAGATATCGATGTAATAATACTAACTGAAGTAAACATTGAGGCAAAAGAACCGTTACCGTTTCATATAGATGGATTTTATTCCATTTCAATACGTCGAGAGGGCAGAAAGGGGGGAGGAATTTTAGCTTATATAAAAAATGATTGGTCTTCAGACCGTGCCGAGGTGATTATGAATCATGCAGAAGTTCTTGTCTTCACTGTTCATAAGCCTGAAGTATCATTTACGGTAGGTGCGTTCTATAGACCACCCAGTGGTAATCTAAACTTATTCTACGATGAATTCATAAAACTCTTGAACACCTTTAATAATAACGACCATGTCATATTAGCAGGCGATTTCAACATCGATGTTATGTGCCGCAGCAAATCCGGAGTAGAAGAATATCTTGATATATTGTCAAACTACGGGTTGGAAAATATGATTGACGGTTACACACGGGAAGAATACTTAGGTGATAAAGTAACAAAAACTTGTATTGACCATATAATAGTGCGCACTTGCACCTTAAAATTTATAGCGGCAATAATAAAACAAAAAGTAGCCGATCACTACTTTGTCGCTCTAAAGGTTATGCGTGAGGTCCAAACCAAAAGCTCGCCGGGAAAACAACACAAAGAAATTTTAGATAATAAAAAAATAGACAGCAAAATTAAAGGATATAACTGGAACGCTTTACTGCACCTAGACCACCTAGACCTTTACAAAAGAGTGATAGAAATATTCAAAGGAATATATGACAGCTCTATTAAAAAAATAAGACTAGAAAAGCGGAAGCCGGGAGCTGTCTGGATTAACGACGAAATACTAGAACTAAGTTATGAAAAAAGTAGACTTTGGAATAGATGTAAGCAAAACCCACAAGATGCAACACTAAAGGAAGAGTTCAGGCAGATACGGAATAGAGTGACGGCGAAGATTAGACTAGCAAAAAAGAGATTTCATGTTACACAACTCCGAAACTGTGGGAAAAACCTAAGGAAAACGTGGAATATTGTAAATCAAATAATGGGAAAACCACCTAAAGGCAGCGTTGACGAATGTATAAAGAAAAACTTTGGAGTCACCGATTACTCTGCCCTAAGTAACAATTTCAATAATTACTTCGCTAAAGTTGTACAAGATTTGCGTGGGCCAGTAAACAATACTACAGAGACTGCAAAGCCACTGTCGAATGTATCGAACTCGGCATACTTACCACTAATGACAGATACAGATCTAGAAGATATAATTAACAGTATGCCAATCGTAAAACCAGCGGGATATGATCAAATAAGGCCACGAGATATAAAAGTGAACTATAACAACTTAAAACATGTTTTGGTGGCGGTAATAAATGGAATATTGGAGACAGGAATTATACCGGATAACCTTAAAGTTGCGATAGTCCGGCCTATTTATAAAAAAGTAGGGAAAAAGGAATTAGGCAACTACAGGCCCATCGCACTCGTGTCCGTCATCTCGCAGATAATGGAAAAATTTGTTTTAAAAATCATGACCTCCTTTTGTGACAAATATTCACTAATCAGCAACACCCAGTATGGCTTTCGGCAACAATTAAGTACTACGCTTTTACTTGAAGACATGACAGATTACATGAATGAAAAAAAAAAAGATTCTAATAATGTAGTACTTGCAATATTTCTTGACCTGACAAAGGCATTTGACACAATTGACCATTCCATATTACTGCATAAATTAGAAAACCTGGGCTTTCGAGGGCATTTCCTAGACTTGTTTAAAAATTACTTTTCCAACCGGACGCAACGAGTTAAGATAGACAAATGCATCAGTGACGCTGTGCAGACCACTTGCGGTGTGCCGCAGGGATCTGTTTTAGGCCCTATGCTTTTTAACATCTACATGAACGATCTAGCCTTATTACCTCTGAAATCTAACCTCTATCAATACGCTGACGATACTGCATTAGTCCTGGCAAATGAAAATTATGATACAGCAGTCAAAATTATGCAGAGTGACATCAATAAAGTAATGAACTGGCTATCTAAAAGTTCTATATTTGTCAACATTCAAAAAACACAACTAATGTGCTTTCGAACGCACCAAAGGCGTATTAACCTTACGAAACCCATCTTTTCTTTCTTTCTTTCTTTTTCTTTCTTTATTGATTTTGCAGGCCGTGGCCGGCAGGGCGGTAGAGGAAAAAGGCATTACTGCCTGACGAGCCCTCTCCGCCCTTTTACAGTTCGACAGCATTGAAGAAAACACAAAAAAAAACACAAGAATAAACATCATATGATAGAAATGAACACTTTAAAATACAACAAAGTGCTATACCAATGACTGGACACACTTATTCTATCAGAAAAAAAATAGTTGACACAATACACGAGCAAACATCACAAAAAGCACGCACATACAAAGGGGATTACACTATCCTAAAACATTTACCCTGAAACAGGTTTCGTCTATACAAAAAAAAAAAAAAAGTTTACATAACAAAAATAGAAGCACTCTATATGTACCAAAAATACAGGCATTAATCATTTACATGTATTCATAGCAGCACATCCGGCAACACAACAAGAGTATTCACAGGTTATATGCAGTTACTCGATATAATGCCTGATTGCGTTCCTATTAATTTTTAAAAGCTATGTTTTTACTTATGAGAACACGTTTGACATTGGTCTTATATTTTAGAAAACTGTCTGAATAATTACATTCTCCTTCCAAGGTATTGAGAAGACCGGTTATTTGGTAGTTAAGTTTTTGCATGCCATAATTCGTTCGAATCCTAGGCATTGGTCTTTTCGTATGCCGAAAAGAGTAGGCTTTATCGTCCCGAGTTTTACTGAATTCTACGTAGAGCTTATTTTTATGAATAAATTTTGCTAATGTAAAATAATAAACCTGGTCCGCTTTCAGCATATTGTGTATTTCATAATGCGGCTCACAGTGAAAGTCCTGTATGTTTCCATGATAGTCAGCATACATACGTAGAACTTTATTCTGTAACACTGATAGTTGATGATAGTTTCCGTTTGTTGTGGTACCCCAGACCAAAATGCCATATGAAAGGTGGGAATAGAACAAGGAATGATACAAGCACTTTTTTAGCCAGAGCGGAATTAAGTTTGCGATTCTGTACATGCACCCAATAGCTCTGGATAGTTGCGTTTTGATGTGACTAACGTGTGCATTCCACGTGAGCTCTTCATGGAACCAAACGCCAAGAAATTTTTGTTCTTTTACTTGCTCTAGGGTTGTATTTTTAAATTCTATTTTGAGAGCGTCATTATCCCGCTTGTTTATAGGCCTGAATATTACATATTTGGTTTTGGATTCGTTAAGCTGTAATTTATTTGTTGTTAACCACTCAGACAAATTGACCAAGTATCTGTTGGTCATTTCTTCGAGTTGTTGTTTGTTCGTACCAGTGAAAAAAACGTTCGTGTCGTCTGCATACATAACTACGTTCGGAGAACCGGGAATATTGACAAGATCATTAATATATATCAAGAACAATAGCGGTCCCATAATAGAGCCCTGCGGGACACCGTATCTAATTACCAATTTATTTGACGACATTTCTTCAATTTTAACATATTGATACCGATTTTCTAGATAACTTTGTAGTAATTGTAAAGCAACTCCGCGTATACCACAGTACTCAAGTTTTCTTAGTAAAATATCGTGCTGCACAGTATCAAACGCCTTTCTAAGGTCTAAAAAAGGCCAAGTGTGTATAACCTGTTCTCTATGTTATCTATAATTGTATCTTTTATATGAAGAAGGGCTTGATCAGTAGATCTGTTTTTCTGGAAGCCATACTGTGCTTTAGTTATTGTATTATGTTTTGCGAAAAAGTTTTCAAGCCTGTTGACAATGGCACGCTCGAATATTTTAGATAAAATTGGTAAGACCGAGATTGGCCTGTAGTTTTGAATAACGGTCTCATCACCACCCTTGTGGATTGGGGTAATTCTAGCAATTTTTAGTTTATCAGGAAATGTACCCTTAATAAACATCTGATTAATTAAATATGAGATGATTGGGCTTAGTGTCAATGATGCATTCTTAATAGGAAGAGATTTTATTTCATCAAAGCCGGCGGCAGCGCAATTTTTTAGATTTGCAATCATCCCATCTACTTCGCTCGGTGTCGTGGGAAAAAACATAATGGAACTTAAAGACGCAGTTGCGTACCGTGTTGATTCGAAATTTGTCACGTTTGGTAATTCTGCACAAACACCCACAGTTGTGAAATACTCATTAATTGTATCTACAAGCTCTTGACCAGTAATCCTTATGTCCCCTATTTTGATCTCTTGCACTGGCCTACGCATGCTTTCTCTTCCCGACAAGGAGTTAACCGTTTCCCACACCTTTCTCGGTTAGTTATAGATATCTGAAAATTTTTGGATATGATAGTCTTTCTTTGCTTTTTTTAGACGAGCATTCAAATTATTTCTTATTTTTTTATATTCGGCTAGTACACTAGAATCGCGGTGCTTGATAAATGTATGATACATACGGTCTTTTTTCTTAATATCTTTATATAATGCAGCGCTAATCCATGGTTTTCTTATTTTTTTGTTCCGAACACTGGATGTAACCAACGGAAAGGCTGCGTCGTAGCATAGGTGCAGTTTGTAATGAAAGACGTTGTAAGCTCTGTTTAAGTCATCCTGTTCGAAAACGTCTTGCCAGTTCATTTCGGTGACCAATTCACGAAAATGTTGAAGTGATTCATCATTTATTTTTCTTAACACGTGCCGTTTTTTGTTATTATCATTGTGGGCGTGTTTGATAGTCGTCAAACAGAAAATGGGCATGTGGTCACTGATATCGTGTGGTATTACGCCAGGCATTATATCGGCTGTGTTTATATTCGTTACACATACGTCAATTGATGTTGCACTCGTTGCGGTTACTCTAGTGGGCATGGTTATTGCGTTGGTACAATTGTAAGAAAGTAGTAGATTCTGGAACCTTCCCGCCACTGATTCGTCGGATAAGGTATTAATGTTTACATCGCCCATAACAAAAAAGGCAGATATAAATTCCCCAAAAAAGCTAGAATATTTTCGAAAAAGTCAAGAAAATGATTAACGTTTCCCGAAGGTGGTCTGTACACAACAACAACAATAGCATTCCCTGTGTTTACCGCCATACATTCAACGTTCGTATCCATCACTGATAATTCATTTAAAGCAATAATAGAATGTTGTTCTTTTACATAAATCGCTATTCCACCTCCTCTTTTACCTTCTCTAACCATGCCAGTTCCCTTGTAGCCCGATAGAGGCGGTAGTTGGTCGTTACGAGTCAGCCAGGTTTCCGTGAAAATGATGGCATCAAAACTAAATCCCATGGAGTTCAGAAATAGCTCAAGTGGATCTTGCTTGCCCTTCATGCTGCGCATGTTCATATGAAGTGCAGAAAAATTGGGTTTGTAGTTCTTTAAACTGTGTCTAAAAGAAGGTAGGTCATATAATTTACACTGTATAAATGGGTGTGCATCCATTACAGGAAATGTCAACACTCAAACGAGCCCGGTGAACGAGGGTGTTATGCCGTCATTTTTTCCACATCCTCCTGGCAGTCAATCTTAATTGGATTAGTGCCCTCATTTCGACGTGCGTAGACCTTTCCACCAGACGTCCATACATATTTCCAGCCTGTAACTCGTTTGCGGGCAACCGCGGCACCCAAGAGCTGTTTTTTCTGCCGTGTTAGGTGTTCATTCACGTAGACTGGACGTCTTACATTTGTGAACCCTAGTGCTGAGGTATCAGTCCTCTTCTTTTTTGCTTTTGCCAGTACGGCATTTCGCGTCGTTCGGCGAGTGAAACGTACGATTATGTTTTTTTCAGTGTCTTTTGCAGTAGGTACCCTGTGGCACATATCAATGTCGGAGTCCAGGACAGGCTCCCCCAAAACTTCACAGAGTTTTTTAACAATTTCGGAAGGATCGCCCTCGAGAGGCACCCCTTTTACCTCCAGGTTATTAGCCCTTTGGTACTGTTCCAGTTCGTCAACCTTAAGCGTCAATGCCTTGTTCTCTACTTGTAGGTTGCGGTTTGACTCTGTGAGTTGCTTCACCTCCTTTCTCAGTCCCTTCAGTTCAGCTGTGATCGCTTTAACCTCATCGTATATATCACTCGAGTACTTTACACTCTCTTTCAAACCGTGCTAGGTGCTTGGTGAGTAGCGTCACCACGGACCCCAGCCACATTGGCGACACCACAGACCCTGAGTAAAAAGTGGCTAAGACCCACCCACGTCTGGCTGTGCGTGGCTTTCCCGTGTCCGGGGAAAAGGGCATCCTGGTGGTTGAGCGGAACCCGGGGTAGGTTTGGACCCTTCGAGGCCCCCCGGGTGAGGCAATACACCACTTCGGCCCCCGCTTCCCGTAGACGGGTGTCGTGGCTTGGCCCGACCAGGATGATTCAGTCAGTCGCCATATCTTCTACTATCCCCTCCTATCTTTCTCTTTTCTCTACTCTTCCTTCATTCATATTCACCATCTTTGGCGGCAAGGGCGAACCTTGGGTGGCGATAGACCCCTTGTCTGGACCCACACTAGGTTATAGTGTCTTGGCAGCACTGATAGCGTAATGTCGTCAGCAAAACCTTTATTGCTATGGCGCATTACCTATCCCCATGTTGGGCTCCGTGGTGGGTGGTGCGCTACAGATGCCGAACACCTTCCCATTTCTTATGGGTTCCAAACTAAACCAAAAAACTGATCGGGCCCTGAAAAGGGTCCGGACCGAAGTACACGTTAGAGAAGCATTTGCACCCGTGGAGAAGTTTCTTCGATTTCTCGTCATGCACTCGGAAACGGAAAAACCTTTATCCAAGCTATCCCCTTTCCTTGTTTCAAAAACCCTTGAATCTGTGATCGGAAAGAATTTTAAAGCGAAAAAAATGCCATCTGGAGATCTCGTTTAAGTTGTAACCTCTCAGCGAAGCTCAGACCTGCTGGCACTTAACTTGGTTTCTGACTACAGGGTTACTGTATCACCTCACCGGACTTTGAACACTATTAAAGGCGCAATATCAGAAGATGACCTTCTAGAATCCCCCGAAGATGAAATTGTCGATGGCCTTCGTGACCAAGGAGTCATAGCTGCCAAACGAATTTCTTTTCGCCGGGACGGTCAAGAAATTAAGACGAAGCATGTCATTCTCACTTTTGAGCTGAGAGCGCTCCCAAAATCGGTCAAGGCAGGGTATCTGAACTGTAGAGTACGGCCGTACGTGCCAAACCCTCAGCGTTGCTTTCACTGCCAGAGGTATGGCCATAGTGCCCAGAGCTGCCGTGGAAAGACAACATGTGCTAAGAGTGGCACAAATGACCACCCTGCAGAGAATCGCTCGAATCCACCGTGCTGCATCAACTGCAATGAACCTCACCCTGCTTATTCCCGATCTTGCAAAAAATGGAAACAAGAAAAAGAAATTATAACACTCAAAGTGAAAGAGAACATTTCGTTCCCCGAAGCCAGGAAGCGATTCTCCTTCCTGCAGAAGGGGCCTTACTTTTGGGTGGCACGTGCAGGGGGTGTGCCATCAAAATCTTCGGTAGGAACAAAGGTCTGTCCTAATGACCTGGTGATTCCACCCCCTCCCCCTTCCCCACAAAGATTCGCTCCACGACCCCGTTTGTCGTTGGGACCAAAGAGACCACAGGGGCCTCCAGATGGTGCAGGGGCGAGGGATGCCCCTGTGCTAATGGAGGGGAGACAAGAGGAAAGGCGGCAACGCCAGCCTCAGGGAGGAGGCACTAGTGCCTCCGCTATTCCAAAAGACAGGCCATCGAACGATGTGCCTGCCTTGGTTACTCGGACCCCTCCCAGGAAGAAGGAGGGTGTGTTTCGTTTTAAGGCTTTAGGAGAGGCCTCGACATCTAAGGAGGGGCCTGTACCAGCTGCTCCCTCAGCCGTTCAGCCTGAGGAGGAGCGGATGGAACTTGGTGAACCTCCTCCCGCTCGTTCGGTCCCACCTGATGACGCCAGGCTTAAAAAGTCATCCCAGAAAAAGCTTAATCCGCAAGTAACCCCACCCAAACCGCCCCAGGACACCTGGGGCAGGTTTTCTTTTTTGTTTTGTTGTTATTTTAAACCATTTTAACATGAACACAAATAGTTTTATACAGTGGAACTGTAGAAGTCTCCTGCAAAATATTGATGACATTCATTTCTTTCTGGATGAGCTACAGCCCATTGCTGTGTGCTTGCAGGAGACATATCTTAACAACACCCATACGAATGTTTTTAATCGTCACCGCGTTTTTAGAAAGAATCGGGATTCACACCACTCTTCTGGTGGTGTGGCCATTGTTGTACGGAGTGGCATAGCATGTGTGGAAGTTCCTCTGTGTACATCACTAGAAGCAGTCGCGGTACGTGTTCTTGCTGATCGTCTCATTACGGTTGTGTCCTTGTATTTACCACCTCATCGTCAACTGCATCTTCATGAACTTCAAGGATTGGTTCAGCAACTCCCAACGCCTTTTTTAATATGTGGTGATTTTAATGCTCACAGTCCCTTGTGGGGCAGTAAGCGCCTTGACTCTCGTGGCGCTGTTGTAGAAAGATTTTTACTGTCCTCAGGCGTATGTCTTTTAAGTAAGAAAGAACCAACATTTTATAGTTCCACTCATAATTGCTTCACATCCATCGACCTCTCCATATGATCACCATCATTACTTCCCTGTTTTTCTTGGAAGGTTTTAAACAACCCTTTCGGGAGTGATCATTTCCCAATTGTAATTAAAAGCCTCGTTCCTCTGCCGACTATTTTAAAACGAACACCTAGGTGGAAACTGGACAAAGCCGACTGGGCACTTTTTAAACTTGATGCAGTGCTTGACCCGTCAGTTCTAGCGAGTTTGTCACCCGAAGAAGCGACAGTGTATGTTACGGAGCAAATCATAAGTGCCGCCCAAGACGCCATTCCTCGCAGCTCTGAAAATTTACCCAAGAGGTGTAGGCCTTGGTGGAATGAAGACTGTGCCACCACAAGGAAAAAGCAGCATAGGGCATGGGATACCTTTCGAAGGTACTTTACTTCTACCAATAGGATAGAATTTTAAGGACTAAGAGCAAAGGCCCGATGGACTAGGAGAAAAGCTAAGTGGAAGTCATGGACCAAGTACATTTCCTTCCTAAATAGTTTTTTTCTCGGAGAAGGAAGTTTGGGATAGGTAAAAAAAAAAAAAATCAAAGAGGATTACCGTTGCTTTGTTATTCCTCTATTTAGCTCCCCTGCTAATTCGCTGAAAGATGTTGCTAATGTGCTTGGAGAGCACTTCGAGAATCTTTCTAGCTCCGGAAATTATCGGACGGAATTTAAACGTTTTAAAGCAAGTGCTGAGTGTCACCGTATACCCATGTCCGGTTGTAGCTCTGAGCCATACAACACTCCTTTCACAATGCAAGAACTAGAGGTGGCTCTGGGCTCCAAGAAGAAGTCGGCTCCGGGCCCTGATGGGATCCACTATGAAATGCTCCGTCCATTGTCTCCAGAATCACTGAACACACTACTAGGTTTTTTCAACTATCTGTGGGAAGCAGCTTACTTTCCTCAAATCTGGAAACAGGCGCATGTAATTCCTTTGCTGAAAGCTGGGAAGGACCCTTCAAACCCACGTAGTTATCGTCCAATCACGTTAAAGAGTTGCCTTGGCAAAACCTTCGAACGCCTCATTAATAGGCGGTTAATATATATTTTGGAGCATAACCACTTTTTCGCTAATAACCAATGTGGCTTTCGAGAAGGGCGGTCTACTTTGGACCACATAGTCCGTCTGGAAACAACTATACGTGAAGCTTTCATAAATAGGCAACATTGTGTCCCTGTTTTCTTCGACCTGGAGAAAGCATATGATACGACATGGCGGTATGGTATCCTTCACGATTTGTATGCCTCTGGTGTGCGTGGTCGCATGCTGCGGTGTATAAGCAGTTTTCTCGCAGGTCGCTCCTTTCAAGTTCGACTTGACACCACACTATCCGACCAGTACGTCCAGGAAAACGGTGTGCCGCAAGGAGGTGTATTGAGTGTCACCTTGTTTGTCGTAAAGATTAACTCGTTGTCAAAGGTAATTCCACCTTCCGTTTCATACTCCCTCTACGTGGATGATATTCACATTTCGGTTTCTTCTTGTAATTCGTCTAGCTGTGAGCGGCAACTGCAGCTTACCATCAACAAAATTAGTAAATGGGCTGACAAAAATGGGTTTAAGTTTTCGCCTGAGAAGACTATCTGCGTGCCATTTCCTCTGCGTCGGGGGCTGTTTCTAGATCCAGAACTGACGTTAAACAGGGTTCCTATTAGTGTAAAAACAGAGCATAAATTTTTGGGCATAACGTTTGATAAGAAGTTAAACTTCGTTTCCCACCTGAAGGGCCTGAAAAAGAAGTGCCTTAAATCAGCCAATATTCTTAAAGTCTTAGCGCACAAGTCATGGGGATCGGATAGAATATGTCTGCTACGCCTATACAACTCCCTTATCCGGTCACGTCTGTACTATGGTGCTATAGTTTACGACTCAGCGAGGCCTTCTGCACTCAAAATGCTGGATCCTGTGCATCATTTCGGTTTAAGGCTCGCCACAGGTGCCTTCCGCACATCGCCCATTCCCAGCTTGTACGCTGAATCTAATCAGATGTCACTTAGGCACAGACGACGTTATCTTGCTGCGACCTATGCTTCCGAAATTCTTTCCTATCCAAATCACCCAACTTATGGTGCTTTGCAACATTCTCGGTTTGCTCGTCTGTTCGAACATAAGCCCAGGGTTGTACCGCCTTTAAGCCTTCGCCTTGAGGGCATTTGTACATCTCTTGACCTCACCCTTGACGAGACCGACCTTTTGCAGAAGGGTGAAAATGAAGCTCCGTGGAGTACGTTGCCCGTCTTTTGGGATTGGCATTTTACTAGATTTAACAAATATAACATCCCTCCAGTGGTGATTCAGCAAGAATTCCTTGAGGTCCAAAGGAAGTATGGTAACTACTCCCAATTTTATACCGATGGTGCCAAATCATTGCATTTTGTAGGATCAGCAGTTTACTCTGAAAGATTCCGTAAGGTTCAGCGTCTCAAGGAATGTGCAAGTATTTACACGGCAGAGCTCTATGCGGTGTTGATGGCCTTGGAGTATATTCTCACCAGCAAGACGATGAAATCTATTTTATTCGTAGATTCTCAAAGTGTGCTCATTACACTTTGCTCAACGAAGGGAAGTAAAAATAGACTGGCACAACTTGTTCGATCTAAGGTACAATGTGGTCTGCGGCTTGACCGAGACATAAAATTCTGCTGGGTGCCTAGCCATATGGGGATCTTAGGCAACGAAAGAGCAGACGAATTGGCCACTAGCTCTAAGCACCTACAGCCAACCACCTCACAGATTCCATTTCAAGACATGAAGCCCTCAGTTAAATCATTAGTTTTCCAGCTATGGCAATCGGAGTGAAGTCTGGAATGCGAAACAAACTTCACAGGATTAAACCAGCTCTTGGTATGTGGGAGAGTGCATCCCACAAAACCCGTCGCCATGAAGTTCTTTTGTGTCGTCTTAGAATTGGACACTCCTACCTCACCCACAAACATCTGCTCAGGGGGGAAGCCCCACCGCTGTGTGATGACTGTGGGGAGCGTTTAACAATTTTACACATTTTGTGGCTGTGCCCAGGGCTTGAGCAAGAGCGACGTACACATTTCCCCGAGTTTTCTTTACACCATATTCCTTTTCACCCAGCGCTGCTAATTGGGGAGACTCCTATAGTACCGTTTGATCGTGTCATAAGTTACTTAAGAAAAACCGGCTTCCTACTGCAGTTGTAATTTTAATTCTATGATTTTTAACCTTGTCACATGAACCTTTTTTAGATAATTTGTATCAAAAAGTCGTGAGTATGTTTCAACTAAACAAGCTTGGCGCAGTATGGCCATAGTAGCTTGCGCCATAAAGCCCTTAATCAACAACAACGTCTATTTCACACTATCCCCTATACTTCGTTTCAGCTTTGGTCCGAGCGCGGCCGATGTCATGAGTCGAAGGGCCAATCAAACAGCGAAAGAGGCACAACGTCATGGCGTGCTCTCTGCAGTCGAGAGGAATAGCCGGTATTCGCCGTCTTTCTGCGGATGCTCCTCCGCCGGCAAGTCCTATCAAGCGCAGAGAGCACGCCATGACGTTGCGATTTTTGCGCTGTTTGATTGGCCCTTCGGCTCATAACATCGGCCGCGCTCGGACCGAAGCTGAAACGAAGTATAGCTATATTAATTTATTACAATCATTATCATAATTAACCTTTACCTTTCTTTTTCCCTCACCACGAATGGGGTCCTCCATTATATCCGCCGATCCACAAAAGGTTCGCGAAACATCAATCGTTGAGAACCACTGACGTATAGGATCTTAAAAAACCTAGACGTCGACTCCATTATGGCCTTAACGGAATACTTTAATCGCATATGGAGCACAGGCCAGCTTCCTTGGACTTCGAAAATAGACATTACGCTCATACCGAAGCCAGGCAAGAAACTCTCGCTCCAGAACTGACACCCGATCTCACTCACGTCGTGCAGAGGCAAACGAATGGAGCACGTAGTGCTCCGCTGACTACAACCGCACATGCAATCGACGGGCTTCTTTGCAAACTCATTGTTCGGTTTCAAACCCAATCTGTCCACGCAAGACGTTGTTTTGCAACTCAAGAGGGACGTCCTCGATCACCCGAGCAGAGCCCAAACTATATACGTACTCTCGCTAGACTTAAGGGGAGTCTTCGATAACGTGTCGCACGATGCGATACTCGAAGGTCTCGCCCGGTCTCCGTGCGGAAAACGGACGTACAATTACGCGCGTTCGTTCCTCAACGACCGAGTAGCCACCTTAGGTATCGGGGACCTGCGCTCCGGCCTCATCCAGCTCACGGGAAGAGGTACGCCTCAGGGATCGGTATTTTCTCTAACACCATTTAACTCTGTAATGGCGGGATTACCGGCCCTGCTAGACGCTATTCCGGACATCAGGCACGCGCTGTACGCGGACAACATCACGGTTTAGGCCGACAGAGGTTCGGACGGCGATATTCAGGACGCGCGCTACAGGCGGCGGCTGGAACTACTCAGGCGTAGGCGGCTAGGGACGTCTGGCTCTCATACGCGGCAGACAAATCCGAACGTCTCATCCGGGGGCCAACCAGAAATAAGATACTCGAGGAAATTACCGTCGAAATAGACACTCGAGAACCGAACTATAATGGCGCCTGTTTTCTGGCTTTATATATTTTCGAAGATTCCGAGCGTGTGGGTGATATTTTGTATGCAGAAGAAGCGTCTTCGCACATATTCAAAAGCGGAAAGAATATAGCAATACATTAACTTGGGCTTCACTTAATGTCGATCATCTGCATGCACAGGGAGTTACTAATCCAGTGTACCGCGTGGTTCTTGCCGTCTCTCTTGGTTTTTCAGCTGTCCTTTGTTTGTATAGCAAATAAATTCCCCATGCAAAAAAGCGCCGACGCCGTTTTCGTGCTGACAGTTCCGGACAGTGCACATAAATGCACGTATAAAACTATTTTAGCGATGTGTTTAATGCAGTATATTTTGAAGAAAAACATTGTAACCGACCAAGATTTTTGTTTAAACGATTGAGAAATGTCCCAAGTTATATACTACGTTATAATTATTCGTAATATTTGCTCTTATAATCAAGCGCTGACAAAAGAACATGCCAACGCGCTTTCCCCTCTAGAAATGTTTTATCGGAAGTAAATGTTTGACTGGTTTCTGTCAATTTCACTAGCGCCAGCTGAACCGTTTGCGTACATTAGAATAGCTTCATGACTATGGATGAACAAAAGACTGCTCATTTTTTTAAAGACGCCTTCTACTCGATCAACGCGTTAGCGAACGAAGAGCCGACTTATCATGAGAAGAGCAAATAAAGAAAAAAGAAAAGAAAAGGAGTTTATTTTCCGTTTCGCTGTTACAGGCTTCGCTTCATGGGGCAGGCGACTTTAGGTGCCGTTTGGCGCGGCTTCAAGAGCTGATAACGCCGGTTCGCTCCATGGGACAGTTTATGCTTTCGCATTAACACTCATGGATATTTTATCACTTATTGGCACTGGTGAATGTCGTCCCGTAGTGATGTCCGGACCGTCAAACACATAGGCGCTTCGAGAGGGGCATGTTCTAGCGCAGAGAAAAGAAAAACACGGAGAACTGTTGCTGTCGTCGGCGTTAACAATCGCGAGGGACATGAGTAGATTCAAGGTTCAAGCAGCTCCTGCAGGTCCAATGACTCGAGAGCATACGCAGAGCAACGTTGGCCACGTATACATTTTAAAATGTCACGGGGCCATACCTTTGGTTCGGATCAAAATCGAGGAACGCGGAAGGCGCAGATGCGCCCAATGCGCATGCTGGTCAAGGCCTGAGCGGGCAGACGTAACGCGGACAATGTCGTTTGTGTAACTACTAAGGCTGATCGGCGCGCCCAGTTTAGGTGCCGCGCGCTCCCGATACAGTACCTCCAGCGAACTGCGTCCGTGCGATTCATTCATCCTGTTTCATCCTGGGTTACATAGCATCGGGGTCTTTATTTTCAGAAATGAGACCCATCGAATGGGGCCTGTCGACTGTGACAACGCTGACCGCGAGGATGGTTTATCCCTCATCTACCGTCACAGTCCAAAAGTCGGATTCGATGCTGGCATTAGATTCAGAGCTGGGCGGGAACAAGCGTGCCGGTGGGAGGAGACAGCACATGCCCAAGAAGCGCGCCAGAGAAACCCTAACTTGGCCAAAGTTTGGCAATCCTAGGGGCCTGACTTGATCTCAATAATGTTTGACTCTAAGGCGTTAGATACGGCCAATGTCTTTTCTATAACTTCGGTTGGCCACATAATTGCCAAGGTGCCAGACATAAGCTAAAGTCGCCACGCATCAACCGAACAACCAGCAGGAGAGCCTAATTCAGGCACAAAGTTGCCAGGTGAAAACCGAACGAGCAGAAGCGAAGCCTAATTCTCGAATTTCCTCGGGAACTAAGGCCAAAAGAAGCCAGGTAGCAAGTGAATAACCAGCTGCAGCGAAGCCCAACTCTGGAACTTGTAGGGCAATTTAGAACCAAAATACCCATACTCTGCCCAAAGAAGATCAAGGTTTGTTATACCTTGGCTTTTTTGGGGCTTTCAATGCTGTAAAAACCAGACAAAAACAAAACGCTGGCCCAAAGAACTGTGCTACAAGAAAAACAAAGAGGAAGGTCAAGCCTCATTCGGACCTGGTGTTTGATAGGGGAGTCGCGAACTTTTGTCGAACCTTGATTTTAACGTCGAACCTCAAGATTTGACTGGTTCGCCGAACCTTCGACCTTCCACTAAATTTCGAAGAAATTCGACTTATGGACAGTGTTGCCCGGCTTTTACATAAATATTTTAAATTTTTAAATTTAAAAGGCGAAAATATGCGCTTTTAGTGCTCTAGTTAGTTAGTAATGTGAACCAGTGATGGTCCAAAGTCAAAAAGTTGGATTCGATGCTGGCATTAGATGCAGAATTGGGCAGGAACAAGCGTGCCGGTGGGAGGAGACAGCACATGCCCAAGAACCCAACAAATATTTCACTTTTCGTCAGGCAGGTAAAGCCACCTGGATATTTTGTGCGCATGCGCACAAAATGCGAACTTCAGTCTAACCTTTGTCGACCTTGGTCGAAAGTCGACCTTGGTTGAAAGTCAAACTTGGTCGAAAATCGAACTTGGTCGAACTCGACCTTGGCAGGTTCGCAACATCCCTGGTACTTGGTCGTTCCCATTTGAGATCCACAATTGACGACACTGTTCAGTCAGGGCTTAACAATTTCGTAAAGGAACCTGGGAATCAAATGGCACACTCTTCCTGAAAGTTCAAAAAGACACGCAAGATTCCTGCGTCCGCTCTTTGTACGGAAAACAAAATTTTAATACTCCTAGTTTACATGGTGTATTGACATCTAGAAGTTAAGCGCAACAATCGATCCAGGCGAGAAAAACCGAAACCAGAGCGACCGACCAGCCGACGTCATTTTTAACAGATCGGTTGTGACGGCGGCCGGCGGCGGTGGGCTCAGCACTCGGCGACGGCACTTCTTAAACTATCGTACAGTCAAATAAAAAATAGATGGGCTCTACTGTTGCAGTCTGTGCACATGCAAAGCCAGGGGGAAGCGGCAGCAGCAGCGGCAACAAGAACGCAATCCCCCCCGAAAACGTTCGCAACTCTGAGCCCCTGGAAGCCTACAGTCCTAGAAAATATCACAAGTTGTCGCTGGACACCAAGCACTGGAAGAAGGGAGAGCTGTCCTTTTTTGTTTCTTTAGTTTTTCTTGTCCAAGGAACGCGCACACATGCCCTCTTCCTTGATGTCCTTGCCCGGGAGCTCGAAGACTAGGCGTCTTGCCGTTTCTTCAAGGCGCCTTGACGTTTCCTCATCACGCTTTTTGCATGCTGTCCGCTGGTTTTTACAATTCATCAGGAGCCACGGAACTTGAACAAAGTTGGTGACACGCTCGTGGCGCACCCTAGTGGATAATGGCGAACACATTGCACACACGTCTGGCAACGCTGCAGCGCCGTTTGAAGCATGTCGTCTGCTCCAGACGACGGTGGTTCTCTTTCCGGTCACAGACGTCCATTGTGGCTTGTGGCTACGGGCGTTTGTTTAGCACGAAATGATGACACAGCATTTCAAAAATACACACTACGTCGTTGCACTGTTTTCTATGAGTACCTCATTGAGTAAATCTATTTTTGGGGGACTTTATGACAAAAACAAATTACTTTTGCGGATTAGAAGCGCACTTCAGACCTTGAAACGCAGCTCTAGCCGTGGTTTGCGAAATGTTCACTCGGTAATAAAATCAATAATTTATTTGTTCGTTCGACGCACCTCTGTACTTCGATACTTAGCGTTGCTAACGTTCATTGCCAAATTTTAATAGTATCAGAATATGAACAAATAATGGTGGATCTCAACGGGTCTTTTTCTCGAGCATGGCGCCAGGACATTGCCAAGTGCTGACACTAAGACTAGTAGATTTAATTACAGGAGTAGATTATTAAGCACAAAATAAATGGGAAGACTTCGCGGTCTAGGATACCCTCTGGAAGTGAACATGCTCAAATAATGAATAATAATCTACCTAGCTGTGGATGAACGTTTCGTCAAAGGAAGCTATCGAACCATCTATACACAACGTATTGGTAGGTGTAACTTGTTAACAAGATCACGGCTACGTTCCGTGTCATTGTTTTTTTCAGACTTGATCCTGTTCTGTTTTTATTATTTTTTTTATGTGAAACACGTCCACCTGTTCACTGCTAAGAAACAACGGCCTTGCAGGCTATCGACAACTGAGCATAAAAACATGCTATTGATTTTTGATACGCACGCCACCTTAAACCTATACTTTTGGAAGAAAGTTGTGGAAACGTGTTCTAAAGAGTAGATTCGATGACTTTAAAATGTCATGTTTACAAAGAATTTCCCGCGTATATATGCCTATCATATATTGAACTCAAATAGTAAAACATATAAAATAGCGCAAAGAAGACAAGAACAAGAAGTATACAGGACAGGCGCTACCTCTTGTCCTTGTTGTTGTTGTTTTTTGCGCTATTTTATATGTTTTACTAAGATGAACCAACTAGCCCAACAACGTACCTTACTAAATTCAACATATCATCTCGCCCTCAGTTAGGTTCTTAGGATGACCCAACCCACCTTTAAAACTTCCTCTAGAGGAAGAACAACATTTGGAAGGACACTAACGCTGAACAAAACATTGCACTGTACAACTCCGCGTGTAGGTTTGATTCAGATGCCCAGGATTTTCAATGTCTTCAGGTAGTAGTAATAGAGAATATAAAACAAAATATTGTAATATGCTTGCACATGGTAGCTATAAACAACGCAGTGGAGGAGGGGACACCTCCCCGGCAGCGCAGCAGTGTCCTGTCGTGGCTGTGTTTTCACTTCTGTTGATGAACATTGTATACACCCGCTGGCCCGATTTCCTACGTCAGTATAATATCACGATGTTCTTTTCTTTTTTTTTGTGTAGTAGTATATCGGTTTATTCCATTTTCCTGCCAAATAACGTGTCAACCGCTATTTTATGCTTCGAAAAAAAAAGAATAAGCAAAACGTAAACCGTACGGGAAGTCTCGATCGCTGAGAAAGGCGCCATCTTTTGCAGTAATAGTTGCAAAAATGCGCGCCATCTCGTAGCTGATGCGCCAATTACCCGAGTCCGCCATTGTTCGGTCAAGTATACTCTGACTCTGGGTATAGATTGGACACGAGGGCTGCGTCAACGTTCGACGAGAACTCGGATCCACTCACACGCAACGTGCCCAAATAATGGCGGCCTCCAATGTTGCCCGATGGACGTATGAAGAGGGGTCTTTTGTTTGTTTACCCTAGAAACGCGATATCACTGATTCAACCCTATGCAGTAACGCGCGGCTGTGACGTCAGGCCGCCGCGGCGCATGCGTAGACGCTTCCTGCGAGTCTGGTTTCTCCGCACGCGCAGTGCCCACACCTGGTGTGGGAGAATGGCGGCCTTGTTTGGGAGGAACACTCGGCACTAGTTACACCTGCGCTTGCTCTGAACTGTCCAGCACCGCAGCGACAGCGCTCGCGGCAGACGGCGAAACCGGAACTCTTCTAACCAGAACGTAACAGCCGCGTAGAACGACGCCGTGACATGGTTCACGGTTTAGAGCAGCATCACTTCTCGTCTGCAAGTGGCCATTCAAAATACGAAACTAAAACAAATCTTTGGCAACACTGTTCAAGCACCCTGAGAGGTGACGTCCCGTGCGCTTTGGTTTCTGCATGTTGTACAGACTAGGGCCACTATGTAAGTTACGCCTGAGAGTAACGACACTTCCATCGTATTGATGCGTCAAATCAATGTCGTCAATTTTCACCAGTTTTTTCCGACATGACCGACAAAAATGCAGAAGTGATATGCGTCGTCCAGACTGCCAATACAGTAAACAGTTGACACCAGCCCAAAACAGTACCGCGAGGATCTCCCAACACCGCATCTACCGCTCAAAAGTTCGCATTTCGCAAATGTCGCAAAGGTCGCCCGTGCGGCTTTTGACACAGTAATGGCGGACGGATGACCGTCTTGGCGGCATCGGACAAGGGCGTAATAGAGTGCCGTACTCTGAGCATAGCTTTCTAGTGACTCTAGGATCAACCTTCGCTTTTCTTCTGTAAACTGCAGAGTGGACTGCCTAGACCCGTCGCCACTGTTTCGGTGATAACTACATTGGGACAAATTTCATTCCGGTTACTTCCACAACTTTCATGATCTGAGTGTGTGTCACTTGTGACATGTTAACACGGTAATATTCTTGTGGCTGATGGAAAAGGAAGCGGAGGAAACACGCACCGAAGTAGATGACACGTTTGTGGATTCTATTTCGTCTCACTGTAAGTTGGCAAAGACCGAACGCTACGGCACGGTCGAGTGAAACAAAGCGACGGAAGCAAAGCACATGACAACCCTAACCAGAGGTACAATGGCCAGTGCGTAACCCAAGCCGTTGGGGAAGAGCAGGAGGAGAGGGTCTCCTTTTACCCAGACCCTCTTTTGTGTGTCTCAGACGTCGCATTTGTCCTCTTTGAAGAGTAGCCTGTCGCTCAAATTTCGTACAAAAGCGGCTTTTCTTTCTCTCCCGCCCGTGCCTTCGACAGCACTGCGCGCACCTAGTGATGTAGAATACTCTATAGTTGGTCACGTGTCTCTCTCCGACGCGCTGATTAGTTCACCGGGAGTGTAGCCTTCGCCTTTTGACAAGTTACGGTGGGTCGGAGCAGAGACGTTAGCAACGCACAAATTGAAATAGGAGCGCTGCGGCAGCTGCCATTTCTGACTCGCGTGAAATTAATCAGTTGGCGCACAACCGGCCCACAAGCTTCTTGATGTGGTGAATTTTATTAGAGCTTCACTCAAGTCTATGCTTTGCACAGATCGGTCGTTTCCTTGTCACCATCTAAATTGAAGCTAATCGATAATGAGCTGCATGACGAAGAACACATTCTCTTCTGCAATGGATGTACGAAAGTGACGATGCAGGATGGAATGCTACATCTCTGCCGCCATGGGCATGACAAAGGATTGGTATCTGTGTCCCTAGATAGCACTGAATTTAGGAAAAGGTATCATCTATTCGTGTGGCGTGAATGTTGTGACGCTTATTTGTTTTGCTATTTATTTTAAGTAATAAATTCCTGCGTTTCGCCTACCTGAACTAGACGAGACTTATACCTTATACAATGCGACAGGGGTAATTTCTCAAAAATTGTGCCCGTCACTTGCATTTGTTAAACAAAATAAAATCTGTATGTTGCAATAAACGATGGGGAACGGATCAGTTTTAAAGTTTCTATACCTGTTTTCACCCCAAGAAAAAAAGAACAAGTTTTGCTCATTGTTATGCGCGGCGCAAAGTAGTTCTTACGAGATTTTGTTGTCAGAAGAAAAAGCCATGCTTTTCGCGTTTGGAACGTGTGCGTCTTGATAGGATAAAATATATCTAATCTAACCTTCACCAACATCTGTCTTAATTATACACATAAAGGGAGAAATTAGTATTGCTCCGCGGGAAGCCGAACTTTTTTTTTACTATGGTTCTTGGGGTGAAAACGGCTATAGCGACTCCTTAGTTGTTTACAGTGGCCTCGTGTACCTATAGACCAGTGAGGTTTGTCTAGGCTGGTTGCGCCTCCAATGTTTGAAGGTAAAGACGAATACACTGTTTACAAACAAGTCCGCGTTTGCCCCCCATCAGGTACGGGCACTGCGCCGGCGCAGAAACCAGACGTGAGGTGAAGCGACTACACATGCGCCGCGCCGAAAGCAGCGCCGCCGCTTTGTCGTCACGCCAAAGCCACGCGTTGGTGCATAGCAACTTAAGTGATTTTACATTAAGTAACGTGATGCTACCCTCTTATATGGTGAGCGAGGAAGACTAAAAAGTAGTAGTGGCCTGTCCAGGGGCCTTTCGTTTTACTCAATAAAATATCCGCGTAAGTGCAGTTGACAAAAAAGTGGAACATCCAACTAAAAAATTAAACTGTTCTGTGGAGAGCGAGACGTAAATATTGTGAACACGATTTTTTTTTAACGTTCAGTAAAACCGAGTGACGAGTATATTAACATCTCAACGAAAGGTCAACATGATTCTTCAGCCGATGATAATTGCCGTATTAGCATCTTAACGCGATTTACAGCAAACTTGACGATGCAACATCTGCAGCTTCCTTTTCGAACCAATATCACAAACAGAACATGATGTAGGGTTACCGCAGAGTTCATTTAAGAATTCAAAATATCGCGCGCTGTCATCATCCGCGTTAAGGAATTGCTGCTTGCAACTTTAATTTTCCTAATCCTGCACGAAGATGTAATCATTTCGAGTGGCATGGGCATCATTTAATATCTTTAGTTTCCTGAAGCCGTTTCGTGTTTTTCATACCACGGCTAGAGCATGTGGATCATCTAGTGGTGATACGTTGTACATCTTAGTGTTATTTCCCACCAGTGTTGGGGAAATGTAGCTTTCTAAGTTATGTGGCACTAGGGCGTCTGGAGAGTCACTATGAAGCCGTCACTTTGGCGCTATGCCTTTCGAAGACAGGTCATGTTAACGCACAGAGCGGGGATGCTAGGATTAATAGAAATCTTAGCTAGAGGAGTTTTGTCCAGGACTTAGAACCCACTAGATTTAGCGGGCGTATTTTCATTCATGTTTTCACTGATCATGTAAGCATGTCTTCGTTTTGCTTATTTCCGTAGACCATAGTGGGTTCGAAAGAAATTAATAGAAAAGCATGAATACGTTGATTATTAATTTATAGTTATCAAACGGACAGAGAACGATTCGAGCCAATCTAGTAGCGTGGTAAGAAATGCTACTAGATAGATCCGTGTGCAAGGTCCTGCCTAGAAAGAACCTCGCGTACACGGGCGAACTGTAAACCGTCAGCAGAGTGTTTTAGGGCAGTGATGCCATCTACTTCTATAATTTCAATCCCCCCGCGAAGCGCTGTGGTATGGCGCCGAAACAGAATGGCGAACTATAAGCGTTGTCACCACCCTTCGAACGTATTGTGTCTGTCTGGTGGCGCCACCAGTCGGCTGCCGCAGAAAGGAAACGTCGAGGCACCGCAAGATGAGTCAAGGTGGTGCTAGTTGGACGCCGAGTCCTCCTCTTTGGAGGGCGTCAGCAGGGGATCCTTCTGGAGGCCGAGGTCGGATATCGATGTCCCCGGATCGCTGGACCGATGGCTCCAGCGAGGCACCTGGAGCGTGCTGGGGCCGCCCTGGTCCTGATCTTGACCCACGTGAACCATGGGCTCCTGGGACCCCCAAGAAAACCTGAAAGCACATCGGACAGAAACCACGAAGTTTAAGTTTGAGGCCCACGGTCCCACACAAATAAAAACTCGTTCGCAGACAAGTTTACTTCCGTACCAACGCCACCTGAATTAATAAAAACTCGTGCACTAGAATTTTCACGTGATCACAGTGAGATCGAGCGAAGGATTGAACACGAGTGGTGCGTCTGCGTTCGGCTAAGTCGTGTGTTCAACCTGTGCGTCGCTGGACGCTAGACATCCGGCTCGGGTCCAATTGCCGAGCTGGTGCAATCGGACTGCGATGACGTTCCATGACGGCAGAGGAGGATGTTCGCCGGCCTTGATTATTCTAGGTGGTGTTGCCTATGCACCTTTCCAGCGCTTATCAGCCAGGCGGGAGGTGCCGAGTTATTGGGCTGTGGACGCAGGCATTCCTCATAAGAGATGTACAGCGCACGCTTCGGACGCGTTCCGCTATCCAGTCGACAAAGAGGGAAGGGCAAAAAAGACTATTATTAGAATGGATTATTCATGGGGACATCTTTCTAGAATTTTCATAGCCAGGAGTCCGCGTGCATAGGTTTCATTGACACTTAAGCTTCGCGAACGTACGGGCACCCGCAACTTCGGCATCACCATCACAGGTAGTGCCCCCCCCCCCCCCCCCCCAAGAGTAGAACGTGTACAGCGGTGAGACCTTTTGGTGGCACCCTCTCATGCTTCCACTCGTGACGCCATAAGTGTGACTTGCTTCACGATTGTACTTTTAGTGTCTTGTCATCAGTGGCAAACACACGTTCAATGAATGGTATGGGCAAAGGGCATGGCGCGAGCTAAATTATTTGTGCTTGTAGTAATCGCATGACTAATTTTTTTTTAAGGGCCTCACCAGGGTCCATTCCTTTTAACGCCAACGGGGGCATTACAACAGTTACACCCGCAAGGTTGGCGTCAAGACATTGCTTTTATCTTTGTCGATGAAAGTCAAATTAAGCCTACCGAAGACATTACAGTGATCCCTTTTCCAATCGTGGAAGGTTGACCAAAGCGACAAAGTATAGACAAGTACGTTCTATTCTACCTTAGCGCGGAGAACAGCGAAGGTGAAGGGCGCGAAGTAATGTCTTGTAACTTGAAAGGGTGTCGATCAAGCGTCATGTGGTGCGAACAGCTTTCACAGCTAAGGGCTCACGTTTCCAGCCTTACCATCTGCTTTATACCTAACGTGGCTACATATGGCCAGCTGCGCGTGCACGAAAAAATCGCCGAACTAATCATTAGAAACTATAAATAAACATAAGCGTGTGTTTATACTACGAATTGACCTTAAAGAAAGTAACCTTGGAATCGATAAGCATTGTCGTTTTTACAAATGTAGCCGCCTCACAAAACAATTAATAGAAGCCTGCAGCCTGCGCTTTGAACGAAGGGATGAACACAGAGAAAACTTCTCAATATGCTACTATCATCGTCCAGCATAAAATGGAAATTGACGAATGATATCCCTTGGTGTACAATCGTAGTAAAGCTAGTAAACAGATCGCTGGCCCGCCAATACACCATATGAAGTACCTGTTGGGGTGTAAACGCCGCACCGATGATATTTCACATAAAAAAATCTATGAGTAAACATCGGCGATGTAAACTTTATGTACAACTTGACTCTAAGGTTGCGTTCAACATCTTGTAGGCAGAATATTTCTGGCACTCCAACAGTCCGTGATCGTGTGGCGTTCGTTGCATGACAAAGAAAAACTGACTGAACTGCAGAGAGGTTAGCCTTGGCACATAATACCTAGCCGGCTACTTTACATTGGAGTTTCACATATAGATGCCTACTTTCGCTGGCGCAAGATAGGAGCTATTGAATTACACGCTTACTTGTTGCATGCAGTGATCAAGAGACTTACACCTATCGAGCTATTTTTGGTAAAAATTCTTCTCCAGCTATGGAAGGCTTTTTTTAACCTTATATCAAGTTGAAAAAAAAATCCGAATAATTGTAGAACGAAGAGCGGGCTTACTATTTGCCACGCGTTAAAAAATTACAGATAAAAAAGTTGCAACGAGAGTGGGATTTTGCTCCAACTTAGCTGGAAGTGAAAACCCTAATTGACAATTGGCACTACGAAATGAAGATTAATGCATTACATGTTTGATGTGGCATGCGAGTCATTGCACGGCAGCCTGGAGACAGTCTTTAGATAACAATCAATACGATGGCTGTCGTGTGGCTCTTGTGAAAAATATGGGTATCAACCATGTACTAAGTAGTGCCCCTACACCCCATGCTAGTGTAACGGGATGCCGTTTAAACTGTAACTTTTTAAACTGTAACTTTTTAGAAGTAACTGAGGGCTGACAAGTGTTACTGTTGTTTCTGCTTCCAATTTTATCACAATTTTATTTTAACTTTATTGCTATTTTTATGTTGCTCGGCGTTTTTGTCATGGAACATGTTGCTGGCGTATTTTTTAGCGTGGCAAATGTACTCTGCTTGCTGCTCTGAACTGTACAGGAAGGGGGGGGGGGGGCGGGGGGGGGGGGATGGCCCGTCAGGCAGAAATGCCTTTTGCCTCTGCCTGCCTACCCGGCATTGCCGGTGAAAATCCAAATAAAGGATGAATGAATGAATGAATGAATACTCGTAAGGGGAGTACAACTGACATCCTTTCTTTCTGACTGCAAGCGAAAATAAAGGCAATCCCCCGAAACCCGGTCGCGTCGTGTCCCGTCTGTCTGTCCCTGTCCTGCCTCTTTGCCTCGGTCGGTCCAGCGTACCAGGGCGCTGTCTTTGTGTCCGGATGTGTCCGTCTGTGTCCGGCAGTGTCCCCGCGGCCTTTTCACCTGGCGGAGTGACCCTTGCTGCAGTCCGGAGTGTCCAACTTGTGGAGGTCGCTCGTCGAGTGCGAGTGGCGACCGCTGAAGAAACTTCCCACACCAGCGCCGATACCTCCTCCCGCGCCCTGTTCTCGGCGAACCACCGAGTTACGGAGGTCCACCGTGCTTCCGGACAAAGGGCGTCCTGGAGGCCGCGACGCCGGCGACGTCCCCGACGATGTGGCACTCGACGACAAGGAGGCAGCACCGCCCAGGGAAGACGGGGCGACGCCCGTAATGCTACCACCACTGGTGCCGCCTAGCGTCGCGGGAAGACCGGCGGCCAGGGGTCCGCACACAGACGTCTTCTTCTTGGTGCTCGAGCCGAAGTGGAAGAACCTGCGTCATCCGAAGGACAATTGAGGCACTAAAAGGAAGTGCGCAAGGTGTGCCACAGCCACCTTGATAACGGTTTGCGAACTTGGGTACACTCTGACCACCGAAAAGCGTAGAAGCGATCGCTGAAAACCATGAAGCAACAGTCACACTGCTGGTTTAGCAAAGAAAAGGCACGGAGTTTCTCTGCGGACATAATGACGCAATTATCTGCGGACACGACTGAAGCAAGTTGGAAGCAGGTTCGCTTCACACATACTTCGAATACGTCTGAAGAGAGTTTCAGGCCGTCATACAAGGAAGAAACACGCCCTGGGTCTGCAAGCTGTGTTTTGTATGATATGTTAGCAGCGTGACCACGACTTGATGCTTTCGAGTTACAGCGTTAGGCGTAACCCCGCCAGGTTCATTAAAACTAATCGCCAGGTCTGAATATGTACCTTTACGCCAAATATCAATACCGTCTTAATCCTCCATCAACATCGTCATCGCAATCACGACTGGCGCGGGCTGACCGAGTCAGTTCGTATCTGATCCTCAGCGCGCGTAGTCACCACTAGTGCCACTAAATAAGCTATGCTTCAGAGTAACGACACTTACCCATCTTGTGGCTTAATATCATGGTTGCCAGTTATCTGAAGCTTTATCTGCAATTACAAGAAACACTTTTCCATTCTCCAGAAATGTTCAAACAGTTCGCGACAGAGCAAAGCTATATTGCATAAGCTTCCTAACACCGAAACTAATGCTGAGGTAGTCGCACTTCTGAATAATGACGATCGGCAGTTGCGTCTGCTCTGCACAAGTACCAAAGATGGCGGCGCCCACAACAATATCGGGAACAAAATCCCGATTCTCTAAACGTAGCGCATTTAGTGGCCTATAGTCCCCACATCCAAAAAACACCCAACACTTTTATCCTAGGATTTGGTAGAGGCGCGTGGTAAGACCTGCGATAAGAATACCCTATCCGCCGTCCTAGTGAGCCCTCCAAAACTGGAATACTGACGGTAAATTCTTCTGTTTATTTTATTTACATAGAAGGCGTTCGATTGTGCTATAAATGAGAAGTCTCACCTTATCCAGCTTCTTTATTACTGGAAGCTCAAAGAAGTCCCGTCGTCAAGACAAAACATTTCCCCATCTAGATATGACTCCCGACGGGTCCCTTTCGAAAACACGTCCTTCCCTTGCAGAGCCCTTTAGTTAGTTGCAGGCTAACAAACCAGGAAAAGCTCCTCCCTGAAAGTCATCCACTCTTTCCATTTTAGCGGAGTGAACCCTGGAGGGGAGGCGAGTTTCTTCTCCCCTCTTCACCAGCGTCCGCTCTGCTAAAGAAGAACGGGTGGAGGGCTTTCCGGAAGGAGCTCGCTCTGGTTTCTTAACCTATAGCTGCGACCGACTGCAGATGACATACTAACATCCCAAAACTAGGGAGAACGATGGATGACACGACACAGAAGTCTCAAACACAGCTGATGAGTTCTGTTTTGCACTTCTTCGTCGTGTCGCCCCTCGTTCTGCTTAGTCTCGGGGTTTTAGCCTGGATGTTCAACCATCCCCAGCTCATTCGCATAATAACTCTCTGTTCAGACTACAGATACCGCACACTGATACGTACAAAAGATATCGTCAAGCTGGCAAACCCATTCTCACAATTTGTTTAAAGGTGTACGCGGTTATAAAACATGTTTTGCGGAGTGGCTATTCATTTAGAATGCAGTTTTTTAACGTACATTATGTCTTTGACGCTACACGTCACTTAAAAATGTAATCGATTTCAATTGCATTAGTCTTGGTTAAAATTATTCGATTAGATTGCTTGATTAATTGGGATGAAAGATAAAGATTTTTCTTTATCTTTCATCCCATTTAAAACGGAAGATTTTTCTGCTGTTTGTAAACCAGCCTTTCGTACTGTCAACTATTGGATTAAAATCATTATAAATTACCTTCGAAAAGTCATCAATTAAAAGTAATTTGATTACTTGTAATAACTACCAAACATCTCTGCTTTGATGCGATTCTGGAAAGATATGTAGCGCCACGGTGGACCTGTCTCCCATCATGTTGGACATTCTAACCGTGCTGCTAAAATATTAAGCACACCAAAAGTATACAAGATATACGTAAGATATTGAAGCCCTACTAAAAATATACTTCAAGTTTACTTTTATGTTTTTTTAGAAGTAAAAAGTATAGCGTACTTTTAGGATACTGTTGTTTTCCAATGATTCAAAAGTTTTGATTCATAAAGAGTTGTCTGTTGCATTTCTGGCTAAGGTAGGGGACGTTTATTGCATCTTTGGCTAAAGTAGGGGATGCTTATCGCATCACTGGCTAATGTAGAAAGTACTTATTGTATCTCTGTTTATTGCATCGCTGGCTAAGGTAGGCAACGCTTATTGCATGCCTCTTTTTATGGATCTCTGGCTTAGGTAGGGGATGTTTAATACATCTCTACCTAAGGTAGGGTATGTTTAATACATCTCTAGCTAATGTAGGGGATGTTTATTGCATGCCTTTTTTACGCATTTTTGGAAAAGTTAGGGGTTGCTTATTGCCTCTATGGTTAATGTAGGCAGTGCTTATCGCATCTCTGTTCATTTCATCTATGGTTAAGTTTGGAAATGCTTATTGCATCTTTGTTTAATGCATCTCTGCCTAAAGTAAGGGGTGTTTATTGCCTCTCTGGCTAATGTAGGGTGTGCTTATTGCACCTATATTTATATCATTTTTGGATAAAATAGAGGATGTTCATTACATCTCTGGCCAATGTAGGGGATGTTTATTTCATCTCTGGCTAAGATGAGGAATGCTCAACGCATTTCTGTTTATGCACCTCTGGCAAAAATAGCGGATGCTTATCGCATCTCTGTTTGTAACATTTTTTTTTACAATGGTGGGGACGTTTATTGCATTTTTATTTATTGCATCCCTGGCTGAAGCGGGAGATGGTTATTGTATTTTTGTTTATTGCATCTCTGGTAAGAGTAGAGGATATTATTGCATCGCTGTTGCATTTCTGGCAATAGTGGGGATGCTTATTACATGTTTATTTATTGAATCCCTGGCTAAAGTTGGAGATGCTTTTAGTATCTTTGTTAATTGCATCTCTGGCAAAAGTAGGCGATTTATTGCACATCTGTTAATTGAATTTAGGGCAATGGTGGGGATGCTTATTGCATCTTTATTTATTGCATCCCTGGCTAAAGTGTGAGAAATTTATTGAATTTCTGTTTATTGTATCACTGGCAAAAGTAGAAGATATTATTGCTTATTTTTTATTGTATTAATGGCGATGGACGGAATGTTTTTTATTTTATTTATTGCATCCCTGTCTAAAGTTGGACATGCTTATTGAATCTCTGCTGATTGCATCTCTGATAGATGTGGATGATATTATTGCACCTCTGTTAATTGCATTTTTAGCGAGGTGGGGATGGTTATGGCATCCTTATTTATTGCATCCCTGGTTGAGATAGAGATTCGTATTGGATCTCTGCTTATTGCACATCCGGCTAAGGTAGGGAATGCTTATTCCATCTCTGGCTAAGATAGGGGATGGTTATTACATTTGTGGAAAAAGGGAAGCATGCTTATTGAACCACATTTTATTGCATCTCTGTAATTTCAAGCGAAGGTTATTAGTGCTTATTGCATCTGTGTCTAAGGTAGGGCATGCTAATGGGATCTCTGTTTCTTGCCTCTTCAATTAAGGTAGCGGACACGTATGAGCAGGGTGGAGCATAAAAATGAATGTGGCTTAAATTACCTTAACCCGTTCTACTTTGATAATTTAAGTCAACTTTGTCTACAAAAGTATTCCCGAAATGTATTATTTTATCCTTTGTATGCGCATTTATATTGTATATAAATCAAGGAATGATCAAGCAAAAAATATTTATGCCAGATTGAACACGCGTACAAGCGGGGGTCTTCAGACCAAATCGGAATGGTTAGCTATATTTTTACCATTCAATTCGTTCGTCAGTTAGGTAACGTCTTATTGCAAGTAAATAATAACGTGGAATATAGAAACCAACTCTAGAAAAGTAATGTCCTATTGCAAGAAAATCAACATGTAAAAGAAAAAGCAAACAGAGCTCTTTCACCAACCTAAAAATATCAAACTGTTCTTTTGCTCACTCAAAAAGTTCGTGATTAAATTGTACATTAAATTTACAGTCATTCTTCCTTCCGGAAAAGTTTTAGTGATCGGAAGGATTCATCAATAAATCTGTCATGTTTAAAATACATCTATTGATTAAAAGCACTATATTACGGCTACAGTGGTTAAGTAGAATAAATATAATCTAAATCAAATAAACGTAATCTTTTTATACTGGTTTTGGGATCTCGTTTATTGTGCCTCGGGCTAAGATAGAGGACGCGTATTGCATCTCTGGCTTAGATAGAAGTCGTTTATTGCATCTCTGTTTAATGCATGTCTGGCTAAAGCAGACCTGTACACGTTACCCAAAAAAGTAACTAAATAGAATTACTCGTTACTGCATCAAAAAGTAACTAGATACGAAACTCGTTACCAAAAAAAAGTAACTAGATAGAAGTAACTCGGCACTAGTAGCGCGCGTTATGTACATGTCTGGGCTAAGGTAAAGGATTAGCGTATTGCCCCTCTGGCAATGCGGTAGGGCGGACGTGCTAGTTCACGCAGGAATGCGTGGCATCTGAGAGGGGGACTCACCTCTTTCGCTGTACTTGAGCCTGCTGGAGCAGGGACGCCTTGACCAGCAGCTGCCGGTAGTGGTCGGAGCGGACGAAGCGCGGGTAGGTGTCCGTCTTCATGAGCGTGAACACGTGCTGCTGGGCCGAGTCGAGGGTGAACCGACTCGGCTTCTCCAGGGCGCCCTGCGTCTGCTCCATCGTCTCGCTGTCCAGGTTCACTTCGCACGGCGCGCCCCGGAACATGAACTCGCTGCGAGATTGGGGCGTCGTCAACTAAACTCTCTTTATTCAATGCAAACGCATTAACTGTTCCATGCAGCGAACTGGCGTCATCGGCTTTTGAAGCCGCACCAAACGGCACCTAAACTCCTCTGTCCCAATGGAGCGAAGCGTGTCGTCTGTAGCAGCGATCTGAGGGATATTTATTTTAACGCGTGTTGTGACTTGTTGATAGGGTTTTATATTTTTTTAGGGGTGCGTTTTTATTTTAGAGGGGGGGGGGGGGGGGGGGCGCCCCCTTAGATGTTTTCTCGGGGTTTATATATACTATCTAATTTAATGGCGAAAAAAGTCACGCAAAAAAAAAGGGTGAAGTGACGAAAAATAAGTTGTATTAGTTTACGAGAATGATGAATGCTAGGCACAAGAACGCTATTAAGGGGAAAAAGCTAGAAAAGGGACGGAATAAAAGCCAAAGTTAAAGCACAATAACTTACAAATGAATTGTTAAATGGAAAATAGAATAAAGAAGGCAATGCCTTCTTCTTATTTTTATTTTTTTTATTCTTAATTTTTTATTTTATTTTCCATTCAAGAATTTATTTTTGCAAGTTCTTCTGTTTTAACTTTGACTTTTATTCCCTCCATTTTCAAGCTTTTTTTTACCCGCGTAATTAGCGTTTTTGCGCCTAGCCTTATTATTCTTGTAAACTGATACAACTTTTTTTTCGGCACTTCACCCTTTTGTTTTGCGTGACTTTTTTCGCCCTTAAATTAAACCTTTATTTTTATCATCCTACGGCTGCTGTGTCCCCGCACCTTACTTCTGCCTATATTTCAACGGAAGCATTTGTAAACATTCGCAACTTTATATATATATATATATTGAGAGAGAGAGAAAGAGATTGAGAAAACTCTTTCTCGCCTAATTATCCTTTGATATAATGAAAATAAATGCACACAAAAAGCAACATATGATACACAAACTGCAGTTATGAAAAACATTTTCGCAGACATTTTCTTATTTATAATTTAAATCATCATAGCAGTGCCAGTGTGTTTTCAATCACAATTTAAAGTATATCGATTTGCATTCACCACCTGACTGTGGCTCTACTGACGTACGCTGCGCACACCATATCATGGTCTATCTGGCGTTTTCCGGTCGTAAAAATTACAAGCGCGATCCGGGGTGAGATGTTGGCTGGATACCTATCCCGTACGAGTTCCCTCCTAAAGGTAATTAAATATCCTTACTCGTTCTTTTATAAAAAAAGTAGCGGAAGTACTTTACACGTTCCTTCTCATAGCAAGTAGCTATAGCTGGTGACAGGCCACGAATTCCGGGGAAGCTCCTCCCACCCCTTTCCACTTTAGTAGAGCAAAGGCTGGAGAGGAGGTTGCCTCCTTTCCAGCGTTTGCTCTGATAAAGTGGAAGGGGTAGGAGGAGCTTCCCCTGAATTCTTGGCCTGTCACCGACACTAGGCCGTTAAGCTTCGTTACCGAAAAAAGTAACTGGGTTCAAGTAACGTGTTCCCCGTAACGCGTTACGTACAATTCTGGTCTTACCCTAGGATGGTCTCAACGAGGTAGAGCCACAAACGGGAAGCTGAAAGTGATACCCACGCGGCCGCCGCCATGTTGCACATTTTTGACCGCAAGACACGTGACCTTATAGTTTTACGTGTAGGTTTTAACAAAATGCCACGCACAAATAATTGCTCATTGATCTTTAATAATGGTACCGACGAGATAAGTTATGTTTCGTTCGTTTTAAGTTAGAAATGCGCTTTTACGACAAAAACTCGGACAGCTTCGCAATGGCTCCGCTAGATGCCGTCAGCTGCGGCGCTGTATTTTGGGTTTTTATGAGAGCTAGACGCTGATCTTCGGGGCTAACAGCATTGAAAAATAGTTTAACTTGTTTTTTACAGCCATCGCAATCAAAATCTCACTCAGTTTTACGTAAAAGCCTCATGATTTGGTACGGTCACGTGTCTAATGGTCAAAATTGTACAACAAGGCGGCAGCCAGAAAAAAAGGGGGGGGGGGGGGGGTCGCTTTTGCCTGGTGAACGGGATACCAGTTTACTGCTCGAAGCCCCTCTACCTGGTTGGATGGTCCGCAACCCGAGCTACGGGCCAGTAAGAAAAGACCTGGTAGATTGCTACGAAGGTTCCAGCGTGCACATCCGAGCGCTCTGATATGCCCTTCGGAGCAGTATACCACGTGGTTCCTAAGTGGCTCTTGATCGGACCCGGAGGACCATAGCTTTGGTTGTAGCACATATTAAGCTGTAGTACACGCTGCACAAACATCGCACAAAAGAGATGATGACAGAATGCGGACAGGCGTCAAACGTTGTTTGCGTCATGCATGCCTGCAGACCGTTTTTGCACGTCATATACGGGTAAGAAAGACGTCTGAGACAAGATTGTCTTTTGTAGGATGTATTGGCAGTGCAACTGCGGCTTCATTGTGAAACAAAGTACAGCCATTGTGTGCTCTCTTGCGTTTAATGGAGTGCTACTCTTCTTGATGTCTTTTTTGGCTCGAAATTCGTTTTCTTTCGGCCCAAAAGCCGCCGCTCGAGAATTGGTCAGTTTTAGTCGCGCTCACTCTCTTTTCCATTGTCACGTGGCGTTCAAACTATAGCGCACCATATATACTCAAAGTCGTGAGTCCACTAAGCCACACATTCAATATAAAAAAAAAAAAAAATGAACCCCACTTCAAAAAAAAAAAAAAAACTGCTAATGCGTTGACTGAAAAAAAAAATATTGCACAGATTACACGAAGTACATGTACTCCGTCATTACCAATATAGCGACGTACCGCGGGCTGGAAGACACGATGGTGGCGCACGACGGACCAACGTTGCGACGAACATGGGTCGCTACTTCGAAACTGTCGTTCTTCGTACCGGCCAATCGATCTTCAAGTGTATCAGGGTGAGCGGAAGAGAAAAAGGTGCGAAACGTCGCACGACAAACGGTGCACGCAATTTCGTCGTCATCGTCTGCCTCACACGCCAAAGAAGCGGAGGAACGAAAAAAAAAGAAAAGAAAACAGCTGGGTAGGGAGCGATAGCCACGTGACTTCCGGCAACTCCCTCCTCCTTTACATACCCCCCCCCCCCCCTCCTCCTTGGCACGCTTGTGCCGAGGAGGGGGGGGGGGGTATGTGTTTTATAAAAGCTTCGTAGTTTATAAGAAGAATGAACAAAGGCCACCTTAACACCGCCACTTGAAATGTAGATGAAACGTTTAACCACCAATTATCCTGGTGAACGCCAAAAGAACGAAGGAGTGCGAGATTTGTTAAAATGTTTCGAGTATTCTTGTAGTCCCACTTACCTCCTCCAAGATGTAATATTGTACAGCCGAAGGCCCTCGTTAAATTTCCAACTTTGTTGTCCGTGTAGAATTTATGCTTTCTAGCACTGTCGACATAAGCAAGCTCAACAGGCTTGCAAAGACGGTGCGACCGGAAATCACTTGGGACGCAAGCGGCACTTCATGTTTTTAAACAGCAAAGGGGTCTATATCCAATGATTGACGAAAGTAAATGCAGTGTACCAAAACTTCCTTATATATGAAAGAATTCGTACGCTGCTGTTGCCGTGGCAGCTTATGCAATCTCAATCTTTACCGAGACACGCATGCGGGCAGCGCAACGTGCTTATCATATATGACGTGCTTTTGACACTTGTTTTGTGGGTTTCTTATTAAAACAATTGTTAAAACCACATGATAAGAAATAAGGTGCGCGCTAACGGCGATATGGAGCGCCCGATGGTTTTTGTCGACTATCCTATCGGACACAAAAAAAAAAAACCCGAGCAACGGGTCATATACAGCTTTGGTGTAAAAAAAACGCCTTTCCGGGTCAACATGTCGCGGCCACTCACTCGTAGATGGCGGTGACTTTCCTGGCGATGTCTTGGTGTGAGCCGTGCCGGAGGTCCTGGACCGCCTTCCAGAAGAGCATGTTCTCGTGGCTGTACTCCTTGCGCAGGTAGATCTCGAACTCGTGGACGCCCGTCGGGTCCGACAGGAGTTCCTCCAGGGACAGTGCCCACCGCTTGAGGCGCTTCTCGCTCGGCGTATCCACCCTGTGCGGGAAGAGAACAGTGCTGTACGGAAGCGCGTTCTAAGGCTCGAAAACGCTTAAAGGGCACTTTTAAGGCAAATCAGCGACTAACGAAATTTCACCTCCGGCGAAGTTTTGTTATACCCCTGTCAGACGGGAAAGTAAATGCCATTTTGATTGAATGTCATTCACCGCTCGGCGAATCACCTCGTGATCCTGGTTCTGCACGTGGCGCGTGAACGGGCAGTGTGGCGTATTAAACACGCGGATTGGCCGGGCTGTAATGTCATTTTGCTTAAATGTCATTTAACGTGCCCGTCTGACAGGGGTATTAGTCGCTGATTTGCCTCAAAATTGGTTCAACACAATAACAGACACATCTTCCTTAGTAACCTACATGACAAGCCAAAATACTTTTTTTCACTAAGTTATTGAAGTTTCAGATTTAGTCTGAGAGGCTGCGAGGCTGTGATGGCAACACTGAAAGCACGACGTCAGACGTAATATAGGGGCAGTACAGCTTGTTCCCGGCAGGTTACAAGAAGTTTGAGGGTGTGAAACGAGTGCTGGTTAAGCTCAAGCCAGCGAACCAAAGACTAAAAAGAAACATGGGCAACATACGAAGTCTTTTAGACTGCCTGTTCGATTCGCAAGTTATACAATACGTGAAGTCAACCCCACCGAAGAGAGAGTGTGTGAGAGAGAGAGAGAGAGAAAATATATTTGAATATTGCTTTTGGTATCACCCTCATTTGCCGTTTTCTTGAAAACAATTTTTAATTTAGAGCAAATGAATAGTATGCCGGAAACAGTAAATCCTGGGTGTCCCGAAAATGCGCGTAGTTTGGGTAGCGCGAAAAATCACCGGAGCTCGTCTTTAAGAATACCGAGAACTATGGTGCCTGAAAAGTGGCTCCAACTGCGCGCCCCCCAAAAAATTGCCCCTCGATTTCAGCTTGATGACTCCTTAGAAGTGTCACGCTGTCGCCAGTCGCCATCCTGGCGGCGTCCCATCAGCTGTGGTGTATATGGCAGACGACTGTTCTGCTGGAGGTCGATTTTCTGGTGTTGCAGTCCACGGAAGCTTCGGCAGTCAGAAGTTGGGACGCCGTGACGACAGCGACGCTCGCGTGTGCTTGCGCTACTCGCAGCTTCTCGTTAGCATTTCTACGACCAACCGCCAGGATCGCGACATGCGAC
This sequence comes from Ixodes persulcatus, assembly GCA_013358835.2. Classification (NCBI taxonomy): domain Eukaryota; kingdom Metazoa; phylum Arthropoda; class Arachnida; order Ixodida; family Ixodidae; genus Ixodes; species Ixodes persulcatus. Next base: position 686,603 of record JABSTQ010010951.1, on the reverse strand, counting down.
AGCATGACATTTCGGCTTCTGTGACGTCATTTGTTGGCTCTTCGGGACCACTTTTGATGTATGGGCAGCATAGGATGCTAAATACACCAGTCCAAGACGCGCTGCAGGCACCATTGCAGAATTCACCCCCCTCTCCCCACCCCCACTATAATGCCTGGAACGCGTCTCCGACTGGTGTGTTTACCGCGCCCAAAAAAGTGGTCCCTCGATTTCCGCCTGATGACGTCATAGATGTGTCATGCTGTCGCCGGTCGCGATCCTGGGGGCGTCTCAACAGTTGTGGTATATATGGCAGACGCCTGTTCTGCTGCAGGTCGCTCTCCGCTGTGACAGTCCACGGAAGCTACAGCAGCCGGAAGTTGGGACGCCTGGGACGCCGTGACGACAGCGACACTCGAGTTCGTTCGTGCTTTTCGCCAGCATCTCTATGACCAACCGCCAGGATCGCGACAGTCAACAGCATGACACTCCGGCCTACGTTACTAGATTACCTCAGTTGTGGAACTCCCGCGGAGGGGGGTACCCCCCCTCACTCACCTCAATCCGCCTAGAGTCGTTCGAAGCGCCATCTATATTTTCGTTTCATAACTGTGCATTCTGCTAAGCGCCAAATGGCGATCACAACGCCACCATTTCTCCCGCAGCGATCACTCGAGGAACTGCACGTTACATCTATTTTTGGCTTCAATCGGGTTACAGGGGTGCCACCCCCGTCTCCCCAGCGGACGCGCCGCGAAATATCCCCACAGTTAAAATGCGCCTAGGTCGGGACGCGCTACCTGAAATCCCCGCTGAGGCGTGGTTGTATAAAAACAATATTAATTGTGCTGCAAAGCCTTGAAAACTAAAAATTTTAGAAAACATCACGCGCCCCCATTTTGTACTAATCTCCAATAAAAGCTACTACAAAAATAGTTTTTTTCGTTGGTTTTTACGTTTCTAGTGACGTTGAAACGAACGTATCCCGATTCAGTTACCAAAGCAGCCGTCCGGCGGCGCGTCGAGCGAATCTGGGCGAGTCGTGGTGAGTGAGGGGGGGTACTGTTCGTGCATGCAGCGTCTATGAACAGTTCCGTAACTGAGTTAATCTAATAACGTTGACTCCGGCTTATGTGACGTCATTTGTTGCCACTTCGGGACCACTTCTGATGTATGAGCGGGATAGGACGCTAAACACACCAGTCGGAGACGCGATCCAGGCACCATACCCCCACCAAAACACTTTTTGAAGTAGATTGGATTGGATTGGATTCATGTGTCAAAAAATGGGTGTTCTACGGAAATGAAAAGTGTTGGCGCAATGTTATGTAGCGAGAATTAGAGCACTATATAGCTCCTACGGAGCAGAGTAGCGCAATCCTTTAATCCGCGTGTTTTGCCGACAACATGGCCGACAGAGCAGCGTGGCGCGAGTCACGTGGTACTCAGGGTCCCAGGAGGCGGCCCGCCCTATGGGAGAATACATGGAGATCGACGCTACACGGCTAATTAAAAAATAAACGGCGAGTTCACACTTTTCAAAACTAGTCTGTCGTAAAGTTGGTAAAGCACTAAACACTTTATCAAAGTTTTCATATTATCGGATGAGTGTGCAAATTTTGAGAAGGCAATTTCCAAGGCAATGGCGTTTGAAGCAGGCGATTTTTGCACGCAGCGGAGATGGGCTCTTTGGGTTGGCCGGAGCGGGTCACGTGAACGCTGTGACGTCGCCGCGTCGTCTGCTGCATGATGCCGTCGGATGCCGCTCATGCAATTAAAAAAAAAGTTACGTCCTTACTTGCCACACAACTCAGCGCAAATGATTCTAAAATGTTCCTTTATTATGTCAAAAACTATTGTCGTTCCGTATATCTCCACAATATTGAAGAAACCACGATTTTCTCACGTTCCCCATGCATTTCTGACCGGAGTTGGAACCTCCGGGTGTTCGCCGTTAGTCGCCCAGAGATGGCGTTCTAGATTGCGCTACTCTGCTCTGAAGGAGCTATATAGTGCTCTAGCGAGAATAATTTTGAGTTAGGAGCGGTTCCGGAATATGCTCAAAACGGGTTACGAGACTTCAGCCATCACGTGACCCAGTGTGAACGAAGCCTCTCCGAAACCTCGTTCACATTTCGAGTCGTTTTCGCGATAAAATTCCATATAAAATACGAATGAACACTAAAACTCGCTGTGGTTAAGCGAGCCATAGCACGAGTAGCAACACACAAAAAAGAAAACATGGCCGCGAGAACGCCAAAATTAGCTACAGCTAGCTTTGATCAAGGAGGTTAGCAGATGTGGAGAGGGCATGACGTCAGTCTCGTAGCTCCTGCAAGCCGTACCCTCTTGACGCTAGCCAATTTCCAACGTTACTAGAACAACTCAGTTGGGAAACTGTTATAGAGCCTGCTTTTTATAAGTGGTTTCGCTCCGCACTTGAGAGCCGAACAAATGGCAATTGCAACGCCGCCATTTGTCCCGCAGCGGCCACTCCGGGAACTGCACGTCCGCATGTATCGGTCCTGTTCGAGATGCTGTGGTTCCGAAGACCCACCCCCGAATGGCACGATCGGACATATGTTTTGGTCATGCCCGAAGTTTCAACCCCCACAGGAACTCCAAAGGCACCTCGATGACCGAGGAGAAGACATCGTTCCTCAGTAGACGTACCTTCTACAGTCAGATGAGCTGCGCATCCAGCTGATCCTAATAGACAGGACAGAACAAATTGTTCGCCACCTTCAAGATGAACTCCGCAAGAGGCGCGCCCAATAGACGATATGCAAAACTGCTTGATGGTCTGGCAGCACTGTGCACATGGCCATCTTGGTAGCGACAAGTATCTCGAGTTTCGGTTTATCAGCATTTCCAGGGCATTGACGCTCTGCCATTAAGTGCGAATCGAAAAATATTGTTTTCTGACTTCCGATCACCCAACGTGGACAAAGGACTAGGCCGTCATGCCTTTCATCTCCGAGGACACTTTCAATTCTTTTTTCGGTGCGAATACGCATGAAGTCGTACTCTTTATCGGTAGACTGCTCCACGTAAATACATGCAACTCAAGGTTTTTCTTTTTAGTTGTTACCGGCGAAAGTTTTTTTCGTGGAAAGCTCCGTGTTCTTCTAAAGGAATCTGTTGCCTGGGAAAGTGATTTCTTCAACCCTGGCAGAATAAGTGTTGTGACTTTCTCAAAACTATCCCCCGAGCTTCTTCGCACTAAACAAAACTTTTACCTCGGTTGCTACAATAAAAAAAAAGGAGATTGTGAAATTAAGTTGGCACCGCCCGTGTTGCCCCCCTTCCCCACCCCTCCCCCCCCCCCCCCACCCCCCACCCCCAACGTCCGGAACGTAAGTTTTTGCCACCGCCAATATCGAAGTTTTAGCCACTGCGATGAACCTAAATCGAACGTTCCATGTAATCGAACGTAGCATTCGACAAAAAAGACAGCAAAATCCCGTCTCTTTGAGTGGTGGGCAAACAGACACGTCGTCCGTGTATGTTGTGTTTTCTATTCTTCAGGACAGCGCTTTAGATATCCAAGTATATTTGATCAACAAACTCTCCTGTTTTGTTTTAGAGCTGTTTTACAAACTTCGTTTACCGACGTTAGATCAAGTGTATAGAAATCGCTGCAAAGCAATGAGATTGTTTTTTGGCTTTCCAAAGTAAGTATTTTTTTTTTTAATATTTGACATTAACAAGAGGGCTCTGTGGTGTTTTCAGCTTTTGTTCACTGTTAACCATCTTCACTTATGGTTGGTGGCGTAGAGTATTAAAACTAATCTTTTTGCCTTAATAGCCTTGGTCTCGTACGCATACATTGAGCTGCTTGCGCATCAAGAAAAACGCAGGCCGACACTACAACGCGTATAAAAGAAAAAAAAAGTTCGCAAACAAATTTGGTGCAATTTCGTGAAAAGATAAGGGCACAGATCAAGAGTTGCAAATGGACTCACGCCGAGCGATAACGTTCGCATGTTTCTTCGCGTTGTCACTGATTGTTTTTGTCAAAAGCTGCGTCTCAAGTAACAAATAAAAATAAGAAAATTGTGAACCCTGTTCACGTTTGCGTTCACGTCGCGCTCGAATCGTAGGTTTATCGCTGCGTCCGCAGCGGAACGCAGCAGCGCGTGGGTACATCACCTCCTAGACAGCTTTCAAGCCTGCGCGTCACGTGACATGACGTCACGTCCTGGAGGCCTGCACGGGCTCTGATTGGATACGAGTGCCGCGTCAGCGTTGGCGTGGACTCGTTTCCTATCATAGTCCCACGCGAAAACTGACGCGGCACTCGTATCCAATCAGCGCCCGTGCAGGCCTCCGGGACGTGACGTCATGTCACGTGACGTGCAGGCTTGAAAGCTGTCTAGGAGGTGTTGGTTGGCATCGCATCTCTCGCACGAAGCGGGAACGCTTGTTTACATGGGGTCTTTGCCGGTCGGGTCCCTGGTTTCGTTTTCTCGCCGCTACCAAGATGGCGGATGTAGTTCTCGGCGCGCTACTAGATGGCGTTCTGCATTTCGCATATGGTCTATTGTAACCGCAAGCTTATCTTTACTTCCCGTAAATGCCCATCCACTTTTCTCTTTCTACTGTCGAGCCCTTGTGCTGTATAGTCAGGCGGGCAGATGAGCCTAGCCCCTGTATACACTGCGCTCAATAAAGTTGTGCTACCTACCTACTACCTGCAGGTCGAGTCGCGCAAGGACTGGTGGCGCCATCTTGCATTGCCATTTCCCAGTAGCAAAAAATAAAATAACTTTCATGTTTTGACTAGTCGCTGAAGGGAGGCGCTGTTGACGTTCTCAACAATACCAGTTCTCAACAATACCTGTGTCACCAATCTTTGAGTCTTCCAAAGCATAAAGGCGCAAGCACTACGAGTATGTCTGGGGTTACCCCGATCAGCTTCACTATCCAGAACAATTGCGAAGGCTCACAGGCTTCCAGTTGTGGCATACATGGTACAAGAGACCTTGCGATTACATTTAAAACACCTGACAAGACCACACAGACACCACTTGATTATGTTGCATTTAAGTAGACCGAAATCCTGCTTCTCGAAAATAATAACTAAGTGCAATAGTGTTCTTGATGATTTCGTACCCCCCTCGGAGAAGGGTATACCGCCATGGACTTTCTTGGCTCCACAAGCTGGCACTGCACATCAAAGATGCATCTAAGAAGGCATCGACTCGATCCCCTGTTCTGAAACAACGGACATTAAGAGTAATCAATGAAACTTATTGTGTGACAGCTTATGAGTATTTATTTATTTATTTACAATACTAAAAGCCCCTTCGGACTGTTTCAGGAGTGTACAGCAATAAAACACCAGAAATAAAAAATTGAAGATCAAGAACAATCACCACAATACAATCATTTGAGTACAATTTCGATTGAACACCACCTTTGAAACTCGCCACCACCAAAGAATACTAGTATGTCTCCGCATACAAATCAAATAATACACTTTCAAACTTATCGGCACTGCCCAACAAATATGTCGCCATCCAAACTATTCCACTCCTCAATTGTTTTTACAAGGAACGAGTACTTAAAACATCGAGATTTGGGAAATACGGCTCGACTCCAAACTCTCGGTGACCTTCAACCGGCTTTATTAGGGGCGACCGGGTCACTCTGCGTTTCCCTATGGGAGCGCGCGGGCCAAGAAATATCACGTGAACGGCTTGGAGGGACCGAGTGTTCCGCTAGGTGCCGCCCTAGCTCAACACCAAAAGCGCGGCGGCCGCTATGGAAGGCAATGGGAGCGTCTGGAAATAACGCCCAATCGCGTGGAGCTATTTCATACCTGCATGACCGTACACTTTCAACCGTGAGGTGAATATTCAGGGAAAGTGATTATCTACATCACAGTTTGTTTGTTTGTTTGTTTATTGGTTCAACTCAGGGGGGTTGAACCAATAAATGCAACTTTGAGCGGGCGTTAGCCCATACCAAGGGGTCCACAGTGCCTCTATTTCAGAAAAGAAACGAAAAAATAATAAATAACTAAAGCCGGTACATAAATGAAGAGTGTCCGTGAGTTGTGAGAGAACACCAATCGAGTTAGATGCTCCGCAGGTGGGCCGTGACGCTCTTAGTGAATGTTCGAAGTGAGACACTGTCGATTGGTGGTGAACTGGTGACTGGTGCGGGGGGGGGGGGGGGCTTAAAAGTTGCACTGCACAGAGTGCGAAGGAGTTCTAGTGACGAAGTGTACCGGTTAAAAGGAGCTGCAGTCCACCACTGCGAGTACGCCGCAGGGAGGAGACAAAGCGAGGAGTCCGGTAGCAGAAAAGTGGCTAGGAGCCGCGTGGTCGCTACTTGACGTCGATGTTGAAGCGGGTCCCTGCCGACTGAACGGAGGAGGTGCAGTGCTCGATAGGATTTTGTTCGGGGACCAAGTTGGCGCCTCATAATAAGGTAGGAAACGCGACACTGCACCGACTCGAGGGAGGCAACAAGTTGTCTGGTTGTTGAATCCCACACCGACCAGCAAAACTCCAGGATGGCCAACACCAGTGCTGTGAACAGCAATCTGGGCACATCGGGACTGGCTCTTCTTGTGGACCGAATGACGAAGCCAAGGAGTCACCTTTCACCGCACACGGCGTTTTGGACATAGCGATGGAAATCGAAATGCTGGTCGATGATGACACCTAGGAGGTGGATATGCGTTGTTCTTGGGATCTCTATCGGTTCAGGAAAAGTGTTGGAGGCGTCGAAGGTTGGCGCGAGGCAGTGATGTGCATGGTAGCGCATTTGGTTTAAGTTTAGGAGAAGTTTGTTATTTATTGGCAGAGAAGAATGCGATCTAGATCAGCTTGCAGCTCTTTACCGAACGTACAATCACAATTACGATGAGAAGAGGCCTTAAAATACAGGCGATTATCCTCAAAACGTCGTTGTTCGTGGAGCGGAGACACATAGATAAACACGCGTCTGCTAGTGTGTTAAGCCACAGCGCCAGAAAACGCGGTGGTGGTTCAGCGAACTAGACAAAGTACTAAATAAGCAAAAGCAAATGCTGCGTGCTCGCGCTGCCTCGGGTGACCTGGTCGCCCCTATAGCCGGTCGTGATATAGTCACTCGAACTGATGTTAAAATGCCCATTGTAGAGTTGATAAAAGGCCCAAGGTTGGCAGCCCCGCTTTTTTTTAATAGTTCTGTTACCGATTTCGTGCGGTGATACTCTGAATAAACGAATCTTACTACACGCTGCGGGATACGCTCAAGTTGTTGTATCTGATATTTGATACGCGTGAACTTTGTCTCTTGGCCGGAAAATAACATGATTAAGTTTTGTTATTTCGGTTGTACCGTATAGTATGTACCTTTATTGATATTTTGAAAGTGTAATTGCTTTAGTTACAGCATTTTTCTTTGCCACTGAACAATGTTAGACTTCGCTATATTTCAGGCCCAAACCTTTGTATTATGACAGATATGTAAAAACAAGCGACGATTCTAAGCAAAATAACGATCGAAAGGAATGTAGAGTGTGTTCAAGGTTCGCTAGCATTCCGGTGGCGCTTATATATTGCTAATATGCCCGTTCTGTCACTATATGAAAATGACTCCGTCGTGCGCATCTTTACGTTCGGTTAAAAAAACATTCTAACGTAAAAAATAAAGTATGTGGGCTACAAAAGATGTGTCTTTTTATAATTTCCTATGTCGTGCAGTTTTTATCGGGCCCCTGTTTCTTGCTTCTCTATATTTGCAAATATTTGGAGCTTGCGGGTGATGCTTTGAACCCAGAACAAGCATCTTCGCACATATTCATGAGCAGAAAGAATAAAGCAGTACTTATTTAATGGAAATCGAACTATATTATGTGGTTTTTAATTTATTTTGATAGTCTGCATGCACAAGGAGTTACCTATCCAGTGTTACTGTGTAGTTCTTGCCGCCTCTCTTGGTTTTCTGTCCTTCGTTCAAAGTGCCGACGCCGTGTTCGCGCTAACAGTGTCCGACAGTGCACATAAACACATACCATACGAACCGGTTTTAGCACCGTTTTTCGTGCCACGAATTTCACATAAAAAAGTCGTAACTGACCAATTATTTCTTCTGCGTAACTGATAAATGGTCCGTTGTGCCTAGCACGTACGAATTATTCGTGATATTTACTCTGATAAACGAGCGCAGAGAGGAAATGCACTCGCTTTTTCCCATAGAAATGCACTACCGGAAGTCAATTTCGGACTGGTTGCTATCTGCTTTAATTTGCAGCAGCACACTAGTGCCAGTTGAACCTCTAGCGTGCATTATAATAACTCTATAATATGTACCTTCCAGTTTAGATCGTTAGATATTGTGACCCCTAAGTATTTAAAAGTTTCGGATTGTTGCAAAAGTGCACCATTATAGGAATACGTAAATATTTTAAGCGAGCTCTTTTCGTGATTGTTAAAAAAGTTATCTTTTCAAAATTTATCTTCATACCCCATTTGTGACACCACCCGTGCATAGTCATTAACGAGTCATTTTATAGCATTTGGTCGCCTTGTGAATTAGCTTTTATTTACATTAGAAAATCGTCTGCAAAAAGGCGGACTTCAACAGATGGATAAATTTCATTTGCAATATCATTTATATATGCAAGAAACAAAATGGGCCCCAAAACCGAGCCCTGAGGCACACCGGAAGTGACTGGCAGTAGCGTGGAAGTTTCCCCCGCGATCTCAACAAATTTAAATCGTTGACAAGTAAGATTTGATCGTACCTCAGGTGAGGGCCGCCGGGTCCTCACCTGAGGCATGCTCTGGAGTTGGAATTGTAGTGCCTTCCTAAAGCCATTCCATCAGTCTCGAAATTGGACACAAAACAACACCAACTGTATTCAAATTAATGGCCATACGAGAGGCAAAAATACAACACATCTTGCACCAAACACCACGACGATGGGCAATATTCAGTGACTCAAAGCCGGTACTACAAATATTGGTCATATATATGAAGCACAGCGCGTATGAGCTACTGCATGGCGTACCAGATCGGTTATCTCTGCCACGAAGCACACCAAAAGGGGCATCAAATATCTGTTCAGTGGATACCAGGCCACTGTGGTGTCGCCGGAAATGAGGCAGCAGACAGTGCCGCAAAATCAGTTAACAGAGACAATAAAATAAATATACCATACCCTAGATGTGACACAAGCGCTCTGGTTTACAACAGAGCAAGGGCAATATCACTGGAATACTGAACGAATGCGAACTACCACCACCGCAAGCTATTAGCGGCGAGATGTTTTGGTGGCGCCCTCGTTCGGTTACCTTTCGTGACGTCATTACCTTGTGAACAACAAGTTCCATGGTGTGTGTAATGGGCATGGTGGAAGCCTGAAATCATAGCGCTCTCAAAGCAACACTGCCGACACCGTCAAAATCGAAGTTCTTACATTCCTCTTATTTCAGCCGTTGAGACATCCTTTCCTGACGTCATAGCCAGCATTCGGCCAATTGTGGTGGGCCGACCACAGCGACGCTTTCGATCGCTCACGTCGCCAATACTCTCTGGACCCTCAACTTAAAGGGGTCATGAAACGATTTTCCTACTTCTTCCTCCTTAGCTTTAATCCTCAACTCAAATGCGAATTGTGAAATCACGTGGTCGTGACATTCTTCGGCACCGGTGCGATGACTCCTAGGTTCCACCGTGCTTTTTATGCACACCATAGAACTTGTCATTCCCCAGTGACAATAAGTTCCGTCAGGGCACTCATTGGCCACGAACGCGAATCCGAATATTCGTCGACGGATTGATTGTTGACGAGCGCATACGTCCGAGTGACGCAGTTCTCGTGTCCAATGCGTGAGCTGGGCTCTGCTGACGTCAGTTTGGCGCCTGTGACGCGCTTTTGGAACCGCGGATGTATCATAGTGAAAAGGTGGAGAGCTTTCGAAGGCAAGAAGGTACAAAATAGTCCGCTATATTTTCAAATGTTCGTACCGAAAAGCTGGCTTTTGACTTTCTAGCCCCTTTCTTTTGGCCAACTAAACGATATGCGATTAGTAAAGTCCCAATTTAAAATCATTCATCCCAACCCAAAATTCGTTTCATGGCCCCTTTAAATTCCGCGTTCCACGTGGACATTTCGAGACAATTGGAGACCGTTCTGCACCGATTGCGACTCAGCGCGGCATTCACTCCGCAGTGCCTTTGCCGGATTGGGAAGAGTAACTCCGCGGACTGCACCAACTGTGATGTCGAAAGTTCGATTGAACACATTTTATGTGAATACCGTCAGTTCGTAGAGGAACGTCAAGGGCTACGACAAAGTTCAATGACGATGAACCCGAGGCCGTTCACCGTGTTCGAAGTTTTAGGAACCTGGGACACCGTGGATCAGTTCATAAGGGCCTCGAAGGCCTTAGTAACATTCCTTACGAACACGAATTTGTCGTCCACTCTTTAAACGCCTAGAGATGTGTGCGCGAACAGAGAACAGTGAACCACCATCATTGACAGTTTCATCCCATCCTTCCGTCTCATCTCTATGTCTTTCCTTCCCCGTCGCCCTAACCCTCGTACAGAGTAGCAACCTAGAACCTACGTTCAGGTTAATCTCTCTGTTTTTCCTTCAGAAACTTATCTATAAAAAAAAAACTAACGTCGTTATCAATAAAGACATAAACACTGGATCTAATATGAAATCTTGTGCGTCAAGCATGGCCTTAAAAACACTCACACGCTTCTGCTGTGTGACGCGGATTTTATTTTGGGGATTTTTTTTAGTGTGAACAGCGTTTCTTAACTTATACGTTTTGTGAACATCTTCTAAACTCGTCACCCGTGGCGATATTTGGTAAAATTTAGATTGATTTTGTCATTCTTGTTTTGGGAATAAAGCTAAAGCAGTAAATCATTTGAATGCCCCAACACCAGTGAAAAGGCCCGCAGCTCATTATTCCACAAGGCAATTATCTGAGCGAGAAAAAGCAGCAAGAACACAGAAATATCAGCACTGATTTTCTCAAAAAATCCAATATTTTTTTTTAGCTCCAAGGTGTATGAGAGACCCTTTCTTTAACAGAAATATTTTTAAGTGCCTGGATCGGACACCAGTGCCGTAGCCAGGGTTTTTTTTTTTTCGGGGCGGCGGGGCTGAAGCCCCAAAGCCTCGCCCCCCCCCCCCCCCCCCTCCCCCCCCTAGCTGCGCCCCTGTCAGACACGTATGTCACAAAATAAAGTTTCCGCGAACAATTTCTTTAGCTCAGTAATTACGCTGTGATACACGTCTTGAGTTAGGAAAGAAACCGAAATAAACACCTATACCGAGAAATTAAATGCAAGCTAGAAGTTAGTTTCAGTTCGTTCCTGAATTAAATCGTGCCTCCTGGCGTAAATATAAGGCTAAACACTATTTTTGTTTTCAGGATAAAGAGGTGGCCTGCGTGCATAACACCCTACTTTCCTCGTATAGGCGGGAATAATTTATGTCGCTCAGCGAAGCAAGCACACTGAACAGGCTCAGCAACTGGTATACCAGCAGCACGCCACTCCAACCGTCACAATAACCGCCATTTTCGAAAACGAGTGGCGCAACCTATATAGAGTTGGAGTCGCGATGTGTCGTTTCTGCTGTTTCTGCTCTTTGGATAGTTGTTTAGGTGCGGGTGGGTAGGCTAAAGCACGGTAGCTAAAGTGCTGCGTGATCTCTTGGTATGGGATTAATGGCCTCGGCCTCACCTGCTCGCTTTGCGTCAGGGATTTCCCCAGACCCCCCCTAGGGGGGGTATACACCCCCCCCTAGTTTTCCTGGACACCCCCCCCCCCCCTTGAATCTAAAAAAAAATTGAAAAAAGGAAAAAATAATTTTTTTTTTTCAGATTAAGTAGAAAACATCACCTCTCAGGTGTATATATAGAGAAAGGGAAACATACATTACGGGTATGAGCATTTGGTTAATAGACGTCTGAAATTTAGCTAGTGGACTAAAAAAGAAACAGTTTTATATTTTATCTAGCCTCGCCTCGCCTCGCATCGCCCCCCCCCCCCCCCCCCCCCCCCCGAGCCATTGGGACACCCCCCCTTGACTAGAATCCTGGGGAAACCCCTGCTTTGCGTGGCCCAGTGGGACAACCCTCGGGTCAAGACATGGGCAGTTTCGTTGCCCGGTACGGCAGAGTGGGCGGGTGCCCTAATTTCGTTGGGGTGGATCTGTCCGGAGGATGTTGGGAGATTATCTGTTCTGTTTTAAGCTGGATTTTTTCGCAAGAGAAGTCACGGCACGCTTGCTGCGAGTCAGTAATGTTGACTTCAGCTGTGATTTTCGCCATGACGAGAGCGATATGGCCGCTTCCTTCGCTTGTCATGTTTTGGTAGCGTTAGGCTGGTGACATGTTGATTGTGTTGGGCGACTACGGCCGGTGCCATTTGGGGGGAAAGCCCTGCGGGGCATCCGCTCAGTTCCGTCCGGCAGATAGCCACTTGACCTTTGGCTAGGTGTTGGGTATTTCGTGAAGCCCAGATAAAAGTGAATGCTGGATGAACGCATGGCCGCGAGGCTCAACACAGATTATCATCGTTATCGGGTGGGAGATGAGTGAGCTGCTCGACGCTGCTTGGTTAACGGGGAGGTAATGGGACCGAGGGGTAAGCAAGGAGGAGTGAGGTAGGCGAGGAGGAACTCGACCTTCTTTGCGCACTGAGAGAAGCTCTGGAATATCGCCAGGTGTATCGGCCGGATTAGCGGTAGAATCGCTTCATTCTAGGAACAGCTATCAAGTGTACACATGCCAGCGTTAAATTATCTGATAAAGAGCGCCATGAACGCAGGTGTCTGGCGTCTGAAAAATCAGCGTATCGCTTAACGTTCGTGATACAAGAACGTTTCACGTATCCAACACAACCTGTTTCTTCTCAATACCTCAAAAACCCATTCAAAGGCATTACATAAGGAGTAGACCAAAAATGCACTTTCAAAAGTCTTATACATAAAGTTAACAAAGTAATAAATCGGGACGAGCCGATCTAAACGTTATCAACACCGTACACAACCACGTCTTCACATGCAAAAAAAAAAAAAGAACAAGCGAAGTCAGCATGATCAGGCATTAAAACCAGTTATGCATGCTGAAGTCTTGCCTAATCAGCAAAGCACATGGAACTCAACCACTGAGTCCAGCGGTGTAGCCAGGGCAGACTTGCGCCTGTTACTTGAAAAATGTAAGGGATTACAATGACAAAAATACCGAGCCTCAAATGTAATGGATTACCGTTACAAAGTACTTTCGCTGAAAAGTAACAGATTACTTTACTCGTTACGTTGCAAATTACTTTCATGTTACTTTTCCTGTACATTCATCAAGAAAACAATCCAAACAGTTTTGATGTTTTCAGAAATGTTCTGCAGCACCACTTTTTCCATGTTTCATACGCCTGCAATATGCTAGTCCTCTTAAAAAATAAAATATGGTATTTAAGAGAAAGAATGTGGGTGCACTCCGTTCACCTGTAAGCTGAGAAGGCAGCGAAAGCTGCAACATGCATACTTGCCATCCCACTAGCTTAGGTACGGTGACTGGAAAAGATCCCTGGAATCCTGCCGATAGAGCTAGCGGTGCGAATGCTCAGCGGCAGCGTCCAGAGCCGTTTATTGAGAGAGTTTGGCCATACATTGGTTTGAATAGGCGAGCATCTCGGGCCAACCACAGGCCGCGAAACAGCCCCTAGCGGTGGTCGCGTGCTCTAAATTTGTGCCACGACTATACTTCGTTTCACCTTATGTGCGAGCGAAGGCAAAGTGGAAGCGCGAGCACGGAAGCTCCGTGCGTTCAGGCTTTGCTCGAGCGCACGAGCTGGGGAGAAATGCAAAAAGCGCTGGTCTCGCGCTTCTAGCTTTGGCTTCGCTCGCAGGTAAAGTGAAACGAAGTATAATTTGAGCCGTGCCGAGCGGAACTCCGCGTCTCAAGACGCTCGCGCACCCCACCCTTTGCACTGCTTTCTTTCAGCCAGTCTCAGGACGCTGTTCTAGCAGTGCAGACAAAGGCATGGGCACGAGCGCGTGGCTTTGGAAAGTGCCTCCTATGCACGAGGTCTCGTACAAACAATAGCGTTTCGCTGAGCTAGGCTCACGCGCCTGTGCCTTTGTCTTCACAGTCGACATTTGTGAGATGGAGTAGAGGTCTCCTGATTGGTCGACGCTGTGTCACAAATTTAGTTTACGCTCTAAGCGTGGGGGGAATATTCGGCGCTGGCGGTGGCCTTTGCTCCGCCTATTGTCCAAACTCTCCTAATACACGGCTCTGGCAGCGTCTACCTCCGCTAGGAGATTTGGAGGTAAAGAACCCATTTTCGAAATCTCCTTTCTGTAACGTGCCTTTCAAGCGTAAGCGATACGTCTTTAAACTGCGCTCTCGTGCCAGTAGCTTTGACGCACTGTCAACTTATGCATTTTTGAGGGCGATGCTTAGAGCACATGCTCACAACGATCTAACATTATTGATAAGACCGGCAATCTTGATGGTGCTGAATGCACGTTGCAGAAGAACTGTGGAAGCAAGCCGTGAACACGCGCTCAGAAGTCACGCACACAGCTATGGCCGCAAGTGGATACTCCCTATTAGCGGCAAGGTGTTTCGGTTGCGCCCTCCAATGGTTCCCTCTCGTGACGTCATTACCTTGCGAAGAACAAGTTCGATGATGTTTGTAATGAGCATGGTGGAAGCTCGAAATCATTGCGCTCTGAAACCAACGCTAACAACAACGTCAAAATTGATTTTCTTCCATTCCTCTTATTTCCGTCGAAGAGAAATCCTTTGCTGACGTCATAGTCAGCATTCGGCCAATCGTGGAAGGCCGACCACAGTAACGCTTTCGATCACTCACGTCGCCTGCAGCACTGAAAAATGCATGAGCGCGAGCGCTGTTTTTTTTTACTTTTAGTCGAGCGGTTGGTCCCGCACTGATATTGCCATAACTTTTGTATTATATTCATATTTAAAAAAAAAATTAACGAGTAATTAAAGTAATTCGTTGCCAACAATTTTGTGACGGAATTACATAACAAATTACTGCCGCAAAAAAGTAACGTGGCAATTACAAAGTTACTTAAAAAAGTAACGAAATACAAGTAATCCGTTACTTGTAACGAATTGCTTTCCAAGTCTGAGCCAGGGGAAGGCTTAAAGGGATGCTGGCTCAACCGAAATCTGGATTCCACAAAACACGCGGCAAACGCGTGCAACTGGATGCTACAAACACCAAAACATCACTCATAAAGCGATATCTCGAACGGACGGCCGTATCTTTTTTTTAAAAAGGAGGCGCATTTGACAGAAATGCACGTCATGTTTTTCCGAGAAGAAGAGGGAACGGCCTCGCGTCTTCTCCGCCTCGCCGCCTTGAAGAGCGAAGCGAAGAGAGGAGGAAACGAGATATCTCTACGTCACGCGCCTCGTCGGCCTGGTTCAATCTCGACCTCTTTTTCCAAAAATACGCACGGCCGTCCATTCGAGATATCGCCTTACGAGTAGTGTTGTAAGGATTGTAGCGTCCCGCCTACATCTCCGGCATTTTTTTTTTTTTGAAATCCAAATTTCGGTTCACCGTCTCTTTAATAATGATTCAGCCACCCCCTCCCTCGCCCTCCTTTTCCCCCTCCGCACCCCAAGACATAAACATGCCAGCCACCCCCGAAAAAAAAGAAATCCTGGCTACGCCATTGACTGAGTCGCAAGACATGGCAAAATAACAGCGGCTTGAAAGATATAAAATAATGAGTGCGCGCACCGCTATCATGGTGGCAAAAAGGATAACAGAGAGCACTACGGGATGTTTTGGGTGATGTGTTTGATGGCAAGAAGGGCAGAGTTATTAAATAAAAACAGATCTTTAGCCGAAAATGCGTTGGCAACTTTTGCTGTCACCTCGGCGATGAGATATTCGATTAGTGATATGTATTACTAATATCCGGCGGCAACGCTCAGCTATATATATACCGCGACTACGTGTATAAGAACTCTTGTGCGAACTTCAACTGGTTCAACTGCCGAGGTACCGTTCGCACGCATCAAGTTTCGATCGCGGAGGAGAACGGCTGTTACGAGGGTCTCCAGACTCTCTCAACCTATACGACGCAGCGTGGACATAGACACAGCGTGCACCTCGCTGCCCCAATTCGTTAGCGACGAGGAAGTTTCTCGAAGGATGGACGTCTCCGCTCATCACGGTCGGATTACGGAGTTTTCTCCCGGCGGAAACAGCAGTTCGTGGTTGGAACGCCTCAAATTCTGCTTCGAGGCTCAAAGAGAACATCGCAAGCTCCGCAAAGAAGTGAGCCGTCCTCCTGACGTCCTGCGGTGAATCAACCTATGAAACCGTACAAGCCCTGCTCGCGCCCTAGCAATGGCGTGCTTGGCCATCACCCGGGGCCCTTATGTCTTTCGCAGCCCCCCCCCCCTCCCTCCCTCCCCGGCGTTTCAAAGGGGGGGGGGGTGAGGGGGGGCGGGGGCTGCCAAAGGTGGCACCCCCCATGTGACTATGACGCCTGGTACCTGGGGCCCAAAGTCCCCCGGAACCCCCCCCTCCCCCCCCTGTTGCCCCGCCACTGCGCCCGAGAAGCAAATTCAGATGCGGAAACAAGAAGGGAAGGTGCACAGTTCTACAGCAACCACAAGTAAGGGGGCGAAACCATCGAAGAAACCCTGTTTTGGTTGCACAGGTATGCATTCACCTCATGAATGTAAGCACGCGAAAGTCACGTGCAGATTTTGCCACAAGAAGGGACACCTCGAAGAAGCGTGTTTCCAGCGCAAAGCTCAACGCAAGACGCAAGGGTGCTCGCAAGTCACACCCATCAGTTGACAGCTACGCAAGATGAGACGCATTAAAACATCTTCATTGTGAACATGGTCACTCAAGGTGACACATAGCGAGTCATCGTTACGCTCCTGGTGGACGCAGGGGTTTCCCCAGGGATTGAAATTTGGGATGGTGTCTAAATTTTTAGGGGGGTTAGGGGGGGGGGGGGGGAATTGAGAATAGCGGAGTCTTTGTGAATTAAGAGGGTGCCTTCGGAAAAAAACAAGGGGGGGGGGCGTGTAGGAAAATCACTGGGTGAACGGACGACCTCTAGAAATGGAAGTGGACTCCGGTGCATCGCACTCTATCATCAGCTCCGAGACTGTTTCTCGCTTTTGGCAAGATCAACCGCCTCAACTCCCACTAATAAAAAAAAAAAAAAAAAAAAATATATATATATATATATATATATATATATATATATATATAGAAAAGTACTGTTGCGTAGGACGACGAAAAGTGCATAGGAAAGTAAACGTACCTCGAAGCTTTTCGTGGAGTTTTATTACATATAGGTCGACGTTTCGGCCTGAGCCAGACCTTTTTCGAGACTGGTACATGAGATGTCAGATTGACGCTCCTTGACTACGTCACGTGGTATTCCAAACATCTGGTTTCTCTCAAGAGTTGACGGTACCCCCAACGCAGGCATCCCCCCCGCGTAAACCTGACCCTGGTGAAAGAACTCGCACAATATCGGAAAATCTAACTGAAGCAAAGCGGTGGGGGAGGGAGGAGGAGGGGCAGCCACAAGAGCAGCCGGCACCAAACTCTCGCCAGGAGAAAAAAAAAAAAAAAAAAAAAAAAAAAACCAGTTTTTGAGCAAAATGTCTTGAGCGGTGCCCGAGCGGTGCCCGAGCGGTATATATATATATATATATATATATATATATATATATATATATATATATATATACCCCCGCCTTCGGCCTCCCGCCGCCATGCCCGTTGTATATGTATATACAGTGTGTTTCAGAGGACTCAGGCCAAATCGCTCCTGCGAAAACTACTCATCGCAACGTAAAAAGGCTTGTGTCGTTTTGGTCCTGGGCCAGGGGCCCATTTAGGAAAAATGATTAAAGTCAGCGATAATTAAGTTGTTAATTATTTTTGTGTAATTAACTTTTTAATATTGCGTTTAAGCCCATAGTTTCAATTAGAAAATTGCTCAGCATTGTCGAAAAACACTAAATCAACAAATTGCAGAACGATAGAAGGCACGCGAAGCATTTTACAGCTTTTTGAAAAATGGCACAAATTCGACGGGTTTTTAAGTCTCGGTTTGCTATCGGAGCGCATCTCGGCCCCGGCGGCACCGCGCCCCGTGGAGAGATAGTGCAACCAGCCTCTGCTGCGTCGCGCGATGACGGCGCAGAAGAGGTTGGTTGCACTATTTCTCCACGAGGCGCGGTGCTGCCGGGGCCGAGATGCGCTCCGATAGCAAACCGAAACTTAAAAACTCGTCGAATTTGTGCCGTTTTTCAGAAAGCCGTAAAATGCTTCGCGTGCCACGCGTTGCCACGGGGGAATGAAGGAGTTTCGCTGCTTTTTTGTTTCGATTGCTTGGTGGGCTCTCTTGCTGTGCTTGCTTTCGTTCCTCTTGTCATGACCGACTGGCCCGAGCATACTGCGGTGATGACGTCGTTGCAGTTAATTTCAGCAGGTCTAATAAAACGCAGCAGCAACGATATCAGCGACAGCGACGAAGATACCAGCTTAGCTCCAGCTCGAGTGACGACGAGACAGCCGTTCTCGGCGAAGTCTTTGCAGACTCATTCGCCTTGCCAGCGAAGAGGCCCAAGATATGGTGTTACGTCGAAGACGTTGTGCGCGCCTATTCGAATGAAGAGCTAGGTATGTCGTTTGCTAGAAGACAATACGCCAAATACACCGCAGATGGAACTCTCCTTCGGAGATGACGGTCGCTTTACGGCATACGTGTTTGGTATTGCTTAATAGACCCTTTGCAAAACGCACAGCGCCACGACGGCAGGGAATTTTGGGAACCCTCGGTACAGATCACGCGCACGCGCTTTCTCGTTGCGCCTCCGCGACTGCGCGCGCGTCCCGGCAGCTACCGCCAGCAACCGTTGCAGCCATCCCGCCGAGTTGTACGTCGTTGCCGGCGTACCGTATCCGTGGCAGCGTAAAGGCATCGCGACAGGTGAACTCATTTCAATACGTTATTCGTCGTAACTTACCTTCACGTATTGAAGTGCCACCGAATCCATTTAGTTTGCACCGCAACCGTGGCAGGTTTCGACCAGGTTCGACAAAGCGTTGGTGCAGCAGACGACAGAGCCGGTGAAAATGTGAGGGATGAGAAAGGGGCAGCCGTCGGCTCGTGGCTCGGCCAACTCGGCTGCTCCGTTGCCGTGGTAACCTGTGCCTGCTCGCGTATGCCACGTAGTAGCGGGAGGAAGGGCGTACCGAGGACTCCCATTATTTGTCGCGCGGCGCGCGCGGGCTTTTGGGATTTTTGCAAAGGGTTCATTGCATCCTCCGGCTCGTAAAAAAGTACTTGTAGTTGTCTACATCGGGTTTATATAACTGTAAGGAAAATAAATAGTGCCTCAACGTCGGGGTCACCGTTAATCAAGTAGTAACAATCAACATTTTTGTGAAAGCATGAAGTTCCGATCAGTACCTTGCCATGCTGAGACGCTCAGACTATACAGAGACGCTCAGACTATACGGAGACGCTCAGACTATACACCTTTCCAAGAAAACACTCGACCCCAGGGGCAACAAACCGTTTCGAGCCCAGTCACTGGGTTGAGGCAAGACTCTCACCGGCGTCGCTACCTAACTCTAACTAGAGTCACTAAAAAAGCTACGCTTTCAGAGTACCGCATTCCTTTTCTTTGGACTTTGCCGACAATACAGCGCTCTATTCAACAATATTCTGGTTCGCCGCGGCATCATTGGACAGCAGCAGTCCCGTGAGTGGCTATCATCATCATCGCGGTGTTTCAAACGCCACCATCTTGGGTCCAGCGATCCGCTGCCTGCTGCTGTTTTACTGTTTACTGCGCGCGCACGCCGAAGTCCGTCACTCAGCACGCACTTATTCCTTCTTATGAAGAGATACGAACAACACGACCTTGATTCGGTGCCACAGCTGCGGCTACGGCAGCTGGCGCAGGCGACGCTACAGCTCGGCTGGCTTAGCTACAGGCACCCCTCCATCTGCGCCGCGGACCCAAGATGGCGGCGCCTGACGCGCTTCAGACGCGTAGTTTGGGAGTTTCGGTACTCTGAAAGCGTAGCTTTATTTAGGACTCTAACTCTAACCGAGTGGACTGTGATTTCGATAGGCACAGCCTGTGTAGGCGCAGTTTCAAACACTGCTGACGGCTAATTCTCGCGTTTTCCCACTGCATTTTGTGTTTCATGGTGCATATATTTTCCCGAGGACTTGGGAAGCATTGTAACACATTTGAAAAAAAAAAAGCAGTAAACTATTTTTGTTGGGTACGCGCGCGACAGAACGAATGCGACTGGAATGTTAGTTTTTTTTTTTTTTTACGGTAAGTTTTGACGGCACCGGTTCGATTAGCCGCGTGTCAAACGACAAAGCGTTTAGCTGTCGAAAATAATTTACAACAGAAGATAGCCGAAAGGCATGCTTTTTCACGCTCACAAATAACATGTTTACCGATGAACAGAGGAACGCACGCGACTGATCCGTTTCCCACCCCAACCCGACAACTATTTTTGGAGATGAATGAGGACCCTACGCGGATTATCTCTGAAGAGGGTAGAACGATTGTATTGTTCGCAAAATCGCGTCGAGGGTCTTTCCACCAGGGGCCTTAGTTCGACCTACTTCCCCTCCTTCGTTTCCCGAGAATGTCGAGCAGAAAAGCTCGAATGGCAGGCACTTACCAGCCTATTTCTCACAGTGGAGAAACACAGAGAGGCTACGCAGCATGCATCAGAAAAGTAAGCGGAAACTTTCAAGAGGGACTAGAAAACGTTGAATGCAAAACCGCAAAACATTGGTAGAGAATCGCGCTGAGCGGGTTTTCACAGTTCCAGAGAGTGGCAGCAAAAATGCCTAGCTGATAGCGGCGCGAGAGTCGCACATCCGCATTAGATCAGCAACATAGCGGCGACCAAATAGCGTTTTTTGGAAAGGTGTAGAGGAAAAAGAAAAAGTAAAATAAAAAGAAAAGCGCTCTTGTGTAAGTGGACACAAAAATATGCCTGGTGCGAAAAAGTAATAGGTAATTTAATTACAATTACCGTCGCTGGAGTAATTCATTACATTACTAAATACCTGCTTTAAAAGTAATGATTGCATTACCAATTACTGAAAAAGTAATTAAATACTGTAATTTCATTACAGTAATTATTACTGCCAGCTTGGTTTCAGAGGACTCAGGCCAAATCGCTCCTGCGAAAACTACTCATCGCAACGTAAAAAGGCTTGTGTCTTTTTGATCCTGGGCCAGGGGCCATTTAGGAAAAATTATAAAGTCAGCGATAATTAAGTTGTTAATTATTTTTGTGTAATTAACTTTTTAATATTGCGTTTAAGCCCATAGTTTCAATTAGAAAATTGCTCAGCATTGTCGAAAAACACTAAATCAACAAATTGCAGAACGATAGAAGGCACGCGAAGCATTTTACAGCTTTTTGAAAAATGGCACAAATTCGACGGGTTTTTAAGTCTCGGTTTGCTATCGGAGCGCATCTCGGCCCCGGCGGCACCGCGCCCCGTGGAGAGATAGTGCAACCAGCCTCTGCTGCGTCGCGCGATGACGGCGCAGAAGAGGTTGGTTGCACTATTTCTCCACGAGGCGCGGTGCTGCCGGGGCCGAGATGCGCTCCGATAGCAAACCGAAACTTAAAAACTCGTCGAATTTGTGCCGTTTTTCAGAAAGCCGTAAAATGCTTCGCGTGCCACGCGTTGCCACGGGGGAATGAAGGAGTTTCGCTGCTTTTTTGTTTCGATTGCTTGGTGGGCTCTCTTGCTGTGCTTGCTTTCGTTCCTCTTGTCATGACCGACTGGCCCGAGCATACTGCGGTGATGACGTCGTTGCAGTTAATTTCAGCAGGTCTAATAAAACGCAGCAGCAACGATATCAGCGACAGCGACGAAGATACCAGCTTAGCTCCAGCTCGAGTGACGACGAGACAGCCGTTCTCGGCGAAGTCTTTGCAGACTCATTCGCCTTGCCAGCGAAGAGGCCCAAGATATGGTGTTACGTCGAAGACGTTGTGCGCGCCTATTCGAATGAAGAGCTAGGTATGTCGTTTGCTAGAAGACAATACGCCAAATACACCGCAGATGGAACTCTCCTTCGGAGATGACGGTCGCTTTACGGCATACGTGTTTGGTATTGCTTAATAGACCCTTTGCAAAACGCACAGCGCCACGACGGCAGGGAATTTTGGGAACCCTCGGTACAGATCACGCGCACGCGCTTTCTCGTTGCGCCTCCGCGACTGCGCGCGCGTCCCGGCAGCTACCGCCAGCAACCGTTGCAGCCATCCCGCCGAGTTGTACGTCGTTGCCGGCGTACCGTATCCGTGGCAGCGTAAAGGCATCGCGACAGGTGAACTCATTTCAATACGTATTCGTCGTAACTTACCTTCACGTATTGAAGTGCCACCGAATCCATTTAGTTTGCACCGCAACCGTGGCAGGTTTCGACCAGGTTCGACAAAGCGTTGGTGCAGCAGACGACAGAGCCGGTGAAAATGTGAGGGATGAGAAAGGGGCAGCCGTCGGCTCGTCGCTCGGCCAACTCGGCTGCTCCGTTGCCGTGGTAACCTGTGCCTGCTCGCGTATGCCACGTAGTAGCGGGAGGAAGGGCGTACCGAGGACTCCCATTATTTGTCGCGCGGCGCGCGCGGGCTTTTGGGATTTTTGCAAAGGGTTCATTGCATCCTCCGGCTCGTAAAAAAGTACTTGTAGTTGTCTACATCGGGTTTATATAACTGTAAGGAAAAATAAATAGTGCCTCAACGTCGGGGTCACCGTTAATCAAGTAGTAACAATCAACATTTTTGTGAAAGCATGAAGTTCCGATCAGTACCTCATGCTTTCAGCAAGATTGCAATCGGAACCGAAACTGTTAAAAAACGAGGGCAGACGCTATGAAAGCGGTGGCAGCGCGTGCCACTGGGTGGATCGCTCACTGAGGCCGACCGCTCAACGACCGCTAGCGCGGAGCGCTCGGCATCTGCCTGGGGAAAGGGCTGGATCGCGCATCCCCGCCTGGTCACTGCAGCTGCAGCGCGAGAGTGAAGCCACCGGTCGGCCATCGTGCATGCTAAAGACACGTTTTCTACTCGTTCGAAGTCATTCGTCGAAGAAGCTCTTTAAAACCCTGTGTAAGCCGTGAGACTTGCCGTTGAGAACACGTGGAAATTTTTACGGAAGCGCAGTGCCGCAGTAAAAAAGCCCAACTCATCGAAAGCAAGTTTCGCCGCCACGATGCAACACGCAGGTCACGAGTGACCCTCGTGTTGCATCATTGGACTTTTCCCATAATACAACGTGCGGGACCCTTGTGACGTCACACGTGACGTCACGTGTGACGTCATTATAGGAAACGTCCCATAATGCAATGCGCGGGTCACGAATGAGACGGCACATTGCATTATAGGACGTTTCCCATAACGCAACGCGCGGTTACGCCGACGGCGACGTTAGCGTCGCCGACCCGCGCGTTGCATCATGAGACGCTTCCCATAATTGAATGTGCGGGTCACAAATGAGACGGCGCGTTGCATTATGGGACGTTTCCCATAACGCAACGCGCGGTTACGCCGACGGCGACGTTGGCGTCGTCATTGCCGACCTCGCGTTGCATCATGGGACGCTTCCCATAATGCAACGAGCGGGACCCTCGTGACGTCACACATGCCGTCATTATGGGAAACGTCCCACAATGCAATGCGCGGTTACGCCGACGGCGAGTGCGACGGCGATGCCGCTCAAGCCGAAAACGGACGCCTAAGAGCTGCGCTCTAAAAAATTAATAGATGTAAACCAAATTAAATTTTCATTCCACAGCCATGTTTGATCCCGTCCTATTTAACAAAACTGAAATAAGCCTTTGTTAACTGGTTTAAGGATGACGCGGCGTTAATATTAGGCTAAGTATAATTTTAGGTGTCACCTTTTAGCATATTGAAGACATGTTCAACCTAAAAGTCATTTGTAACCATCATATAGTTTCTATATCAGCGAAAAAGCTATGTCCGTTACATATCAAAACTTGCATGGCTCGAATGGCCTGTTAAAGCAGCGAGAAAACGATGTCGGCCAGTCACCGGGAACTCCGTGGCTGAACTGGCCGGTGATTACAGAAAGAAAACGATGTCGGCCAGTCACCGGGAACTCCGTGGCTGAACTGGCCGGTGATTACAGAAAGAAAACGATGTCGGCCAGTCACCGGGAACTCCGTGGCTGAACTGGCCGGTGATTACAGAAAGAAAACGATGTCGGCCAGTCACCGGGAACTCCGTGGCTGAACTGGCCGGTGATTACAGAAAGAAAACGATGTCGGCCAGTCACCGGGAACTCCGTGGCTGAACTGGCCGGTGATTACAGAAAGAAAACGATGTCGGCCAGTCACCGGGAACTCCGTGGCTGAACTGGCCGGTGATTACAGAAAGAAAACGATGTCGGCCAGTCACCGGGAACTCCGTGGCTGAACTGGCCGGTGATTACAGAAAGAAAACGATGTCGGCCAGTCACCGAGAACTCCGTGGCTGAACTGGCCGGTGATTACAGAAAGAAAACGATGTCGGCCAGTCACCGGGAACTCCGTGGCTGAACTGGCCGGTGATTACAGAAAGAAAACGATGTCGGCCAGTCACCGGGAACTCCGTGGCTGAACTGGCCGGTGATTACAGAAAGAAAACGATGTCGGCCAGTCACCGGGAACTCCGTGGCTGAACTGGCCGGTGATTACAGAAAGAAAACGATGTCGGCCAGTCACCGGGAACTCCGTGGCTGAACTGGCCGGTGATTACAGAAAGAAAACGATGTCGGCCAGTCAGCGGGAACTCCACGGCTAGGCTGGCCGGTGACTGCAGCAAGAAAACGATGTCGGCCAGTCCCTGGAAACTCCATGGCTAGACTGGCCAGTAACTACAGCAAGAAAACGATATCGGCCAGTCACCGGAAACTGCATGGCTAGACTGGCCGGTGACTACAGCAAGAAAACGATGTCGGCCGGTATCGGGAACTTTCCGGCTGGTACTGGCCAGTTTAGACAACGAGTCCCCGATATCGGCCGACGTCGGTTTCTTACCGGCGTCCCTGGCCGGGATCCGCCGTACAGCTCCCGGTACTGGCCGACGTAATCCCAGAATCGGCCGACATTGTGTGTATACCTGGGTATCTATTCGTATCCTTCATCTGGGTGGACTCCGAGAGGTCTCGCGTAGCTCATAAGATCTAAACCCAGTCTGTGAATGTATGCAAATAAACCAGATATGTATATTCGTTAACTTCATCTGGATGTGTACCTGTGTGTCAACGTCTCCGTCGGCCAAGGCGCAATCCCGGGCGGTTGCCTTCATAACATCTGCGGCAACCCCCACGAACAGAACATAACTGAGAGTGGCTTAAAAACGCCACACACGAAAATCGTCAAAACCCACCATCGGCATTTGCTCTTTGTTTAGCATATTTAGAGGCTTAAAACTCAAAACCAAGGCAAATACCTCTAACGGAATGTATTCTGGCTAAAAGAAGGGTGTGAAGAAAACACGACGCGAAAAAAAAATAAAAAAATAAAATTTCTTTTTTTTTATATACAGCGTGCTGAAATTGAACGAAAAGTGAAAACCCTCTCTGTTTTATAATTTATTTCTCAGTACTCGTACATGATAAAAACACAAACTTCGCTTAGTTTGGAAGGCAATGAAAGGTTCTACACGTGGTATTATTTTAAAAGCGATACTAAACATAGTCGACTCAAAATAAAATCCGCAATTTAGGTCACAGTTGTTCGCGGAGGCATGTTTGGGGAATTTTACAAAAATTGGAGCGACGAATAATAAAAAAGCATTTATAATGTCGTTTTACCTATTTGCATATATAGCACACTAAGAAAATATAAATGCTCTCTTTTGAATACTTTGAGATTGAGAGTGATTCAAAGACGCCACACACGACAATCGTCAAAACCTAGTAGTTCTTTCTCGCTTCTTTGAGATTTGTTTTCTCAGGAACTAATCATGTCAGGACATTAAAATAAAAAGGACTGTTCTTCTCGGAACATGCTGCACAAAATATAAAAATTTGAAGCAAAATAAAAAATACGACTGCCACTCGTTGCCTGAATCCAAATGAAACCGCCCATATATACGTATATATGGGTGATTTCATCTCAACTCAGGCACGAATTTTGGGTCGAATGTGTAATCTTTGTCAAAAAAAAAATATATGTTCTCGGGCAATTCCTATAATAAAACAACGCGCAAAGGGCGACTTTGTCGGATTTTTGGTTCTCATGTTATGGACCGTTGAAGCGGCCAAGGTCGAAACTGACGTTTTTCCAGCTTATCGGGGGTGCCATATTTCACTCCATCCCTTTTCCCTACTGTTTACGCTACATCAATATAAATTTTTGGGAACACTCTAGACATATGCTTTTGTATGCCAATTAAGCGTCTAGGTCATAAGATCCTTAATGTTTTTTTTTTGTTTTAGTTGCCAAACCGCCTCTCTGCGACGATATTTGACGAAGTTCAGCAATCTGTGCTGTATGACCTAAACAACATATTTTTATGATCTTTACATCACCGTAAAGCTCCAATTAAGCTCTTTCGTTTGAGTATAATTTTTGATATTTTGCGATAAGCATATAATGCGCAACATGTGCCTGAAGAACGAATATTTCGGAAAACTAACAAGTTTGGAGTCGATTTTCTAAAAAACAAAACACCTTTTATTTCTTTTATCTTTTATTCAGAGTTATGTAATACAGTAGTCTATCAGGAACTACCAACAAAAATTGTAATATATTGTCGTGCTATGAGCGTTTTGAACGGGAGTTCGCACAGGCGCTCTGCTGAGGAGACTTTTGGCCTATGTAAGGTTTTCTATTTATCGTTAGCCATTATCTCAATATCCAACCATAGACATTAATGAAATTTGGAGTTGTGCCCTTAAAAAAAGTTAAGAAGTCCGTATCCACAAGTGCGGGCGCAGCGCTTACTTCCTCTCAATACGGGGGAATGCAGATCGTTTGAGAATTCCTTGGGGCCTTTTGCTTTCGGCTTTGAGTTTGAAATACAGAACTTAATATGTAATTGTCATATTTTCTTATGTCAAACAGATATTTAGTGCATATACATATGAACGATTTAGTATCTGACGCTTAGAAAGTACGGTTTAGTTTGTGCACATACGGACTCTTTCGTAAAATAACGAGCATTTCGTAGCGTGTAAGGCTTCAAATGTGTTAGTCATGTGTTTAGGTTTCATTTTTAGTTTCGGTGATTCATGCCGGGTTACTTAGACTTTTCCCTCTTGACTTAAGTTTGTCCGGGAGTCTAGATATTACGTATCTTCTCCGTCAATGCATAGGGCCAAGCTCACACACCTTGCAGATCACGCCAGTGCCGAGTAAATAAATATTCTTAGGATAAATATTGTTGCGTCACTGGCTTTTACGCTCAGATATTGAGGTAAGTACTAACATTAAATAGAAAACCTTACATAGGTCAAAATTCTACTCAGCTGAGCGTCTACGCGAAGTCCCGTTCAAAACTCTCATAGCACGAGATTCGAGTCTTAATAGCGGCCATACAAACAGTATATTAGAATGTCTGTTGGTAGTTCCTGACAGACTACTATATTATTTAACTGTAAATAAAAAAGGAAAGAAATGAAAGGTTTTTCTTTTTTTTAGAAAATCGACTTCAAACTTGCAAGTCTTTCTAAATATTCGTTTTTCAGGCAAATGTTCCGCGTTATGTTTAGCTTAAAATATTCAAATCATATTTAAAAGAAAGAGCTTAATTGGAGCTTTACGGTGACGTAAAGCTGTGCTGTGTGACGTAATCAAATATATTGATTAGGTCACACAGCACAGCTTGCTGAACTTCGTCAAATATTGTTGCAGAGAGGCGGTTTGACAATTAAAAAACACACATTAACGATATTATGACCTAGACGCTTTATCGAAATAACTCGCCGTTTGCATCTTCTTTTATTAAAGGAATTTACAGGTAGCTACTAAAAATTTCAGAGGAGTTAATTATGAGTGGTTTATTTTTGTGAGTCACTTGTATTACTGGGCGACAAGTGAATGAAAACCAAAATGTGAGCTTTCATAGCTGCCATACAAACAAAATATAACATTTTTTGTTTATTTTACTTTATAAAGTACTGCCATAGGTAGCTAGAGAAAGACAGTTAGCCAAATAAAATGTAGGCTTTTTAGAAAATTGACCTGCGATTCGCAAAATGCTTGAAAAAGTCCCTGCTTTACGAGAAAATGATGCCCTTTCTCTTTTACACACAACATCATATCTGGTTATCATTAAAGGAGCATACTTAATTTATCTGCAAATACTACATATGTTAAGACAACCTCTATAGTTCACACTGAAGATCTGGTAACTTTCACAAATATCGTCCAAAAACGTCATATTGACAAATGTTCTCAAATATATTTTATAAATTAATCGCTTAAAATATTTATCAGAGTATAAGTGTGTTCCAGGTATTTATTACAAAAATAAGAGGCTCCCATGTTGAATTAGTCCTATTTTTGCGAGTATGTTGATTACTGACAAAATAGTCAAATGCAGATTTCAAGCTCTTATATCTGCCATACAAACAAAAATTTTCATTTTCTATTTATATTACCTTTATATCAGCACTGCATAGCCAGCTAAATAAAAATCAGCCAATAAAGGTGTTTTTTTTTTAGAAAATGACCCTACCCAATTTAGCCAATAATTTTGAGTAGTAATTGCTTTACAGAATACAACCGCCCTTTCCTCTTTTACACACAACGTAAATTTTTTATAAATGAAAGAAGTATATTCTTAGCTTTCTGAAATACTAAAATATTCACGATATCTCAAATAGGCCACACTTAAGAGCTGTCCAATTTGACAATATTGCAAAATACTAAATATGTCACGATATCTCAAATAGGCCACACGGAAGAGCTGGTCAAACTTTGACAAATATTGTCAAAGGGACACACTTTGACAAAATTTAAAACAAAAGTGAAGATAAAAAATCACAATACAATTATTGACCATAAATAATCCCTATTCTGAGAGTGGCCCAAAAACGTTACACTGCGCTACCAAAAAAGGGCAAAAAGTAGAAAGGAGTGAAACATGACACCTCCGACAGGCGAGAGAAAGGTCAGTTTGCGCCTCGGCTGCTTAAAATGTCCATAACTCGAGAACGAAAAATCGCCCCAACTTGCGGTTCGCACTCCCTGTCACAGAAGGGATTTCCCCAAAACATATATTTTATTGGTCAAAATTAAAAATTCGACCCCAAATCCGTGCCTGAGTTGAGATGAAACCACCCATGTGTATATGCAGTGCATATCTGTTTGGCATAAGAAAATATGACAATTACATATCAAGTTCAGTATTTCAAACTCAAAGCCGAAAGGAAAAGGCCCCAGAGGAATTCCCTAACGATCTGCATTCCCCCGTATTGAGAAGAAGTAAGCGCTGTGCCCGCACTTGTGGATACGGACTTCTAAGTAACTTTTTTTACGTACACTACTCCAAATTTTATTAATGTTTATGGTTGGATATTGAGGTAACTGCTAACGATAAGTAGAAAACCTTACACAGGCCAAAATTCTGCTCAGCAGAGAGCCTGCGCGAAGTCCCGTTCAAAACGCTCATAGCACGAGATTCGAGTCTTAATAGCGGCCATACAAAAAATATATCACAATTTCTGTTGATAGTTCTTGATAGACTACTATATTACCTAACTCCGAAGAAGAGATAAAAGGTGGGTTTTTAGAAAATCGACTCCAAGCTTGCTAGTTTTTGAAATATCCGTTTTCCAGGCAGATGTTGCGCAATATATATTTATCGCAAAATATTAAACTTATTCTCAAACGAAAGAGCTTAATTGGAGCTTTACGGTGATGTAAAGATCATAAAAATATGTTGATTAGGTCAGACAGCACAGCGTGCTGAACTTCGTCAAATATCGTCGCAGAGAGGCGGCTTGACAAATAAAAAAAACCCATTAAGAATGTTATGACCTAGACGCTTAATTAACATAAAAAAGCATATGTCGAGAGTGTTCCCAAAAATTTAAATTGATGTAGTGTAAAAAATAAGGAAAAGGGATGGCGTGAAATATGGCAACCCCGATAAGCTCAAAAAACGACAGTTTCCACCTTGGCCGCTTCAACGGTCCATAACTTGAGAACAAAAAATCAGACGAACTTGCTGCTTGCGTCTTTTATTATAGAAATTGCCCGATAACATGTATCTTTTTCAAAAATAATTAAAAAATTCGACCCAAAGTTCGTGCCTGTTGAGATGAAATCACCCATATATATGTTCCTGAAGAAGGTGGACTCCCGCCGAAACGTCGAAGAATGAACCGTCCGTTGTTGCTGTTTTTATCAAGGGTTTTCTTTACTTCTCAGTTATACTCACGCCTTCGCCCCCCCCCCCCCCCTGCCCGTTGTAATACAGGGTGTCACAAAAGAAAATTTACAGGGTCTTTTTCAGCGCAAAAATAAACTAAGCATCGCCGAACGCTCATTCTCCCCCCAACGGTTGCGCTAGAGGTCACAACCAGATGCCAAAGTTTCAGCCCCATCCGATAACTTAATCAAAAGTTATAAGTGATTTTCTGAAAATTTCAATGGGAAAATGGCGGCCGACGGAGTTCTCAAATACATGGGGCTCTATGGCACCAGAAACCGAAAACGGGCAAAAATGGGGTCCATTTTCCCATTGAAATTTTCAGAAAATCACTTATAATTTTTGAATAAGGTATCAGATCGGGCTGAAACTTTGGCATCTAGTTGTGACCTCTAGCTCTACCTTTGGGCGGAGAATAAGCGTTCGGCGATGCCTAGTTTATTTTTGCGGTGAAAAAAACCCTGTATATTTTTTTGAGACACCCTGCATATATATATACGAGTGTGATTGAATACATAACGTGATTTTTTTGTATAAGGACTTCTAATACAGATAGAAGCTTACTTTTTTATTTTTCGACGTAGTCTTCCAGCACTGTCACACACTTTTCCCATCTGTACACAAGCTTCCGTATTCCCTCAGCGTAAAAATCTTTAGACTGATGTCTCAACCAGTCGCTCACGACACTTTTGACTTCATCATCACTTTCAAACTTCGTGCCTCTCGTGAACGCTTTTAGCCCACTTGTAGACATTTTTTGGCTGAAACATGTGGCACCATACACTGTTGACATTCTCATATGAATTTCAACGAGTTTGCACCCTTCAGCAACCAAAAACTTGATAACTGACCGCTGTTCAATCATGGAGCATGCTTCTTGGTCGGCCATCTTTGTTACTCGGTAAAATTCTCACAGTATTTTTTTTATAATCTGCGTAAGAAATTAAATTCATGTGGAAAAGTAGTAAAACAATAAAAATAACAAAAAGAAAGCTTCTACCTGTAATAGAAGTCCTTATACAAAAAAATTCACCTTATTTATTGAATTACCCTCGTATATATATATATATATATATATATACGAGGGTAATTCAATGAATAAGGTGAATATTTTTGTATATATATATATATATATATATATATATATATATATAAATTTTTTTTTTGATGTCGTGTTATTGAACAAGTTTTTTTTTTTTTTTTCACGTGCTGGGGACCTATGTTGGACAAATGTTTCGTTCCTCCTAAAAGAAACGGAAGTGACGACATCGCGTCTGATTGGTTGAGGCTCGAATGACGAAAGTTCCCTATGAAAATGTGGGCGGAGGCGGCGAACCGCCCCCACCGGAAGTGACAACAAAGTGACGTATCGTTTCCTCGGTGTTTCGTCTCAAAAGGGAACGAGTCTGTCGATGGTCCCTTCGAGGTAGCGAAATTGGAAACACGGCGTCTCGGAGGCAGAGCGACACTTTTCCTATTGTGGAACTTTTTTTTTTTTCTCCGGAAAGGCTCAACCGGCAGCACCGCGATGCCTTTGAACTCCCGGAGGAGACTTTTCGGAGGCAGTACAGTCTCGCCAAGAATGTGGTCCGTTGGTTGTGCGACGAACTGCGCGAGGAGCCAGAGTTGAGGAGGCTGCGAGGTTCGTGGACGGTGATGACTGTGGAACAGCAAGTGTTGTGCGCACTTCACTTTTACGCCACGGGGAGCTTTCAGGGCATGGTGGCGAGCGACGAGCACATAGCGAGGGATCAGGCTACAGTCAGCATCGTTGTGCGGGCTGTGTCCCTCGCTATTGTGCAGTGTCTGGGGGTCCGACGCGGCTGGATCGACTTTCCCCAGACTACCGGCGAGAGGGACGACGTCGAGAGGGGCTTTCAACGGCTCGGCAGGATACCCGGCGTCATCGGTTGCGTCGACGGGACGATGATCGCCATCGTCGGCCCGTCACAGAACGTCCCCACCGTCACGAAGGCGGCGTATTGGTGCCGCAAACAATACTACGCTCTAAACGTGATGGTGGTAAGTACGATCGCAGATATACTACGTCTCACCTTAGCATGAACTAACTGAGAAAACTGCAAGCGCGAACGGCTATACTTCGTCTCACCCTAGCATGGACTAACCGCGAAAGCTGTGCTAGCGCGAGCGGCCAGCCTTGACTGCCTTAACTAGAGCACTTGCTGCACGAGCGCTCGTGCAGCCGCCGCGGCTTCATGCAAAACTACTAGCTCGCGCTTTTAGCACGCGCGCCCAACAATAGTCCATACTAAGGTGAGACGAAGTATAGACTGGAGCACTCGCTGCACGAGCGCTCGTGCAGCCGCGGGGCTTTATCCAAAGCAGCTAGCTCGCGCTTTTAGCTATAGGTCGATGCCCGTTCTGAATGGGTTTGAAAAAGAGCGTAACGCTAATACGGTGCGGATATGCCATTTTATAAATGAGAGTTATGGGTTGCTAGTAATCGTTCATCCTCCGCACAAGCGTTTGTTCGACGAAGGGAGGGAGGGTTTGTTAGCTGAAAAGCTTTCGATCTCTGTTTGTTTTCATGTCGTGTTAAGCTTTTAAGCATTAGTCCCTGTCCTGCATGATAAAGTGTAAACTCTCCTTTGAAGAAAAAGACAAATTTGCCTAAACTATTACATGCATCAAAGGAAGTGGCTATTTATCATATAATTTTAATCTTTGTAACACAGACAGCGCTCTGTCTGGGTCCTTCATCCAGTCCGTCGTTTTTTTGCGCTGTTTTAATATTTTAAGTTTGTAAACCACATAATTTATGGTGGTGTGTTGGTCAGCATGTAAATAGTGTTTGACAGGGCCCCATGACAATGAGTGCAATCAACTATTTGTGGATTCAATTGAATTAATGTCGACATATGTCTCACTATTGCAGGTGTGTGACGCCGACTGCCGGGTCATGAGCATTGACCCACGGTATCCTGGGTCGGTGCACGACTCCTTCGCGTTGCGCTACTCGTGGCTCCGGAGCAACTTCGAGCAAGGCCGGCTGATAGACGACGGCAGGTTCCTGCTCGGTAAGCATACTACATTTGTTGGTTCTGTACATGATGGCTCTGCACCACTTATAAGCTACAATATCACACATACCGTTCCGAGCATGGATAACTGGCATGTGCTCTGGCCATACCTGTGATACGTCTCCTTGGAAACACTCCGACGCAGCCGTCAACTACAGGGGGGAAAGGTTGCAAACAGCAGCTTTACTTGCTTAGTTGTCAACAATTTTAAAGGGATACTACAACAAAATTTCTGTGCTTATTTTTTGGTCTATACGTGTTCAAAACAGCAGTATCACATCAGACACATCCATATCTTGTTAAAAAAAGACACAAAAAGGCATTTAAAAAAATTAGGCGAATAGCAAAGAGCATTTTCTAGATGTCGCTAAAGCCGTTTGTAATGCCCGTCTAGGAACCTTGACAGGTAGGGACAGTAACTGTCTTGCCTAGAACTATACATGCTTTGAACCTGACGTCATCCCGACAGCTCTACGGCCAGCAGAAGAGAAAAGGGGAGGGAGGAACTCCACACTCAACGGGACACTCTTTTGTGCGTTCCAAGATTATAGAAGATTAACCCGTCACTTAAAATTCACACAAAAGCAGCTTTGGGGTTAGTTGCGATGGCCTGATGCTGGCATGCTTCGACCGCTTTGGTTGCTGGAACAGCTAGGGCATCCTGACGTCGTCTGCCTCGCCGCAGCTTTGCTCATCCCGAGATAAACTACATCACAATTGCACCGGATGTGACGTGCTCTCTGCTGGCTGCTCTCCGAGCGCTTGCCAGTGTGGGCTATTTATAACGAAAACTACAGCCATCAGGCTCAAAATACAAATGTGTGATTGTCATTTACGGGTATTGTGGATCATATTCAGCCTATTTCTGAACACGACGGGTATATTTCAAATTTCGTTGAAGTATTCTTTTAAAGCGAACAGCATTAATATCATACATTTCCTTCTCTGACTGTGCAGGTGACAGCGGCTATGCTTTGGAGCCTTGGCTCATCACCCCTGTCTCTGGATTCCATGCGACCTCCACCACTTGCGGCCGGTTTAATAAGGCACATTCTTCGATGAGGTCCGTTGTGGAGCGCTGCATTGGGCTGTTGAAAAGCAGATTTCGGTGTCTGCAAAGGCACCGGACTCTGTATTATCATCCAACAACAGCCACTGTCATTATATCGGCGTGTGCAGTGCTCCACAATATCTGCCTTTCATAGAGGGAACCAGAACCGGAGCCAGACTCTGACCCTGACGAGCCAAAGTTGGAGTCTGGGCCGAGCTCGGACGGTTCTGAGTCGAGCTCGGTGGGGTCAGTGGCAGATGACGAGAGGCTGGCTCCTGCCCACCCTCGGGTCAGCCTCTCGGGCAGGGGGAGGGCTCTGAGGCAGCGCCTTGTTGCGCAGTTCCGAACCCGCCACAGCCGTGCCTCCCCGGAGCCCCACGCAAGCCACGGTGGCAGTCTCGCCCACCAGGGACACCACCAGCGCCAAGGAGTCTGTCACCACAACGGAGGTCCCGCCCATCAGGGACACCGCCGGCGACAGGGAGCCCCTCATTGTCCTCGCCACGGTGGCACTCCCGCACACCAGGGACGCCACCGGCGACAGCAAACCCCTCGTCGTCCTCACCTTGACTGACGCTCTTGCCACCAGAGAAGCCCTCCCCGTGGCAGCATGTACTTCGCTTGTTGCTCCACAGTCATGGCCGTCCATAAGCTCCACAGTGTCAACTCCAGCGCCTTGCGCAGTTCGTCGCACAACCACCGTGCTACCTTTACGGACATGTAGTACTGCCTCCGAAAAGCTATTCGGCGCACCACGGTGATGTAGGTAGGGCCTTTTTTTAATTTGCAAGCAGGGTGCATAAAATGCGTGGGACAATAACAGAAGGTTTTGTAGGGTTATGTAGCTAGCCAAAGGGGCATCTGGCTCGCCCTTGCAGGAAACTGAGAAATCAATGAGGCTAATGGTGAGACCCATTTTCCTTTTTTTACTGCAATATATTGTTTGTATCGGGTTTGGACATCAATTCATTTTCTCTACACTTCCATTGCCCTGTTCCAATTTACAATCTATTATGGCTACCACAGAGCCAGGTGTATTACTCGATAAACGCATATTGGATTTATGTCAGTTTGAATGTATAAAGAAGACAACAAGCAGTTTGTCTTTGAAAGTGCTTTTTTTTTTATAACAATGCCGTAACGTGAAAAATAAACATGTTTGAAAACACAAGTTGCAATACTTTCTTTCAAGTGAAATTTAGCATGGACTACTAAACACTGTATAAATTCTTTTTCATTATCCAGGATATATCACAGACAATATTTCACACTTCACTTAATTCAGCACACTGCCATTTCGTTTGTGTTTTGTCACACATGGAAGCATGACAGGTTCCATAGTAGAGGCATGTTGAGATCAACAATGATATAAGAAAACACGCAAACAAAAAAACACAGGGGCATAGACGAAGGAAACAGGACAAGACGCACTCTCAACTGAAGTTTATTGAAAAGTCAACTTCAGCTTAGAGTGTGCCTTGTCCTGTTTCCCTTCGTCTGCGTCCCTGTGTTTTTTTCGGCGCTTTTTTGTTTGAAATGAATCAAGTGTCCCAAATCTCCACTTTATTGCGATATAAGAAAAATGGCAAACCCGGAGGCCAGTTTCAGGGGGGAAGGCAAGTTGTGGCTAGAGTGAAGACCTCTTGGTATCAATTAAAGAAAACTACAAGTGAAATTCCGATGGCACAAGCCACTTGACACCGATGATGAAAAAGCACACACTACATATTGCTGTCCTACAAACATGAGGAATAGCTAGTTTTAGCATATATCTGTCATACCTGTTGCCAAGAGCATATTACTAACTTTCTTCACTGGTTATAGTGACTCCAATAAACAAACGCAGAAGGCACAGTCCTGCGTTTGCAAGCAGAAAGTACAGTCACGATGGTCGCGGCGGGCTACCGCCCCGGGTGCCACTGACCCCCGTGACGCCAATGCCTCCGCCCCCTGTTTGCCTGCGAGTAAAGGAAGTAATTCAATAGCTTGGTCCACACTATGAGTAGACTACGCAAATTACCTCGCCTGTTTCGCCAGCTCCGCAGCCCGCGCCCGCGCCTTCGACACTCGCACGGTTCAGTAGCGTTTCCAACCATCCGGCTCCTTCCTCTGAGGCCCGAGGAAGTTGAGCCGGGAGGTTAGCTCGTTCCAGAGACGAACTTTGTCGTCTCTGGACAGCGCCGGGCTCAGCTCAGTTGCGCGCGCCGCGTACCAGAGAGGCCACATTCTCCTGTTTCTTGAGCCGTCATCAGCGACAGTGATTTGAACTAGGCGCTCATCCGCGTCCCGCATGTTGTTCTAACCTTTTATGCGAGTTTACTTCATCTAATATTTTCTGGAACCGCTACAAAATCAGCTGTTTATTTCAATAGAACACGTGTATTTTTTTAGTTTGACAAGTTTCTTTAAAATAGAGCGATGTGAAGGTCACCGCCGCGAGGGATTGGCTGCCATCGCTTCACTAAAAGCAGGAAATGCTCCTCCGGTTGCCAGAGAAACGGACGCTTGCGTAGGGACTAGGTTCCAGATAGGTACGACCGGGAAAGCGTAGGTACGGCAGGGGGACAGCGTAGCTACTTCCGCTCTTCGGCGGTTGGCTCTTGACACCTCTCAAGTGAGTGACAGACGCCAATCTTGCTATGTCGTCACGGCGTCAAAGAGGGCGGTTTCGCGGTGCGCGCCCTTGCTCGGTTACGCCGCTCTTGCCGCTACGTCACTTCTGTTTCTAGTTTCTCGAAAGTCCAACATAGGTCCCCTGGTTATGTCAAATATTATAGAAACATTATTGGAATATGTACTGGTATGTTATTTCTATAGTATACTTTCCCTTCTTGGCTCAGCCACTGGCATGCAATGTTCTTCTAACAAAATATGCAAACTTAAAAATTGTTAGGGTTTCATAACTTAAGTATTCAGCAAAACATTTTTTACTATCTCCAACTTGCAGCAAGTTCAAACAATCGACTTTTTCAAACAATCGTATTTGGTGATCGACGCCACCACAAAGTAGTCACAAAGGGGGAGTTAAAAGATTGGTGGTAGACATCAAGGGAAGTGCGATATTGCGCACGAAATAACTGGTTATACTGGTTATACCACGACCCAGCTTTATTAGGGGCGACCAGCTCATTCCGCGATTCCCTGTGGGAGCGCGCGGGCAAAGAAATATCACGTGAACGGCTTGGAGGGACCGAGTGTTCCGCTAGCCGCCGCCCTAGCTCAGCACCAAAAGCGCGGCGGCCGCTATGGAAGGCAATGGGAGCGTGTGGAAATAACATTGGTTTCAGATGATTTTTGTCGTATTTAATAGGCAGGCGCTAATGCTAGCACATAATGTGTATAGAATATTGTTAAAATGAGTCACTATATCATAGTTTTCTCGAGCAGAATAGTTAGTATTGTGGGCTAAGCACATCAGTAGGGTGTACGAGTGTACAGGATGGTGCATCCAGTCCGCCTGCTGGAGCCCACTTCCGTGATCGGAATAAAAAATTGAGTTAGATGCTCCGCAGGTGGGCCGTGGACGCTCTTGGTGAATGTTTGAAGTGTGACACTGTCGATTGGTGGTGAACTGGTGACTGGCGTGGGGGGGGGGGGGGGGGGGGCGGATGGAGGGGGCGGGGGGGGGGAATCTCCAAAGTTGCTCTGCACGGGGTGCGAAGGTGTTCTAGTGACGAAGCGTACGGGTTAAAAGGAGCTGCAGTCCACCAGTGCGAGTACGCCGCAGAGAGGAGGCAAAGCTTGGAGTCCGGTAGCAAAAAAGTGGCTAGGAGCCGCGTGGTCGCTACTTGACGTCGATGTTGAAGCGCGTCCCTGCCTACTGAACGGAGGAGGTGCAGTGCTAGATAGGATGGTGTTCGGGGTCCAAGTTGGCGCCTCATAATACGGTAGGAAACGCGACGTTGCACCGACTCGAGGGAGGCAACAAGTTGCCTGGTTGCCGAATCCCACACCGAGCAGCAAAACACCACGATGGGCAACATCAGTGCTGTGAACCGGAATCTGGGCACATCGGGACTGGCTCTTATTGTGGACCGAATGACGAAAGCCAATGAGTCACCCTTCCCCGGACACGACGTTTTGGACATAGCGATGGAAATCGAAATGCTGGTCGATGATGACACCTAGGAGGTGGATATGCGTTGTTCTTGGGATCTCCACTCGGTTCAGGAAAAGAGTTGGAGGGGTCGAACGTTGGCGCGATGCAGTGATGTGCATGGTAGCGCATATGGTTTAAGTTTAGGGGAAGTTTGTTATCTTTTGACCAGAGAAGAATGCGATCTAGATCAGCTTGTAGCTCTTTACCGGACGAACAATCGCAATAACGATGAGAAAGGTACTTAAAATACAGCCGATTATCCTCAAAACGTCGCCGGTCGTGGAGCGGACACACACAGATTCACTCGTGAAAGCGTCTGCTAATGTGTTAAGCTACGGCGCCAGGAAACGCGGTGGCAGTTCAGCGAGCTAGAGAAAGTACTAAATAAGCAAAAGCAGATGCGGCGCGCTCGCGCTGCCTCGGGTGAGAGCCGTATATGTAGAGTTTGGCCATTTGTTGGGAAGTATAGGAGGCAAATGAGGAGGCGCCATTGGCCGAAAGCGGGCTGGGCGTGTTCCAGGGCGTCTTCAGAAATTCGAATGTGACCAACCAGAAGCCGGAAATAAAACCGTGGCGGTGGTCGCGAGAAACAAACCTGATAAGTGCATCGGAGTAACTATCGGTGACTGAAAATATGGTGCACGTGATGTTTCAATCACGGTCATTCAAAATCATGGTGGAAGAGTGCGACTAGCGGAACGATCGACATAATCAGTACGCTGAGCGCCGAGGGCCGGGACTCTGCCTTCTGAGCGGTCATACTCTGTGCAAGCAAAACAGAGTTGAGCGGCGCATTCGTTTCTTACATCTTTCCGCATGATCATTATCGAAACATCACGTGAACCCTATTTTCAACCATAAAGGGTTACTACATTTAACTCTTACGCGCTTACTAAAAAGTCCAAATTTGTTTCTCGCTACCACCGCTAGGGGATTCTTTTCGGCTTCTAGTTGGCCAAGAGAGCATGCCAAGCCCACTTTCTGTGTCTGGTGCACGCCCTGGCTCTGCCCGCGCCTCCCATTGACCAAACTCTCTGTATACACGACTCTGCCTCGGGTGACCTGGTCACCCCTATACACCAACTCATGTTTACAAACAAACAGGAGCGCCCCTAGCGGACGCCACCGGCGCCGCGCATGCGCAATGGGGGTGTGGGCAAGAAGCTCGCCGTCGACCGTAAACAAAGCATCGAAATGGGATGTTGTCGGTGTTGGTATGAGTCCCCTTGTCATTTTTCGCGTTCGAATAGACCGATCTCACCAGCTAGTTTGAGTACGCCACCGCTGCCGACATGCATCGTGGGAGCTGTAGTCTTTCTGCACGCGCGACAACCCTGCTGGAGGTCTGCGCGAGCAGAGCACGAGGCGGCATGAGCTGTCTCGGGAACTGGCATCTGCCTGCTCAGAACTACAGTTATGGCGGCGTCACGCATGCGTGGAACGCTTGGTGAGATCGGTCTATTGTTGGCTCTACGTCTTCCTGGCAATGTCTGACTACTTGAGCGGCTTCAGCAAAATTACCGAGGCTCGTTACACCGCAAAACTTCGCGTAAATAATGTGACATGTGGCGGTTCATTCCGCGTGGACGCCGCAGAATGTACGCTAATGCTTGATTCGCACGATGAGATTTCGCTCGCAATTTTCAGTCGCGACGTCGCTCGGGCTGCAAAGGCGTGAACCGTAGCTGAGATGATGGACGTGGATACTGAAAATCGCAAGCAGAATCGGACCAAGTGAATCAGGCATAACAAGTCGGTGATGGCCACTTGAAACAATGATCAACATCTTGTATATACTGTTTACATCGAGCCTGCTTACCAACCTTCAAACTTAAGTCTTCTAAGGCCTGCACTTTTTATCGCAAGTACCGGGCCAAAATTTGGCCTACGGGCCGGTGTCGTCTAAAAGAGCAGATGACAAGCAGAAACGTTTGGAAGAGCAGACAACAGTTCGAACGATCAGGCGGGCGTTCGAACTTGAAGACGCACTGAACGTAGTTCGCAGGTGGTCCGTACAACTTGACGGTTTTCCGGCGTTCATGTTGGAACAAAAGAAATAAATGCGTTTACCACAAGTATCCGTGAATTCAACCCAAAGTGCTTCCCGCCCAATCAATCGTGGTCCGACGGCGTCTGGTTTTCCCTTTCCACGGCACATATCCACATTCTCGGACGAACCGAGTACTTGAAAACTGACCTTCAAACCTTTCTCGACTCCTTTGGTACAGTCCCAGTCGCAGCTATTGACGAGAATGCCGGTTTGTCTCTAGTTCCTTATGGGGACTTCTGCCCACAGCCCCAGACCGGAAGTGCGCCCGACGCGCCACCACCGCGCCGTGACGTAACAGAGATGAGTTCGTGTATAAAGCCGGTCGTGGACTATGGTCTTAAAAGAGATCAGTTGTCTTACGGGATACAAAAGTTTGATGCAGAATTTGAAAGGTGCAGAAAGGTTCCCAGGCTTGGTGGCACCATAGAGTTATTATAATGTACGCTAGAGGTTCAACTGGCGCTAGTGTCTATGCGACTTCCGTGACGCAAATTGAAGCAGACAGCAACCAGTCTACTTTTGCGGTGCTCCTGTGCATTCCTATGGGAGAACGCGCGTGCATTTTGTCTCTTCGCCGGAAAATAACACGGAACACTTTGGTTATTTCGGTCGTACCGAATAGCATGTACCTTACTTAACATTGTAGCAGTGTAATTGCTTTAGTTAGCGCATTTTTCTTCATCAGTGAGCGATGTTTAACTTCGTTACATATCAGTCCGAAAGGTATGCTCCATAGCAGGTGTGTAAAAACAAGCGACGATTCAAAGCAAAATTACAATCGAAAGGAATATAGAGTGTGTTCAAGGCTCGCCAGCATTCAGGTGACGCTTGTATATTGATAATATGCCAGTCCTGTCACTATATGAAAATGACCCCATCCTGCATGAGCGGATAAAAACATTCAAAACGTAGAGAATAAAGTACGTGGGCTATGAAAGCTGTCTCTTCGTATTGTTTTCTCTGCCTGGCAGCTTTTATCGGGCATTTGTTCTCAAAGATTTCGAGCGTGCGGGTGATATTTTGAACGTAGAACAAGCAGCTTCGCTCAGGGCAGAAAGAATAAAGTGGTACTTACTTATTTTAAATCGAAATAGATTACCTGGCCTTCAATTTATTTTGATCGTCTGCGTGCACAAGGAGTTACTGATCCAGTGTTACTGCGTAGTTCTTGCAGCCGCTCTTGATTTCGAGATGTTCTTCGTTCCTTTGGCACGTCCCTCATGCTGAAAAGCGCCCCCCTCCCCTCATCTACTTTACAACGCTTACACGCACACACACACACACGTCGTGTTCGCGCTAACAGTGTCCGACAGTGCACATAAATACACGCACGAAGCCGTTTTAGCACCGTTTTTAATGCGACGAATTGGAAAGAAAAACGCCGTAACTGACCAATTATTTTGTCAGCCTGACTGAGAAATGTTCCAATGTGCCTAGTACGTGCAAATTATCCGGGATATTTGATCTTACGAACGAGCGCAGGGAGCAAATGCATTCACTTTTTCGCGTAGAAATGCATTACCGGAAGTCAATTTTCGACTGGTTGCTGTCTGCTTCAATTTGCGTCAGCACACTAGCGCCACTTGAACCTCTAGCGTACATTATAATAACTCTATGGGTGGCACAAGCTACCACCCTATATGGATGGCGCAGCTGCCAGCATCCATCTATACATGCAACCACCGCCGGAAGCTCCGTCGCCATTGGTTCGAACACTCCACCGTCCTCGCACCGTCCCGATTTCGGCACGGCGCCGATGTGCCTGCGCCAGGACGGGTCGAGAAGCCGGCTGTGTGAATGAGGCCTGACTGTGCACACGATTTCTCAACGGCAATGGTTATGAGTTGCGCGTTCGTGGTTTTCGATAAACGTGCTACTGACAGTGTGTATGTGTGCGTGTGGTGCACCTGCTCGGCAGGGCCGGATAAAGATATATAGGGGCCCTAGTCTAATGAGCACTTTGCCCCCCCCCCCCCCCAACCCCAATATATCATGATTCTAAAGAAAGAGAGAAACGCATCAAACGTTTACTTGTAGACACCAACGGCTACATTTACTTCGAACATTCATTGTATACGTATTTTGATTTCCGGATGTGTTTAGACCCCTAATCCCATAAGTAGACAAGACTGTAATCGAGAAATTGTTTAATAAAATCTAACACAAACATCACAGAGCAGCAGAGCAAGAATGTTTACATATGCTACACAACGAATATACAATGAACACATATAATCAATACTATACAATATATAAGGCAACACGAACGATAAAATGGAAGCTACAGTACAAATGGAAATTACAAACACTAAGTTACAAAACATTCTACAAAAATGCAAACATTGGAAATAATTGTCAAATACTACACCAAACAATCGCTGTATGCCTCTCACAAGCACCTTTTGTAATGAGTTGGAAAAAAAAAAAAAAAAAAACGAATCATCAGCACGTTTAAAATAGCAAAAAGGCGAATGAGACAATTCTGAGGTTTGAATTCTTATCCTGAAAGGATATCGTAAGAATAACGAACACGAGACAAAGACCCAACTTCGACTTTTCTTATTTGCAGCTAAGCGCTTTCTCGACAACGTGAAAGCTAGGACAGATGGCGCGAACATATAGGTATATAGCACTACTAATTCCTTCCTCTAAAATGGCATCTTTCGCGCCTTCGCTTTGGAGAAGTCTGATATAGTTTGTACAAAAGATAAATCGTGGAGAAGGTCACTTTCAATTGCCATGATAGCGAGCTAGTTCAGCTTCCCATCTAGAATGTGAGAACGAAGGCGATTCTTTATCAGTGACAACTTAGAAAACGATCGCTCGCTTTCACAGTTTGCCACGGGTATCCTTAGGCATATTCGCAGTGCAATCGAAAGGTTTGAAAACACATGGATAAGTTTTCTTTCGTGCAGCTAATGCATTAATCCTAGGGCACTCGTGTCCTGACATGCAGAACTTTGCAGAAAGTTTGAAAACTCAATAACCTCGGCAGAAAATGCTGGCTCTAAATCATTTTTGTAGGTTTTCACCACTGATCTCAATGACAATTGCTGGATCGCGTTTGACCAGCTCTGCCTATGGACCGGAATGCGGCCACGGTCGGCCATCTTTAGGTAGAGTTATGTCATCTCTAGCCATCATAGTAATATGGCGCATAGCGCAATGGCGGCAGGCTGCCACAAAATATCCGTAGATCTAGTACACTGTACCGTCCTGGCATGCAGAGCTTTGCAGAAAGTTTGAAAACTCAATTACGTCGGCTGAAAATGCTGGCTCTAAATCATTTTTGTAGGTTTTCACCAACTTCTAGGCCTGCTGTGCCAGAGACATTTCGCTCCCAACTTCTGTCAGCAATTTTAAAAACCAGAACTTCTCGCAGAGTTCGGCGTAGCCAACCTTTCGCACCCGCAAAGCATAGCCCAGACTGTCAAGTACGACATTGTAGGTCTCTACAAAAAACTTTTCCCTACCTTGTAGCGCACAATCGCTTTTGCCGTCCGGGTACCTTCTAGAAACGATACGTTTGCCCTCATCCTGATAACACGGAATGGTACTCAACATACGTGCTCTCGCCTCAAAGGTATCAAAAAAAGGTCACAACAAATTAACAAACCCGTCCAGAGAGCTCAGAAGATCGACAGCAGTGGAAATATCAAAGCAAAGCTTCTGGAGTGCTGCACACAGGTTTTGTCAAAACGCTCCAAGATTTCACTCCAGAAAATGGTCATAAACGCGGTCTTGAGCTTTGTCAATTTCTTAAAAAGAGAGCGCGCTTCATTTCGGGCATCACCATTTTCTTCTCTATTCTTTGAGGTAGATTCAAGGCAACACTGAACCGCCTTGAAATTTTTAACGAAGGTCCTTACATGATGCGGCATTTCTTAACCACCTGGTTTCGGAGAGGCTTCTAGAACAAGATGTTCACCAGTTTCACTCATGCTATCTAGGAGACATTTCCCCCTCTCAGGGGAGGCAACAAAGAACGCATACAGTTTCTGAGTTACACCAAAAATATTTGTTGGCCTCAAGGCAACTGTTGACGCTACACGCGCCAACTAAATTTAGTGAATGGACTGCGCACGGGACGTAAACGGTCAACATGTTGGGGTGTTTGATATGCGCTTGCAGTCCTTTGTACTTCCTCGACATATTACTCGCTTTGTCATACGCCTGGTCAATCGAGATGCCGTTGCTTGTCAACAGAGACATCGCGGTATCGAAAATATACAACCCTGTATGCGATTCAATCGGAACAAATCCAAGAAAGCTTTCATGCACTTCTCCCTTTAAACAGTAGCGTAAAACTGGCA
This sequence comes from Ixodes persulcatus, assembly GCA_013358835.2. Taxonomy (NCBI): domain Eukaryota; kingdom Metazoa; phylum Arthropoda; class Arachnida; order Ixodida; family Ixodidae; genus Ixodes; species Ixodes persulcatus. Next base: position 641,623 of record JABSTQ010010951.1, on the reverse strand, counting down.
GCTGGTCAACACGGTGGCCATCTTGAATGGCCGTTTTTCGTATTTACTTTTTTAAAACAAGCATATGATCGGCCTATAATGGGTTTTGAAGGCCTCCATAGAGTTCTTGTAATTTACCTTTGAACCCAAGCGTTGGTGTTCCCCTTTGCCAGCACATTCATGCGCAAACACTACGCAATACTTGCATAGTGTTCCTTCTAAGTGCTCTGAATAAGTGAGCCACGGGTAACTAGCCACCCAGTGAGGTTTGAACCTGAGGTTTCGTTTCGTTGTGGCTAGATAGTTGTAGCTACCGAAAGGAGCCAAGGGATTTCACATCAGCTTCTCCTTCAAAACTGTTTCACGCACACTTCTCGAGACAAAAAGTCATATATCGAGAGGATTAACAGTGATGGCACCTGAGGTGCGTGAGTCGCAGCATGCGGAGGCTGCATCACCCACCTCGTTCGTGTCTCGCCTCATCAGCACACGTTCGTTGGCTTCAGAAGTGCTTGAGTGTCCAGGAAAGGAACACAGTTCACTTCCTTTCACAAGTCTCTGGGGCTGAAGGTCGTCGGCGCCTTAGCTTTCTTCGACACAAGTTGCAGAAGGGAAGTCACCGAGAGATGCACTCAAGCCGCAACCATTTGCCACTGGAACAGTGGCGTCACGAGGGTCAGCGGCACCCGGGGCGGTAGCCTGCCGCGCACCCCCCCCCCCCCCCGCGACCCCCCCCCCCCCGCTCTCGTGGCCCGCCGCAGCACCCCCCTGAACCCTGCACCGGGGCGGTCCGCCCCCCCCCCCCCCCCCGCCCCCCCCTTGTAACGCCACTGCACTTGAATGAGGTCTTCATGTTCGTTGCTGGCTGTGCTTCGTCCCGAGTCAGTCGAAGCCGAAAAACCTAGGTCTTCGGACAACCGCAAGTTAATATGATTATCCTTACATGCTTGGGTTTCAGGTTCCTCACTGCTGTTTCTGTCTGTAGCTTTTCGTCACCCTCAACGCGGCTAGCTCTGGCTCTCTTGTTGAAGACGAAATGTTTGTTTGCTTTGATCTTGCAGCGTGCCTTTTCATGATCTCGCGTTATACAATTTATAAATATATTAAACCTATATGCTAGAATTTATAAATTTCTATAAAACTCTTTGCAAAGTATAGACTTGGTCTAGACTGATTTAGAGTCTCATCCTCTCCCGCAGTATATAGGGTTGCTGCCTTGCTAGACCAAGATGAGGTAAGAAGAGGAGGCCAGAGAACAGGTAAAATGGTCTAGCACGCTGGCTGCACACCAGGCGGTCGGCCTGCAGCGTGTCACTCGACACATATACATCGTTGCATGCGCTGTCAAGGCTAGTGGTGGGGGCGTCTTGGGGGCTCCGTGGGGAACGTTCAGGACGGAAAGAAGGATACAGGGAGAGAAGGAACGAAGAACAGGGGTCTCCGGGGTGTGAAGAGAAGAATAACATAAAAGAACTACGACGCAGGCACGGACGCACGCATGCACGCACGTGCACACAAACACGCAGGCACGCACACACAAACAAACAAACAAACACATGCTTTCAGCTTACGAAAAAATTTATTTATTTCATTAAAACTTTTTATTTTTTTAAAATTCCGCTTCAGTAAACATGACTTGGGTGAGAGGGAACCGGGGGTAAGAGAATAAGAAAAGTATCTACAGACATACTTGACCCAGCTGCCTAACCGCAGCCCTGCGCATCTTCCGCAGGGTCCGGTGACGCTCGGAACCCCTGTGACTATAGATAATGGTGCAAGAAACACATTTAGGCGATGGCTCTGACCGCTCTTCCCGCGGGGAGCGAGAAACCAGATCGTGTTCGGAGCTAGCCTCGAATCAGGAGTAGTATAGTTCCGCGCCGTCGCGGAGGGCGCTGAGGTATGAGGTCGCTCCTCGGTGGCCACGGTGTCAGCGGCGTAGCGTGCTCGCCTTTTTCACGGTGTGGTGCTGTGGTGGTGGGGTGCGGCTAGTGGCTGGCCTCGTGTTTTGCTTCGGTGCTGAGTCGATCACAAGAGCCACCATCCTGCACGAAGGCGAGCCTTAACCGGAAGAAGAAGGAAGAGAACACAGATTTACAGACTCTGGCGACTTGGCAGCGGCGTGGCGGTGGTGAGGTACAACAAGAAGCGGTGAGCGAGGGAATGGCGGGACCACCGTTGGGACAAACTAGAGTAACTGTATAGGCTCTGCTTGCAGAGCCAGAGTATCGCGTTCCTTTTCCTTTCGCCGCCATCTCCGTATTGGCGGAGGAGTGGTCACGTGGGCAGAACTGGATTGGACCTTCCTGCTGGAAAGCCGCCTTCCAGAGTGCCGCATTTCGGAGGGAACATATTTTCCGCTTTGCGTTCGCAAAATATAGATCCTAGATCAAAATCGAACAAACCGAAAGCTTCCTAAGTCATTGAACATTATGTGTATTAACTGGGTACAGTACAATCCCGTTTTTTATAACGCGAGCGATGTTTTGAGACATCCGTTTTCAAGGTATGCGAAGCAGACGACACGGACGACTATCGCGTTGCTCACGTCTGCGGCTCTCGCGGAGTGATACGCGATACCGATACGCGACCGGCACATCCGGCCAACTTGGCTAGTCGGCGAGCTCTCGTTTGAAGGCTGACAATTTCCAGTTACTGCAGCTCTACGTTTCCATAGATCTGGTAATGCTGGCAGTATTTTGTGTTCTTCAAAACTGCATTGCCAAAGAGTAGTTTTTTTCTGTGCCTATCTTGTCTTCAAATTTCCAAAGTGCTGTGTTGTCATCGTTTTGAAATAACTATTTTTGGTATTATGGATGTTTTTTTTTTATCATTGTCTGGCCTTTTACAATACCCCAAAAGATTTCTGCAGGCAGTTGTGTGAATAAACATGTTCCAGAGACTGTTAGTGCTGTGCTTGTTCGCAATTGCTTCAAGGGACCATGTCGGTGGTAGTAAAATAGTTTAATAAGTTCAGCAAAATGTTCAATATAGACGAGAAAGCGAGATGTAGGTTGGTGTCACACACTGAAAGTAGACCGAGCTCTATCGCCCTATTCTCGGGGCGGAATATACTGGTCAATAGGAGAACACTCAATCTCGGCATCATTCTGGTTCCTGCAACGAATTGGACTGCGTCTTCAAAGACTCATCCGCATTGAAAGTGGAACGTCGGTGGCCTTTTTTATATTAGGCAGTTTGCACCTTGCGGCATCTCCCAAAATTGGGAGAACCGTCTAACATTCATTATTCGCGAGCCCCTAATGTTCGCGATTCAAGTGAATTCAAAATTTAGCCCAACTTGAAGACATGCGAAAATTCCGGTCTCTAAGAGCTCTCAATTTTGTCGTCTCGAATTCGTGAAGTGGCGAAAACTTCGGATAAAAAAGAAAAAAACAAGTTGTACACTATTTTGGCATGAAAGAGTGGGTGCTCGACATTCCTCAGATTCGCATATAATTGGGACGCACGAAAGTAAAGCACTGCTCAGTCTACATAATATCAAATAAACTGTCTGCTGAAAAAAAAAAAAAAATCGCAGGCTGAGCAGCGGCTCTCGCTCTTCGATTAAACACAAGAGGAAAATAAGCAGGCCTGCGTTCTTTTGCTTCTTGCGATCGCTCGAGGGGAAAGGTCCTCCAAAAGTTGGGCAGACAGCGGGCTGACGACGCTATCTGCGTCCCAGCAACAGCGAATTGACGACTTTACTTCACACGCGACCTGATCTCTATGCACGCGACCCGCGGGACCCGCGGGTGCGCTTTTTGTAATCGAGAGGGAAACATTAAACGACGGGACAACGATGACGGCGCATGCGCGGCTCGTTGTCGCACGCCGCACTATTTTCCTTCCGCAGCGCGCCGCAGCACGCCACAGCACGCCGCCTCGCGTCTGCGCCTTCGTGCCCCTGCAAAAACCGACCGTGGCTTCCCGCAGTGCTTGGCTCCAGAATGGCACCATTGCGGTACTCTACTGCTCAAGCGGAGCATATACAGTTACTCCAGGAGAAACAACAGGAGCGGTCGGGTTGGGAGGGACCCGGTACTTGGGCGCCATCTATCCCCGTGCGAGTGAAGCGCGCTCGGTGCGCCGAACATAATGTGGCCGCCGCGTCGGACAGAGAGTCGTCACCTAAATGTGTTTCTTCCACCGTTGTATAGGCGTAGCTCGGAACCAATCTTCGTCATTCTCTTTCCATCCTCTTTTCACTGCGCGAAACACCCCCTTGGCCCGGCGGGCCCCCCAAAGCCCCTCAGGCGTCGCACCCTCACGATGTTCTGGGAAGTTGGAGTAACGAACAGAAAACCGATACGTGTTTCCCTTAAACATACGTGTTTATTGCTTGAGTGGACATCTCTGTGTCACCTTATAATGGACCGCAGAGGACGCCACGAGCCATCCCAGCCAATCCAGCTCTGAGAGAGTGTCACCTTACCCTCTGCGGTGTGCAACGCGAAGCTCAAAGTCATGTGATTCTCTCTCAGCCCTCGATTGGCGAAGACGGTCTCTAGCATCCGCTACGGTCCACTGTGCGGTGGAACGGAGCGTGGTAGGAGGATGGGGATTGAGACCACCCCGGGCCTCTTTCGAAATGCGCCCCATCTTTCCTCCCTTCCCCAGCCGACAGTGAAAGAGAGGGAGGGGTGGGGAGAGAAGAGGGGAGGGGAGGGCCCTCTAGGACGGGGGACCCCCCCTAAGAGGCGGAGGCCTCGCTTCCGTAAGTCCTGACAAGGTCACTCGAAGTAAACAAGCAACAGGAAGTGGCATTAGGCGGGGGCCCCGACTTCTCCCGATGCTTGAAGTTCTATTATCTGGAGTTACGTTGAATTGGAGGGGCCAGGACGCTGTCAGGCTTCCCGGCTTTTCCTCTGCCCCTTCCGCAATTGTTATCCGGGAATAATAAAAAAAATGCGCCAAGGCAAGTGGGTCCCCTTCGTCTGCTCTTAGGGCTGAGGCCCTGGGCTGCAGCCTCTTTAGCCCCTTCCCCCCTTAATCCAGCGCTGCTGCTCGGTATTTATTAGTTGGACTACCATACAATTCATGAATTTACCCAGCGGCATTGTGAGTACCTCGAAAGATATTCTTTGCGAGAAAGAGCTCGGTTGTCTCTATTTGGTCTGTTCGCTATTGTCTACAGCTGCTTGCGCCCGGGTTTGAGTAAACGTTGGTGGTTATCTTTTTCAGTTGCATCATGCATGCAAAACTCAATGTCTGAAATAAATTTTCAATAGCGTTTTAAACTGCATTTTTGGTCTAGTGTTCACAGTCATTTGGGTGTCTAAAGGGTCGAAGGGCTGATGGGGTCTGAAGGGCTGGAGGGGTTTGAAGGGCTGGAGGGGTTTGAAGGGTGAGGTGTTCAATGGGCTGAAGGGATTTGAAGCGCTAAAAGGGTCTCATAACACATCAGGGCTGAAGATTTATTTTCATTATGGTTTGCAGCAGCTGTGCCTTTAGTTCCTGTTTTAACTTATTCCGTTTACTTTACCTCATCATTACCATAGAAGGCCAGGTTATTGCCATTTTAGATTCTACTGCGTACTTTCCCGGGCATCGGCCCTTGTGGAGAATCGTCAGCGCACGTCTAAGTGGCTCGGTATCTCGGTAAGACAAAAGGAGGTCAGCAATGCAGATGTAATTTGGAGCGTGTGCGAAACGTCCATGATTTTTTTGGCATTCGATGGCTGGTTTTTTTTAGAACATGTCCAAGTCAAATAACTCATACGCCCAGAGGCCGATCATCATCCGGTCCAGCTTGAAGAGGATCGCATATCTTCGTCCATACTTCGTAAACCTGTCGGAGTTTGTCCACCAGTCGCTTGGCACGCAGCACTGCACGTCGCACTGCACGGTGCACGCACAGAAAAAATCATCGTACTTCTTGTCGAACTTATCCTTGATGTAGGATGCAATCTCCTCTTCGACTTGGAACTTCTTCAGGGCCTCGGTGGCAAAGCGAAGAGCATCCTGTTGCATGTCGCTCGGCATGTCCTCAATATAAAAATATGCCTCCTTTGTAGACCTGCATAGAAAGACAAACAGTCAGCCCTAAGCCATCTCTCTCCTCCCAGTCGTTAGGCACAACTGTCCTGTGTGTAGCTGCCGACGGTAAACTGCAAGCTATGTAGCAGATATCTCAATTAAAGAAAAAAAGGCACCTTCCCTTGTGTTTCAATCCAAAGCCTTGTGGCATAGCCTTCTATGTAGGGGCAAAGCCTACGCTTTACGCACAAGAACAATAGACAGCCAGGTTGCGGTAAAACTGGGAGGAGGAGCAATAGGCGAGAAGGAAAGCATCTTGAAGGGAGCGCCATACGGATGTCGTATGGCGAACCACTCTCCTTGTAGTACTTTGCGGAAGAACTAAAAAAAAAGCCGAAATCGCCGCTGTTAATTCCTACGGTGATTCTCGACAAAATTCGTTAGCACTTAGCGCGGGGGTTCCACTTTCCACCTCGTAACGGTTCTCCTCTGGTGTCTTCGCAGAGCCAGTTTGTTCGCTCATGCGTCGGCGGCTCCGGATGCAGCCACCACAGCTTCCCTCGATCGCCACCTACGGCCCTCATTCTGTTGATTTCAAAGTTCCTATATTTTCTCCCAGGGGTTGGTGGTTTTGCGCAAATGGCGTTGTCGCTGCGTCTCGGTTTTACGTTGTCCCGTAGGTTGTGCATACTGGGGAAACGAAACCATGTGCTTACGTACCGTTGCATTGGGCGCGTTAAGTTAACGCGCTCGAGCGCGCTCCAGCGGTCAGAGTGCACTGCCGCTTAACTAAACCATATTGTCTCATTTCCGGTACAGGGTGGCGGAGCGCGCTCCACGAACTCCGTCGTCGGAGATGGTGCGCGAGAGCTCGAATACGTCGGTTTCCGGTAAGATGACGGCGTTTCCGCTCTCGCGGCCAGTCTCGCGGTGGTCACGCGTCTCGCGTTCTATTCTCGCGCCTGCTTGGATACGTGGACACTTCTACGGTGATCACTTGGCAGCTTGTGCGGTCGTTCCGTCATCTTGGGAAATAAAAAAAAAATTGTGGTGTAGACAGGTATGCATACAATCTTCAAATGCTTGTCGAAGTTGCTCATGTGTCTACCGCCATTTCAGGATCAGGCGAGCCGATGAATTCGGCCATTCAGCGCCATCATTCTTTAAGGTTTTCAGGAAATCAGAATACGTTCGGCGTACCTTTGATCGCCTCACCAACAGCGTGCATCACAAATACAAGCTCTTGCTGTTGCCGCCGTCTCCGCGCACTTATTTCATCGAAGTCGTCGTCGAGCAAACACCAAACGAGTTTCGACTGACGGGAGCCGGAAAGCCGGAACCGGAAACAATAAAAATAGGCGTCAGATGGCGCCTCGGTACGAAAAAAAGTGCGGTCGTTAAAGGGGCGGTGCAACGATTTTATGATTAAAAGAATTCGCATCTTGTCATTTTTACGTTGTTTATCGTGTCCCGGAGGATAGAGAAAACACCTCCTTCATTAAAAATGCCGCGATTCGGCTGCACAATCGCAAAGCAAAAGTCGAGGTTTTTCGCCCACCTGCAGCCCCAAGTGGCAGCCGAAGGAACTACGGCGAAAAGATTACGTGACCTCGCTCGGCTCTAAGCTGCAGCATAACGCCCGCTAATGTCAGCAGAGAGAGGGAGAGGAAGCGTCCTCCGAGAGAGCACACGGGAAGCTACACGGCACTCCGAATGACGTCACTGGGAGTGCGACCAGGTGTGACCCTGAAGTCTGGGAGTGAGTTGAGGGGTGCCCGAAATGCCAATATTTATATTTTTTTTTTTACGCAACAACTAGGACACGCAGGCGAAATCGGTTTTCTGTTCTTTACTTCAGATGTGTCAGAGGGCAACTTCCACAAATCTTTGACCGAAGTCCGGAAATTGTTGCACCCCCCCCCCCCCCCCCCCCCTTTAAGCTACGCTCTGAACCCGCGCGCTCGGGCGCAGATGTCGGGAGTCTGGAGCTCACTAACTTAACGCGCCCATTGTAAGAGGAGTGCACGGAACAGCGTCGCGGTCCTTGGAAGCATACGTGAAGACCTTCCTTCTTGCGCAAGAGAGAAAGTTCACGTAGCGAGCGAGCAAACGGAGCAAAAGAGCACAGTGGGAACCGCGCCGCGGCCTCACGAATCCAATCCAATCCAAATTAAAGACCATAAACAATAAATGCTAACGCATTAAAAAAAAAAGACCGACTTTTTGCCCTTCCCTTTGGTGGGAGTGTGAGGACGCGCTAAGGGAGAGTACGTCATAAGTGGGGATAGGTTGCTTAAAAAAAATAACTTACGGTTCTTTTTGGCAAAAAAAAAATGGATTGAGGAGAATTTCGGAAAGTGTCCGCGGATCTCTGAAGGCCGCCCGTATATCGTCTTTTTGTTATATATTCAATAGTTCTGACGCTTCCAGTTTTGGCGGCCCGTGTTGGCGTCGTTGGCGCATGCTTTCCTTATATTGGAATATATGGTTCAGCCCATAATTTTTTTCTCAGTGCCTCTCCTACAGCAATATTACTTCTAGGAGGCACTCCAGCGAAAGTAAACGAATTTTTGGGAGTTTACGTAAAAAATAATTGAAGGGCATCTGGCACACCCTAGCAAAGGAGCGTAAAATACTTTAACCGGCCGATGCCTTTTTTGTTTAAACGCGGTTATTTTTCTTGATGAGCCAGAAATTAACGGCATTCCTTAAATGGTCGACTTTTTAGTCATGTTGCTGGCACTGCAGCGATGCCGGGCAATCCTCACAAACCCCCCCCCCCCCCCCCCACCTCCTCCCGCTGCATCTTTCCGAACATGAATGCAGCCCGCAAACACACACTGTTCGCTCCAACGTACCTCAAATTTTTCTTTTCTTATTTCTCGTGTCCTATAGTTGGCACTTACGGTATAATGAAATCACATTGAGATTAACCTAATCGGCGCTGCCATTTAGGAAATTCCGGTTCAATTTATGTTTTATTGTGCCCTCAGAACAGCTGTCAGGCGTTAGGAGTGGTGCAAATGTGACTTTCTGAGTTCCCGCGGTATATCAATCTTATGTGCTTGCAAGACACAATAATCTGGATACTTTAAATGACAACCATCTAATCTTGGTGAAATCTCATCAGAGCCAGCGCGGTTTATCCGGTTCTTTCCTTGGTAGTTAATTAGCTCAACTAGCTACGTGCGGTGTGCATGGTTCTGCCCTTCACAGTTTATGATAACCCAGCCAAGCCGTTTTTGCCTTTTAAGGCAGTAGCCCCCAAATGTTTTGTTCCGGAAACGTGTTTTGTTTTCTTACTTTTCAAGGAGCTGGTGGCAACGCAGCTAAGAAGTACGATGCCCCCCCCCCCCCCACTCCAAATTGAAAGAAACCATATGACCCATATAAATCATATTCCATAATAACATATGAAAACCGTACATATTAACTTTTTCTCGTTGAAGAACACGAAGGTGAATTGAATGTTTAGCCAAGTTTGTCTACCATACTTTGCCTGTCAGATGCCGCGAACTGGCGTTGTTTTCTTCTACATGGCTCGAATGCATTTGCGAAGACGCAATATTTTATTAGATTAGGTAATGCGACGCACTGCAACCAACAATATTTTACGCGTTCATTTAAAATTACGAAGTCCACTGATGAAAATATCGCTTTTTCCGCTATGTAAGTCACGTTTTTTTCTTCCAAAAATTTCCCTCGGTGTGTCTTATAAAACGGTGCGACTTCCATGTGCTTTCTTTTTTTGTGATTTCTTCTACGAGCATGAACGTTATCTTACTTGTGTGAACATTTGCTGCGGCGGCTTATATCTCTTGTTCCATTCGCTGTCAAGAATATTGAAACTGGCTCCTGCTTGAGCCTACACCGCGATCGCAACAAACAAATGCGAGCCTATTATTGAAGCAGTTTCCCCACTCCAACTGTACAAGTATATAAGCGCGACTTATACAAAGGTGCGACTTACGCCAGCTTCTTCTTTTACGTGAAAATGGCCGTTTATAGAAGGGTGCGACTTACAAACCGGAAAATACATTTCTTAATTTTCAAACTAATTTTTTTTTTTTTTCACACGAGTCTTTCGTATGGTAAAAAGAATCTGGATCGTATAGGTGCAGATGTTATTTATTTTTCAGCAGAGCGCTGTCTTTAAAAGTGGTGTTCGATATCAAATGACTTCAAAGGCTAGGAGGATGACGCCAACTGGCAACAGTATGTCCTCTTCACGCGACCGAGAATGTCAAGCATGGATGATAGGCCATTTACCGCCAAGAATGTGCTCGGCGGCTGGAACCAAATTCAATACTCCGCAAAGGCAACACACGCATGGATTATACATTTTTGCGAGACACGGTACTGGCACTGACAGGTGGGAGATGATGTCACTCTGATCATCTCGTCGTGGTACTTGTACCCGGATGGATGGAAGTCAATGGCTATACCCTTCGTAACGGGCGGTAGCTTGCGCCACCTAGCCTTCCTGACATCATTTCATGTTGCCAATATTGTCTTTCCTATATCCACGCACCCGTGCATAGAGCAGTCTCCTAGAGCCATGCGGTCAGGCTGACCTCAATGCCTTTCAATCGCCCTCTCTCTCTCTACTGGCAATAGAGGAGCGAGGAGAATTCCACCTCTGACAATCAGTGACGTCGGAACCGAAATCGCGAAAAACGTGGCAAGTGTCGGCCCCAATTTCAGGCACATAGAATTAAGTACTATCTTTTTTTTCTTCAGCTTTGCTTCACATTTGAGGTTTTATTTTTCCAATGGGGTGACGTGAAAGGTTACCACTCCCGTTAAAAATGTGTTCGAGCCAGAATCGAGTGAGGATACGATAGCCATTTTCGCGAAATAAATAAAAACAAAATGCACCGTCTGCCGCGATGTCCGAAATAAAACTATACTCGGGAGTAACCCTCTGTGGCATTTTCGAGGGGAGGAAGAGAGTGCCCACACAGCTTTAATCTGCGCTCAATCTGGGTAAGAACGCGCGTTTCCATACGAAGAGAAATTGAAGGAGAGGTGGAGATCAGAGCGTGCGGTTTCCAAATTGTGAGCGCTTGCTTGGGACGCTTGCTTCATAAACGGGCTTCCTCTGGAAAAAGAAAGCTTTCTTGGGAAGCAAATGCCATGAGCACAAATGACTGCCTGTTTTGTTATGTAACTGTAGCGAACGCATATAAAAAGTGGGATCATCAGTCCATAGTACCTAAAAGAGTGCCAAGCAACGCCTTCAATGGTAAGAGTCGTCTGAGTCCCCTGGTGCCGCACAGGGGGCAAGGAGCACTAATACAAGGCTGATAGTTGAGTACCCAGGGGGGTTACACAGCGTGTATTCATCCGAATTCTGTGACTCCCATGGTGCTAGAGAGCACACAAAATGGGAATCGTGGGAGTCCTTGCAATGGGCATCGTAGTGAATACTTTGTGTAGCCTATAATATAGGGAGTCACGTAAAGGCTTGGGAGTTAAAAAATGGCATTAAACAGCACCCGTTATAAGGAGACTCAAGGGAGCCCCAGGGAGTTGTGAATGAAGCCAGCAAGAACTTCAAATTAGGGGAATCACTGGTTCCTGGGTGTAACATTGGGATTTGAATAATAGCCTTGCTAAGGGGAGTCAAATGAGTCCCAGGAGGACTCGATTGAGGTGTTAAATGACATTTTATAAAAAGGGAGTTCTATTATCCCCCGATTTAGAACGATCCGATGATTCCCCAAGGGGTTTATATATGGTACATTGTATCACTCCCCTCAAGACAGTACCATGTGTAGTTTCGTTCAATAAAGTGTGGAATCACGGGCCGTTTTTTCTCAGATTTCACCGAATTTTGTCAGGTGCACTGGTTTACTAATATGGACACAATCAGCGCAAAGAATACACCAGATCCGCAAAATATGTAGCAAGCTTATATGTATCTAACAACGCTGACTTTTCGCGGTTAAATTTCTGCCAGAAGCGAAAGTATACGCATGCGAGCTGATTAGGAAACAGCATAATCTAAAATCTCTAAAACCCTGAGACGCGTGGAGAAAAGAAAATAACGGATAAGTCTTGTCCGTTATTTTATTGCTTCGTGTCTCAGGGTTTAGATCATGAAAATAATGTGTAATTTGAACGACCAAAGCCACATTCTGTGAGGCTGAAACTACATGTCAGTCCTCTTCAGCCAGTACTTGCCTCATTCCCGAGTGCCCGAGTTCCACGTCATCCTGGGATGCGCCACTGCTGGTCTGCGGCCTGGAGAAGTCGTTCTTGAGATCAGAAACAGTCTGTTTGATATCAGCACAAGACCTCTTCAAGTCTTCGAGTAACTCTCCTTCCCGATGGATCGCATCTGACTGCATTCTCTGAAGCTGTGCGAGACGGCTCGACACGGCATCATTACTTGATGAAGTCCCATGCTTGAGGTCATCCGTGACTGCGTTGACACTAGCCTGCAACCCAGAGTAGCCATCTTTGAGTTCAGCAATGGACTGCTTGATATCCGCTCTGGCGTTCTCAAAGTTTTCAAGTAACTGTTTTCCCAGTTTAGTCAGACCTGGCAGCGTCTTGTCAAGTTGTTGCAGGACGCCCGACACAGCTTCAGTAACTGCTCGATTTGATAGTGAATGTCCAAGCTTGACGTCGTCCGCGACGGTGTTGACACTGGCCTGCAGCCCATAGTAGCTGTCCTTAAGTTCAGTAATGGACTGCTTGATTTCAGCACTGGCTTTCTCCAAGCTTTCACGCAACTGTACTCCCTGCAGTGTCACCCTTGGCTGCGGCGCTTCCGCTCCTTGTGTGGGGTCGCAGTCACGGACGCAGTGCTGCACGAGGCCCATCCGTGGCACGTCCTGATGACACTTAGGACAAGAAGCCCTGTGGTGAATGCATTCTTTTTCGAAGTGATCCAAGAGCTCGGAGACGGGCCCGACGAAGTTGCAGCCATGCTCAGCATTCCAGCAAGACACACTCAGTTTCAGCAACTGTCCCGGTCGCAACCTCAACTTGTCCACCTCATCCTTGTCGAAGGTGGCTGTGTCCAGCGGACACACGCAACCCAAGCTCACGCTGCTCTCGAAACAAACGTTGCATAGTGTGTGGGAACAGGGCAGCACGACTGTTTCCTTGCACAGTACTGCGCAAACTTGGCACACCTTGTCAAGGGAAAGGGGATGCTCGAAACATAACGGCCGCCAGTCTAGGCCTGGTATGAATTCCGTGGACAGTGGCACACAGGTTGGCGGCATCCTGGAACGGTGCGGGGCTCCGATATGTGTCTCGCTCGCTCTTCGCAGACGTCTGGCACACTATGCGCACAGGGGCGATAAGAGGCACCTCCCCAGTTCCTGCCCCGCAATCGTCGGCTTATCAGCCGTTAGCAATGGAAGCGCTTTATCACAATCCGAGCTGCTTTTTGCTATTTCCCTTTTTTTTACGAGTACAAGTAAAGGGAAGATTATTATCATCGGGCTTGCTTGCATGCGCTCGTCTTTCCGAATTACACTGGTTGCTTCTCACCTCAAAACAATACTTTTTCAAGGAAGTGGTAGATTTTGTGGTGGTGCGGCTGACCGCCATAAGGGCGACATATCCCCCTTCTCGGAAGACCCCACGCCCAGCGGGAGCCGACACCCGAGACGTCTACTTGGACCACCGTTTATTTATTTGTTTATTTCATATACCCTCAGGGTCAAAGGCATTAGAGAAGGTAGTGGGTACAATGTGTTTAGTATAGATAAAAATAGAGTGATTATTAGAACAGTAGATTGACTCCTAGTTATACAATATTAGCTATGGCGTTCTTTAAATGCTGGTGATCTTCGACTGTTGCTGTTGGGGCGGGAAGGCCATTCCACTCCACTGATGTGCGGGGAAAGAATGACTAAAAAAAAGCATTAGTTCTACACGATGGAATCCTGACTTTATGAACATGATGTAATCGAGATGAGATGTATGGGGGGGGGGGGGGGCGGGATAAATTATGTTTGGCGTGCAAGGAAGGATGAAGAAACAGTTTGTGAAAGAGGCAGAGACGAGAGGTTTTGCGGCGAGGCGCTAGGGATGGCAGATCAAGGTTAGATTTCATTGTACTGATGCTTGCAGTACTATTATAGTCAGGCAATATGAAACGAACATAATTATTTTGCACAATTTCAAGTGAGTGTATTTTATTTTTTTTATTTATTTACAGATACTGCAACCTCTGTGAGGTCATTGCAGGAGTGGAATAAATACAGAAACAAATTAACATTCAAACAATACAACATGCCCTTGAACATAACAGAAATGAAAACGATGTCGTCATGCGTTACTGAAAAGAATAGGCAGAACCGCGCTAATAAAATCACCATAAGGAATAGTACGTATTTTCCCATCATGATTAGTCCAAATTTCAATACTATGTGGAAAAAACGAATATTTAAAGCAGTTAGTATGAGACTGAAAAGGAACACTATTTAATGAATGAGATCGTCTGGTGCGTGTACTAGTAGAGAATGAATTATATTTACATCGCTCTATTCCACAGTCCTCATTAACAATTATGTGCAACATTTTAATTCTATCTACTGTTCGCCTTCTAGACAAAGGCTCCAGCCCCAGAGATGAAACAGCCGAGGATGGCGACAAATTACGGTCATACCTATTCAGAATAAACTTTACAGCCTTGGCCTGCATAGATTCAATGAGATTAATGTCTTTCTTAAAATAAGGATCCCAAATAACAGATCCATACTCCAAGATGGGCCTAACAAGGGTCTTATAAGCACAGAGTTTAACCTCTTCAGTAAAGCATTTAAGAGTACGTTTAACATAACCTAATTTTTTTAAGGGTGCAAGAACAATTAAGGTTGACGTGCTTGTCCCATTTGAGGTTGGACGTGAAGAAAACACCTAAATATTTGAGTTCCGTAACTTCATTTAAAATGACATCATCGATGGCATAGCCAAAAACTAAAGGGGATCTCTTATTCGTAAACCTCATAAACACGCTCTTATCAAAGTTAATAGCCATTTGCCATTTCTTGCTCGAATTAAAAAAAAACGGATAAAAAATTCGTTAAGTAACAATTGATCATTAGGAGACGAAATGTCATCGTACAGAATGCAGTCATCTGCATAAAGACGAATTTTAACGGGTATGTTTTCTACGACATCATTATAAAATAAATAAAAGGGGCCCTAACACCAAACCCTGAGGTACACCTGAGCTAACCGAAACTTCCGAAGAGAAGGCATTCGCAAATGAAACAAACTGCGACCTGCAATTCAAATAATCTGAAATCGAGTCAAGCAGAAGGGAGTTTTTAAGAATGACTTTTAACTTTAAAAGAAGCTTGGGGTGGGATACTTTACCAAACGCCTTCGAATAGTCAATAAAAATAGTGTCAACTTGTCCTCTTTTATCTAATGATGAAGCAATGTCATGAGTTAATACCAGAAGGCGTAGTGGTTGAGAAAAGACGACGAAAACCCTGTTGGTGAGGACAAAGTAAAGAATTATTTTCAAGATAATTGGAGATATGCTTCACACTATCTGTTCGAGGAGCTTGCTGCAAGAGGGTGTAAGAGAAATTGGTCTATAACTCAGAAGACTCTGCTTATTACCGGATTTGAAAATGGGAACTATTCTTGCTGATTTCCTAAGTCCAGGAACAATTCCAGATGAAATTTGAGACTTTTGGAAACTTATAGTTAAATATCTAGATGTCCAGACGAAGGAACGATGCAGAAAAGAATTTGGAATATTATCCGGGCCTGAACTCTTTTTACAGTCGAGGCTCAGGAGCAAACTAAGTACACCAGAGTCATTAACCTGAATGTCTGCTAACGGTGGGCATGATATAGTGGGACAAAAACTAGGTTCGCAGCTGTCATCCAGAGTATAAACAGACGTAAAATATTCATTAATGCTATTCGAAATATCAGAAGGGTCATTAACACATTTATTTTGAATAATGAAATTACGGGGTGTTTCATCTCTGTGTAGGATGGACCTCCAAAACTCTGCTGGACTTCACTTCATAATTTGAGTCAGTGTTACATTAAAATAAACCTCCTTTGCGGCAGCCATCTTTTCTTCAAGAGTTTTCCTCAAATATTCAAAACGGTCTAAATACACTGGGTTAACACTATGCTTTAGTTTCTTATTCCTTTTTACGCGGCGTGATAATTTTAACACTTCCCTTGTTATCCAAGGATGTGTGATTCTTTTTTTTTAATTTTGACTGGAACAAAGTTCGAAATGTAGTTAGTGACTAACGTGCAAAATTTGCTCAGTAACACATCAACGTCAGGTCATTACTTAGGGCAACATTTTTACCAAAATAAGAACTAAGGAAATTAAGAATGGACACGTCATCTGCTCTCGGAAAGTCCAGAAAGGAGACAATTTCGGGATTTGCATGCAGTACACGAATATTAAGCGTCCCAAAAACAGCACTGTGATCTGATAGACCCCTTACTACAAAACACTCAAAACCAGACAAAGTAATGCTATGACTGAGGAAAACGAGATAAAGAATTGATTTATCCCTAGTACACTGATGTACCACTTGATCGAGATCAAACAACCTAGCGATATCAACAAGAGCATTACACAGCTGTTTGTCACGGCTGCCCACTGTTAACGTACTCCAATCTATGTCAGGCGAGCTAAAGTCTCCCGTAAGGATGAGTTTGTAGTTTCTAAGGTTATGTCTCAATATGTAATCATGGATATCAAAAAACACTTGAGCGGAAGAACCGGGAGCTCTGTAACTAGCTCCAGTAACAAGGACAAACTTATCGACATGCACCTTGCACCACAGTGACTCTGTATTTGCTAAGGAGGGAAGTACAGTGAAGCGGATACCAGACCTAAAAAATAATGCTACGCCACCACCCACAACGTACCACATCATAATTAGGGGGAAAAATTCACAGTCAAGTATAGAGTCGTGCAACCAGGTTTCAGTAACACATATGACATGGGGGCAATAAGAAGAAGCAATGCAAGCAAATTCAGTTGACTTCGGTAAAAGGCTTCTGGCATTAAGATTTAACAAGGAAAACAGCTTATTCTGCGCATGTCATTCAGCGGGCGTAGAAGTAACTAGAGGAGAAGATTTCACAATGCAATTATTTTACGCGTCCCATTTGTACCGAACATTATTTACAAGCGCATAGTCATAACGTAAAAAAAAGCTTTTGTACCGTTCCGTCTGATCTCGGCCGTACCATACCAAAGCTGCCTACGAATGTTGCGTACGCGTGGGGAGAAGTCCTCGTTAATGAACAAACGGGTACCCTTCAGTTTTCGTGCGTTTTTTAGAATTAAAATTTTATCACGGTGGTCACCCACCTGTAAGAAAATAGGCCTAATTTTACCCTCAATATCAGAACCAAGACGGTGACAGCGTTCAAAGTCGTCACAGGTAACTGAAAGCTTGAAAGACAAAAGATTGGCGACACAGTTAAGCAGAGACGTGGGCGATTCATTATAAGCCTCCTCTAACCCATAAAAAATCAGATTGTTCCTACGAGATTGATTTTTCTATGTCATCGTTCTTATCTGTCAGCTGGGCAAAGGCAACCTCAAGAGCAACAATTCTATCTTCAAGACACCGCAACTTGTTATCAAGAGCCGGTAGTTGTGATAAATTGGAATCAGTAACAGTAAGCCGTGCCTTGAAACCATCAGGTTTAGTCTCAGAGATGCCTGATTACATTTTATTTGGGTAATGTCGGCAGCAATTTTCGCTTGCCCTTCCAGGATTTGTTTAAGAAGAGCCTGAGTATCTTCATCAGGGCCGGGGTTCATCTCAACATCGCCGCTACAAATGAGCAGGGTTAAACAAACTCTAAGCCAATCTAACAAGGAAAAACAAGGTGTAACAAGACGCAGTGGGCAAGGTAGCAGCAACAAAACTCGGTTGTCAGACCTAAAAGAATAAGGTTCACAAATAAACCCTACTTGCAGGGCAAAGAAGAAGAAACTCAGTGGCCTGTTCATCATGCTGCCACCAAGCCCGCTGAAAACGAACGGCCGCAGATGTGGCCTTGAAGCATCGGTGCCGGAAGTTGGTGTCGTCAGTGTCGTTTTGAAGATTCCAATCAGATGATCGGGCGAAGACACGTGGTCACAGCGATCAGCACATGGCGGACAGTCAGTGACGGGGCACGAGGATTCTGCGGTGTCAGCGTGAATCTCGAGGACAGTGAACACCAAGGAACCTGCAATGCCACTGGACTCACCAAGTAATGACGACTGGACGATCTGCAGGGCAAAGAAGAAACTCAATGGCCTGTTCATCATGCTGCCACCAAGCCCACTCAAGTTTTCATGGCTGTGATTCCAAGCTGAAACGGCATATTCGAGTTTAGAGCGAATTAGGACCTTGAATTACAGTAGCTGCAGTACCGTTTGCTGTTTAGTGCGAGTAGACAGGAGACAAGGATACGACGGGCACGGGGAAGGCGACGCCTCGAGCTGACTTGGGACCAGTGGCCGGGACAGACGTCGACATCGCGTCTGCATCCAAATTTTTAGTTTTTATAGTAACAACATAAATGTTTCATATTTGAAATCGAGTGTTGCTATTTGTAAAACCGGGAAAGGTGTAGAATAAATGCGCGCCCGATTGTTTTTTGACTAATTGCGCGTCCCATCATTTTGGTCAAAAAATAATGGCGAGTCATAGCCTCCTATATACTGACAAAGCCTGGCGGACCGCCACTAGAAGCGGCCGCCGAAATGGAAAGGGTAGAGCGGCAGACAATGGATGAGAGGAAAGCTGCGTGACTGGCGCCCGCTCCGGCGAGACGCCGAAACACACTTCTTCCGAGCGAACAAGTGTGTTTCGGGTCCTCGCCGCTGCAAAAGCTGTGCGCTGACGTCCAGCTTCCCCGAGAATTGGCCCTTTGATGCTCTTTGCTACCAGATCCTCACGCTCCAAATCTGCGACCGGGCACTCTATGGCTCCATTGTTGAACTGCCAGGCGTTGTGAGTATAGAAGGGGCTATGGGGGAGTCAATAAGGAGACTCAATAAAGCTTCTTACCTACAAATACAGCTTTCTTTGTGAGACTGAGAAGGCGAAATGTCAAACCTCATTCCCTCGCAGTTTGTGTTACTTTGGTCTTCGCGTTACTTTGGTCTTGTCATTCACTCGGGACTTCAAATTACGTTGTTTCTTTCGTGATGTTTTTTTTTTAATACATTACCCATCGTTTCCATTCAGTCGTTTATCGCGTTTCTCTCAAGTGTTCCTCGACGCCTCCTCGCCATGACTTCGCTATCGCCAGGGTTTTGACAACTTCTTTACTGATAATTCAGCTTTTCAAAATCAAATTTCTGGGATCACGCACTATTCAATTTCAGCGGAGGAAATTGTGCGTACGTCATTCTGGACGTTTTTCTGGCTGAACATTTACCTGTCATAATTTGAACACCCAAACCCGCATGCCAAGGACGGGTTAATGAACGATTTGTCGTAGCAAAGCATATAAAATACCGAATTATTATTTTGTACACCATAGACTCATTCAATGCGGGATTGAAAAATAATTCAGAACAGGGTTCATAATAGGAAAACAAACATCTGCCCAGGGATGACACATGAAATATTACAAGTGATAAAATGTAAGTATGATTGGCAGGGAAAAATGAAACACATTGATGCCCACTATAATGGAAAAATTAATATTTATTTATACAAGGTGACGGCTCTTGTATGATGACGAAAAAAGTCAGGGCACTTACTCAACCCGTAAGTTGAAACACTGCGACAGCTGAGGTGTGACGTCGGATCCGTTAAGGTATTATGTCGGAGCGGATGGGCTGAATGAATGGACCTCTTGGCGAATATGTGCTGCCACCTAGACACGCGAATCGGTTCGAGACTAGGTGACTGAAAAACAACGCACGCCCAAGGCCTCTCCCACCCGTTCCACACCCAAAACGTCAGCTACATCCTGTTCACCCATTGAGGCGATGTGACCTAGATACGGCTCCCCCAAGCTCACCTTTGTCCCCATCGTGCGTAATCTTCCGCCCCGAGGTCGACACAACGAAACCGCTCAAAGGCGAGAAATGCAAGATGGCGGATTGTTTGAAACTAGATACTCTCGAACCCAGGCGCATGAAATACTCCGCGCATGGGCACCGCGTATTTCTACAAAAGGTCCATTGTAAAGGCCCCTACCCACAGTTGTGTTTGAGAGTTCTTGAGTTTGTTTGCGTTGCGTTGAATAGCTTGGTAACACTACTTAAGGAATACTACTTAAAATCGCTCCCTAACGTTAATAACTGAATAAACTTGCTTTTCAGGCGATGGCAGTCGCCAAAAAAATTCGAGAAATATGAGCTTCGTTCATTCCCTCAACACGGAGCCAGAACAAGCGGCCAGAATGGAAGAAGAGGAGCAGATAGAGTGCGGTCGTGTTTTTCCGAGCTCCCGGTTTTCTCTGCTCCTGAATCACCTCTTCAACTGACCCCACCGGCGACCAAGCCCCTCCCCGGTGACCATCTTTATCAGAATTTTCAGAGAAACCAAGTTGTTCGCCGGTGAGCCCGAATTTCTTTTAAATATAGGGATCTTTGCCTCGAGCACAACAGTGGCGGGAGCTAAGCCTAACGTAGGCGAGGACCTCTGGACGGCTGCCCGTGGCATCGGCCCCTGACTAGGGCGCCTGTATGGCGAAATGGCCGAAATACCCCACGAGAGAATGAACCAGGACCCTAGGGACAAGCCAGTCCAAGATCATGTGCACCAGGAGATACGTCAGAACTCCAGAGATCCCGAACCTATACACCGGGAGAAGGGTCTGGAAACTTCCATAACTGCTCCGCCGTTGACCAGGACGAGGGAAACAACCTCCCATGGACCGAGATTCTGAGACGGAGGGACAAGAGGAGATCGGCATGAAATCTCCAAATCTCGACTACGTTCCCGAAGCTTCGACGCGCGAGAGCGCGAAGAGCAACGTAGCGGCTGACACTGGTAAATGCGGGAAAAGCAGGAAATCTCCGTCGGCTCCTGCCATGAATCCGGGAAAAAATGGCAGCGCTAAGACCAAACGAATGCCGGTGGTCGAAAGGCTCCCACTTCCCAGGGATCACAAGGTTGTTAATAGGCCTTAGATGGGCTCACACTTGCCAAAAGGCCCCCCCTCCCCCCCAAGAGATGATGAACGCACTAGCCACGGCGTGCGGCCTCAAGGAGCAGGAGGGGGAAGATCCGACAATCTGGATCCGCAAGGACCACAACCTGATGATCTTAGTACACCCGACGTCGGCACGGCGGAAAGAATGGCCGGAGTGAAGCACCTAAGTTTGTACGGGCAGGACTACGACATCGGACCCTACATTGCCGCTCTGGACGACGTCTGCAGGAGAGTCATAACCAAGATCGGATTCGGGTTCAGCACCGCATATCTCACCGAGAAAATCAGACCGATGGAACCCGTAGGCCCGAGAGTTCTCAACGCACCCTTGATGGGCAAATCTGATGCGGCGCTCACCGCATTCCAAGGAATCAGGGTTCCACGCTTCGTACGCTTCGGAATGGTGGAATGCCGGTGCAAACCCTACTTTCCCAAGGAACAGGCTTGTCATGTCTGCCTAGGGCTATGGCACAGAAAAGACGTGTGCTCCTAACCCCGAGCAGAACAAGTGCTGTACATGCGGCCTCCTCAATGGAGACATGGAGGAGAACGAATGCTCACCCTACTGCATACATTGCAAGGGACAACATCCTTCCAACGATTCCAAGTGCCGGGAGCGAAAGCGTGAACCGTACAACAAGGGCCGGCTCCAGGAACCAGCAGAGGTCGGAACAGCAACAGCGACCGAGACAGAGCAAGGTAACCAAGGAACAGCAGAGTGAAAACACTATACACACGCCAGACAGCCGCTACAGCAATGACAGTGGCAAATTTCGCCGCAAATGATGACCGCGCACTTCCACTTTACCGGCGCTAAAAGGTGAAGGAATCGCTTCCGCGGATCCTTACGCTCTTCTGGCCAGCGCGGGTCCGGAGAGCTACGCAGCGGCCCCCACACAAGCACCGGCATGGAACCCGGAAAACCAGCATTTCTACCACGGAGCGACGATGGGAATACCCGTATCGAGCAAGTACAAACCGTCATCGAGGAAAAAAAAAGAAAAAAAACATGAAGAAAACCAGGCGGACGGCACAAGATTCACAGAACCAGGGAGAGGTTCAGGGCCCCGCAGCAACAGGCACTCCAGCCCGAGGAGAGCAGGTGAGCCGAGTGGGACAGTCGCCCCAACCCCCTAACACCCCACCCCATCCCACACACACCACAAAAAAAAAAGAACACCACACAGCCACGCGAGCCCAAGATCGGTAACAACAGGGGAATCAAGCCCCAAACCGCCTCCGGCCAAAGGAGCCCTAATCGAACTCCAGAGAAACAAAACCCAAAATGAACGAGACTTTGTAACCCGTGAAAAGTTCTACAAAGAGCTACGCCCTCTCCACGCATAATTAAACAGCTAAATTCGAACTAATGCAAGCATTCTATTTGGTTCTCAAAGAAACGGGTCTAATCAACGAGCCCACAATCTCCTCCCTTAGCCAAACCGGGAACCCGATAATCTTGCAACTTGTCGCGGCCTAAACACCCAACCCCGAACGTGACCGAGACCACAACCAAACCCAAGCGTAGCCTGCTGTTTCTACGATGGAAACGGAGGGAGGCAACAGTGACGGCCACATGCATATGACCGAAACTAACACCGAGCTCAAGGCGAAGGACTTGAGTGTCGCGTGGCAGTGGAACTGCAGAAGCTACCGCCGTAAACTTAGAGCACTAACGCAGTTCCTAACGAAGCGAGACTGCAAACCTGTGGCCAAAGCCCTACAAGAAACAGGCAACGTACCCTCGCTCTCAGGTCCCGTAGCCTTCCGCCAGGACATGGAAGACGAGAACCCGAGAGTCGGTGCACACTCGTAGCCAAACACGTTCCGGTAATATAACATAAACTCGCTGCGCCCATACCTCACATGTTTCTCGAACTTTTGGCCAGTGATTGAGGAAAGTGCAGTCTAGATTCCTCTTAAACGTCTATAACTCGCTGAAGAAAACGCAAGACGTGTTCGACGGACTTTTTCGGGACGCACTCCGCACCACTTGCCCTAGAATTAAGGAACAAGCTTCTCATCGTGGGAGACTTTAGCGGGCAGCACATAATTCCCGGCTACCCGCGAGACACCCCGAACGGTAGGAAGCTGATGGTCGTCATATAAAACCTTAGAATAACCCTCTTTAACGAACCGGAGCAGCCCACACGCATGGGTAAACAGCGTCTCCCGCGATACGTGCCCGAATATCTCTCTAGGCAAAGCGCGCAGGAACTTTACTTGGGTCAGCCTCGAACAAAGTTTGGGCTGTGACCATCACAATCTGGAGATTGGAGTTCCCAACCACTTCGGCAAAAAAACGAGGCAAACCACAGACACTCACAAACTCGGACTCTTTCCGTTAGCCACGCATTGCAAAGGCGGACTGCGGACTGGGTAGGACAGGTTCAGGCGGACGTGAAAAAGGTCACGAAAACGGTGTTCACCACCGATCAAGCTCCTAAGATAGATCCGTACCTCCTCCATCTGTGGGATGCTGATAACGACCCCACGAAGCGGTGGAAGAAGCAGAAACACAACCGGACACACAGGAATCGCATCGCCGAGCTTACGAAGGAAGCCGAACAATACGCTGAAGATCTCACTCGAGCCAACTGGCACAGAATGTGCAATCAACTCCAGGGCACGCCAGGTACGAAAAAGACATAGAACATATTCCGCAACCTCTTGGATCCGACATAGGCCAAAATAGAGACAAACAAGGTCCTAGCTATGCTTCTCCGCACACTAAGTCGAAAGGAAAGAAGTCTTCTTTGGGAAACTCTGATTGAACGATACATCGCGGCGGGGCCCAGATCAAACTATCACCAGTACCCAGAAAGTGAAGACGAGAAATACGAACATCCTTTAGACGCGGACATCACGGAACAAGAATTTCTTAACGCGCTACTACAAAATAGCCGTATCACTGCCCCCGGAAAGGACTCTTTTACGTCATGGCGCGGTGGTGGCGCGTCGGGCGCACTTCCGGTCTGGGGCTGTGGGTGGAAGTCCCCATGCGGGACGTGCGTTCTTGTGTTGTTTTCAAAGAAACCGGACACAAACCTGCCTTCTCGTCAAAACGCCGTGACTTGAGCTGTACCAAAAGAGTCGGGAAAGGTTTCAAGGTCAATTTTCATGTGTTTTCTGCCCTCCCGGTTCGTCCGAGAACGTTCATAGGTGCCGCGAAAAATAAAAACCAGTCGCCATCGGACCACGCGATTGCTTGTGCGGGAAGCACTTTGGGGTGAATTCACGGATACTTGTGATCGTCAAATTGATTTGCTTTGTTCCAACATAAACGCGAGGAAACCGCCGAGCTGTACGGACCACCTGCGGACTGCATTCAGTGCGTCTTCAAGTTCAAACGGCTGCCTGATCGTTCGAACTGTTGTTATCTTTCTCAAACGTTTCTGCTTGTTGTCGTCTGCTCGTTCAAACGACAGCGGCCCGTAGACCAAAGGTTGACCCGGTAATTGCGATAAAAAGTAAGTGCAGGCCTCAAAAGACTTTTAAGTTGGAAGGTTGGTATGGGCAAGTAGGCTTGGTTTAAACAGTAGATACAAGGCGATGTTGATCATTGTTACCAGCGGCCATCACCGACTTGTTATTCCTGATTTACTCGGTCTAATTCTGCTTGCGATTTTCAGTATCGACGTCGACCATCTCAGCTACGGTCCACGCTTTTGCAGCCCGAGCTACGTTGCGACTGAAAATAGCGAGCAAAATCTTATCATGCGAGTTAGGCTTTAGCGTCCATTCTGCGGTGTCCACGCGGAATGAATCGCCGCATGTCAAATTAATCACGCGACGTTTTGGCGGTGTAACGAGCCTCGTTAATTTCTCCAAGGCCCGTAAAGTAATGAGACATTGCCACGAAGGCGTGGAATCAACAATTCCAACCTGAAAAAGAGCAGGGGGATTTACACCGACGTCGACAACATCGCCTTGCAATGGTTTGTTTATGGGCGACGGCGAGCTTCTTTTCCACGCATGCGCGGCGCCGGTGGCGTCCACTAGGGGCGCTTCGGTTTGCTTGTAAACAATAGTTGGTCTTGTGGAGGGACGGCTCAGGAAGGTCCTCAGGGGAAGAGGAGAAAAAAGAAACGGACGTGAAAGACTCGTGGCGGGCGAGGTGCGGGCGGCAGATCGAAGGCGAGAGACCAATGATGTAGATGGTTCTCAGGAACCCAGGAAAGAGCCGGACCTCAGTGAGCCCAGGAAAGACCCGAACCTCAGGAGCCCATGAAATACCCGGAACACAGCGAGCCCATAAGTAGCAATTAATCATCTTTCTTAATGATAGCGCTCCCCCGTGTGACTTCCTCGGGGCGAATGGAACTCGGCCTGATCGGGCGGTATTGACAGGCGACCCACAGCCACAATGTATAGAATCTTTAAAAAAAACAATAAAAAAAACAACGTAGACGACGACTCGATTATGGCCTTAACGGAATATGTTAATCGCATCTGGAGCACGGGCGGGCTTCCTCGGGATTGGAGAAGAGCGAACATTACGCTCATACCCAAGCCAAGCAAGCCACTCTCGCTCCAGAACTTGCGCCCAAGCACACTCACGTCGTGCATAGGCAAACTTCAACCGCACATGGCATCGACGGGCCTCTTTGCAAACTCGATGTTCGGTTTCAGACCCAATCTTTCCACACGAGACGTTCTCTTGCAAGTCAAGAGGGACGTCCTCGATCACCCGAGCAGAGCCCAAACTATAGCCGTACTCGCACTAGACTTAAGGGGAGTCTTCGATAACGTGTCGCACGACGCGATACTGCAAGGTCTCGCCCGGTCTCCGTGCGGAAAACGGACGCACAATTACGAGCGTTCGTTCCTCAGGGACAGAGTAGCCACCTTAAGTATCGGGGACCTGCGCTCCGGCCTCATCCAGCTCACGGGATGACGTACGCCTCAGGGATCGGTCATTTCTTTAACACTATCTAACTTTGTAATGGCGGGATTACCGGCCCTGCTAGACGCTATTCCGGGCATCAAGCACGCGTTGTGAGCGGACGACGTCACGGTTTGGGCCGACAGAGGTTCGGACGGCGAGATTCAGGACGCACGTTACAGGCGGCGGCTGGAACTACTCAGGCGTAGGCTAAGGAAGTCTGGCTCTCATACATGACAGTCAAATCCAAACTTCTCATCCGGGGGCCAACGAGAAATAAGATACTCGAGGAAATTACCGTCGAAATAAACACTCGAGAACCGAACTAATGGCAGCTGTTTTCTGGCTTTAGATATTTTCGAAGATTCCGAGCGTCCGGGTGATATTTTGTACGCAGAACAAGCGTCTTCGCACATATGCAAAAGCAGAAAGAATATAGCAATACATTAACTTGGCCTTGTCGATCGCCTGCATGCACAGGGAGTTACTAATCCAGTGTTACCGCGAGGTTCTTGCCGTCTCTCTTGGTTTTTCAGATGTCCTTTGTTCGTTTAGCAAGTAAATTCTCCATGCAGAAAAGCGCCGACGCCGTTTTCGCGCTGACAGTTCCCGACAGCGCACATAAATGCACGTATAAAACTGTTCTAGCAATGTGTTTAATGCAGTACATTTTGAAGAAAAACATTGTAACCGACCAACATTTTTATTTCCATGATTGAGAAATGTCCCAAGTTATATACTACGTTATAATTATTCGTAATATTTGCTCTTATAATCAAGCGCAGAGGAAAAAAACATGCCCCCGCGCTTTCCCCCCTAGAAATGTTTTATCGGAAGTAAATGTTTGACTGGTTTCTGTCAATTTCACGAGCGCCAGCTGAACCGTTTGCGTACATTAGAATAGCTCCATGACTATGGATGAACAAAAGACTGCTCATTTTTTAAAGACCACTTCTAGTCGATCAACGCGCTAGCGAACGAAGAGCCGACTTATCATGAGAAGAGCAAAAAAAAAAAATAAAACAAGAAAAGAAAAGGAGTTCATTTTTCGTTCCGCTGTTACAGACTTCAGACTTCGCTTTATGGGACAAAAGAGCTGATAACGCCGGTTCGCTCCATAGGACAGTTTATGCTTTCGCATTAACACTCATGGAGATTTTATCACTTATTGGCACTGGTGAATGTCGTCCCGTAGTGATGTCCGGACCGTCCAACACACAGGCGCTTCGATAGGGGAATGTTCTAGCGCAGAGAAAGGAAAAACACGTAGAACTGTTGCTGCCGTCGCCGCTTACAATCGCGAGGGACATGAGTAGATTCGAGCTTCAAGCAGCTCCTGCAGGTCGAATGACTCGAGAGCATACGCAGAGCAACGTTGGCCACGTATACATTTTAAGATGTCACGGGGCCATACCTTTGGTTCGGATTGAGATAGAGCAACGCGGAAGGCGCAGATGCGCCCAATGCGCTGCTGGTCAAGGCCCAAGCGGGCAGACGTAACGCTGACGATGTCGTTTGTGTAACTACTAGGGCGGATCGGCGCGCCAAGTTTAGGTGTCGCGCGCTGCCGATACAGTACCTCCAGCGAACTGCGTTCGTGCGATTCATTCATCCTGTTTCATCCTGGGTTACATGGCATCGGGGTCTTTATTTTCAGAAATGAGACCCATCGAATGGGGCCTCTCGACTGCGACAACGCTGGCCGCGAGGATGGTTTATCCCTCATCCACCGTCGCAATCCAAAAGTCGCATGCGATGCTGGCATTAGATTCAGAATTGGGCGGAAACAATTGTGTACCGGTGGGAGGAGACAGCACATGCCCAAGAAGCGCGCCAGAGAATACCTAACTTATCCAAAGTTTGGCAATCCAAGGGCCCGACTTGATCCCAGTAATGTTTCACTTCAAGGCGTTAGTTACGCCAATGTCTTTTCTATAACTTTGGTTCGCCACATAATGGCCAAGGTGCCAGACATAAGCCCAAGTTGCCACGCATCAACCGAATAACCAGCAGTGAGGCCTAATTCATTCACTTGTTTGGCGATTCGGGCACAGAGTTGCCAGGTGAAAACTAAACAACCAGAAGCGCAACATAATTCCGGAATTTTCTCGGGAACTAAGGCCAAAAGAAGCCAGGTAACAAGTGAACCACCAGCCCGTGAAGCCTAACTCCGGAACTTGACAATCAACTTAGGGCCAAAATACCTATACTCTGCCCAAAGAAGATCAAGGTTTGTTATACCTTGGCTTGTTTGGGCTGTCAGTGGTGTAAATTACCAGACAAAAACAAAACGCTGGCCTAAAAACCTGTGCTACGGGAAAACAAAGAGGAAGGTCAGGCCTCATTCGGGCCTGGTATTTGGTAGGGGTGTCGCGAACTTTTGTCGAACTTTGATTTCGACGTCGAACGTCAAGAATCGACTGGTTCGCCGAACCTTCGATCTTCCACTAAATTTCGAAGACATTCGACTTATGGACAGTGTTGCCCAGCTTCTACACGAACCTTTTAAATTTTGGGAAACAAATAATTTATAAAGTAGTTTATTTTATATTTTATAAAATGGTTAACAATGTTTACACCATACTAAATCGAAAATATGCGCTTTTAATGCTCTCGTTAGTTAGTAATGTGAACCAGTGATGGCAATACACCCAACAAATATTTCACTTTTCCTCCGCCAGGTAAAGTCACCTAGATTTTTTTTTTTTAAATTTTCGCGCATGCGCACAAAATGCGAACTTCAGTCGAACCTTTCTCGAACTTGGTCGAACCTTTGTCGAACTTGGTCGAAAGTCGAACTTGGTCAAAAATCGAACTTGGTCGAAAGTCGAACTTGGCAGGTTTGCAACATCCCTGGTATTTGGTCGTTCCCATTTCAGATCCACAATACGAGGGGCGTTCATAAAGTTGCTATTATCGGCACAAAGAATTGAAAAAAATGAAACAAAACAGGCATCAACATGAGCGCGCGTCCCTCTAGTTTCCGCACAGTATAAACATCGCATGCTATAGTAGCTCGGAACGCCGCTAGGGAGTCGAAACAAAAATGGCACCGCGCATCGGTACCAAACACATGCAGTGATCCGTTTTCTCCATTTGAAGGGAAACAGTGCCAAGGATATTCATTCCAATCTGGGAGCGTTGTTCGGGGACAACGCCCCAGTTTATGACACTATGGTTAAATGGCGGAGACACTTCCAGTGTGGCCAAATAAGAGGAAAGCATTTCACGGACGGCGACAAAGTGATTGCTCAAGTGGAGCGATTCCTGAGCCCTCAAAACGAGGAGTTCTATAACAGTGGCCTCCGGCATGTGGTGCATCGCTAGAAAAAGTGGGTAATTTTTGGTAGCGAATATGTAGAGAAAGTCTCAACTCCTACTCGAGTTTGATTGCTGAATCTCTATTCCTTTGTGACAATAATACGAACTTTATGAACGCCCCTCGTAGACCTGTTGCAAAACGTACAGCGCCACGACGGCAGGGAATTTTGGGAACCCTCGGAACAGATCACGCGCTTTCTCGTTGCGCCTCCGCGACTGCGCTCACGTCCCGGCAACTACCGCCAGCAGCCGTTGCAGCCATCCGCCATCCCGCCCATCCGCCAAGTCGTACGTCGTTGGCGGTGTACCGTATCTGTCGCAGCGTAAAGGCATCGCGCCAGGTGAACCGATTTGAATACATTATTTGTAGGGGTGTGCGAATATTGAAATTTTCGAATACGAATCGAATACGAATAAGACAAAAAACGGGCTTCGAATATCGAATCGAATATCGAATATATGTCTATTAATAAAAAAAATTGCAAAACAAGATGTACGAGCGAGTTTTATTGCCATTGTAAAATGAATCAATGCAATGGCATTTTACTGGGCTGCAGCAGGTTAAAGATACTTTACTTTTAGTAATGCACCCATTACAAATTATCCTGTAGGAAAATTAACTGTTCAACGTGTTCAGAAAGTAAGCGCTCGCTACGCGCCGTGACAACATTTCAGCCAGTAGAAAGACCCTTTCACTCGGGAAACCTTCGAAATTTCACTAAAGTTCAAAGTTCGACCTATTGACAGTGTTGCCCGGCTGCTAAACGAATATATCGAATTTTGGGAAACAAATAATTTAGAAAATAATTTATTTTATATTTATAAAATGGTTGCCAATGTTTTTGCCATATAAAAGCGAATATATGCGCTTTTAACGCTTTCATTAGTTGTTAATGTGAACCAGTGATGCCAATAAACCCAACAAATATTGCACTTTTCCTCCGCCAAATGGAGACAACTATTTTTTTTTTTTTTGCGCATGCTTACAAAATTTGGACTTCAGTCGAACCTTTGTCGAACATCACGTTGAAAGGTCGAAAAAGTCAAACTTGGTCGAACTCGAACCTGGGCAGGTTTGTGACCTCCCCAGTCTTGACTGCGCGGAAGTGGCAGGAGTTGTTGTCGATGGCGATGCAACGTTCTGCTCGCACCTAGCTTTTTCTTCTTTTTTTATTCTTAAAACATTTATTTTAGATAGCACACTGGAGATTTATTTTATATTTATATTTCACTCTCGAGGTTTATTTTATTGTATCAATTTATAGAACGCGCAATTACATCACATACTGCCATAAAAGTGCCACACAACAAAGAGCTTGGTGAAAAAAAACCGAGACTGATCCTGTCTTTCTGCCATCGGACAGACATAAACGGAGCAGACCGAAAATACACGCATTATAGGCCTTTCTCAGTGAATAAAAATATTCATAGGGGAACGCGTGGCAGGCAGATTATTCGTTAATTGCTCGAATATTCGCAGTTTGTGCGAATATTCGCCATTTTTCCCGAATATTCGGCTTTGTCTGAATATTCGGGTGCTTCCGAATATGCAATTTTGTAATCGAATACGTTTCGAATAATGAAAGTATTCGATTCGTATTCGAAGTTTCGAATATTCGCACACCCCTAGTTATTTGTCGTAAATTACCTTCACGTATTGGAGTGTCACCGAATCCACTTATTTTGCACCGCAATGGTGGCAGGTTGAGACCAAATCCGACAAAGCGTTGGTGCAGCAGACGGCAGAGCCGGTACAAAGGAGAGGGATGAGAAAGGGGCAGCCGTTGGCACGTCGATCGTCCGACTCGGCTGCTCAAAAGTTGTTGCCGTGGTAACCTGCGCCTGCTCGCGTATGCCACGAGAGACGTTGGGAGGGGCGTACCGAGGACTCCCATTATTCGTCGCGCGGCCGCGCGCGGGCTTTTCGGATTTTTGCAAAGGGTCTATTGACGACACTGTTCAGTTAGGTCTTAAATTAACAATTTCGTAAAGGAACCTGGGAATCAAGTGGCACGCTCTTCGTGGAAGTTCAAAAAGATACGCAAGATTCCTGCGTCCGTTCTTTGTACGGAAAACAAAATTTTAATACTCCTAGTTTACATGGTGTATTGACATCTAGAAGTTAAGCGCAACAATCGATCCAGGCGAGAAAAACCGAAACCAGAGCGACCGACCAGCCGACGTCATTTTTAACAGATCGGTTGTGACGGCGGCCGGCGGCGGCGGGCTCAGCACTCGGCGACGGCACTTCTTAAACTATCGTACAGTCAAATAAAAAATAGATGGGCTCTACTGTTGCAGTCTGTGCACATGCAAAGCCAGGGGGAGGCGGCAGCAGCAGCGGCAACAAGAACGCAATCCCCCCCGAAAACGTTCGCAACTCTGAGCCCCTGGAAGCCTACAGTCCTAGAAAATATCACAAGTTGTCGCTGGACACCAAGCACTGGAAGAAGGGAGAGCTGTCCTTTTTTGTTTCTTTAGTTTTTCTTGTCCAAGGAACGCGCACACATGCCCTCTTCCTTGATGTCCTTGCCCGGGAGCTCGAAGACTAGGCGTCTTGCCGTTTCTTCAAGGCGCCTTGACGTTTCTTCATCACGCTTTTTGCATGCTGTCCGCTGGTTTTTACAATTCGTCAGGAGCCACGGAACTTGAACAAAGTTGGTGACACGCTCGTGGCGCACCCTAGTGGATAATGGCGAACACATTGCACACACGTCTGGCAACGCTGCAGCGCCGTTTGAAGCATGTCGTCTGCTCCAGACGACTGTGGTTCTCTTTCCGGTCACAGACGTCCATTGTGGCTTGTGGCTACGGGCGTTTGTTTAGCACGAAATGATGACACAGCATTTCAAAAATACACACTACGTCGTTGCACTGTTTTCTATGAGTACCTCATTGAGTAAATCTATTTTTGGATGACTTTATGACAAAAACAAGTTACTTTTGCGGATTAGAAGCGCACTTCAGACCTTGAAACGCAGCTCTAGCCGTGGTTTGCGAAATGTTCACTCGGTAATAAAATCAATAATTTATTTGTTCGTTCGACGCACCTCTGTACTTCGATACTTAGCGTTGCTAACGTTCATTGCCAAATTTTAATAGTATCAGAATATGAACAAATAAGGGTGGATCTCAACGGGTATTTTTCTCGAGCATGGCGCCAGGACATTGCCAAGTGCTGACACTAAGACTAGTAGAATTAATTACAGGAGTAGATTATTAAGCACAAAATAAATAGGAAGACTTCGCGGTCTAGGATACCCTCTGGAAGTCAACATGCTCAAATAATGAATAATAATCTACCTAGCTGTGGATGAACGTTTCATCAAAGGAAGCTATCGAACCATCTATACACAACGTATTGGTAGGTGTAACTTGTTAACAAGATCACGGCTACGTTTCGTGTCATTGTTTTTTTCAGACTTGATCCTGTTCTGTTTTTATTATTTTTTTGATTTTATGTGAAACACGTCCACCTGTTCACTGCTAAAAAACAACGGCCTTGCAGGCAATCGACAACTGAGCATAAAAACATGCTATTGACTTTTGATACGCACGCCACCTTAAACCTATACTTTTGGAAGAAATTTGTGGAAACGTGTTCTAAAGAGTAGATTCGATGACTTTAAAATGTCATGTTTACAAAGAATTTCCCGCGTATATATGCCTATCATATATTGAACTCAAATAGTAAAACATATAAAATAGCGCAAAGAAGACAAGAACAAGAAGTATACAGGACAGGCGCTACCTCTTGTCCTTGTTGTTGTTTTTTTTTTGCGCTATTTTATATGTTTTACTAAGATGAACCAACTAGCCCAACAACGTACCTTACTAAATTCAACATATAATCTCGCCCTCAGTTAGGTTCTTAGGGTGACCCAACCCACCTTTAAAACTTCCTCTAGAGGAAGAACAACATTTGGAAGGACACTAACGCTGAACAAAACATTGCACTGTACAACTCCGCGTGTAGGTTTGATTCAGATGCCCAGGATTTTCAATGTCTTCAGGTAGTAGTAATAGAGAATATAAAACAAAATATTGTAATATGCTTGCACATGGTAGCTATAAACAACGCACTGGAGGAGGGGACACCTCCCCGGCAGCGCAGCAGTGTCCTGTCGTGGCTGTGTTTTCACTTCTGTTGATGAACATTGTATACACCCGCTGGCCCGATTTCCTACGTCAGTATAATATCCCGATGTTCTTTTCTTTTTTTGTGTAGTAGTATATCGGTTTATTCCATTTTCCTGCCAAATAACGTGTCAACCGCTATTTTTTGCTTCGAAAAAAAAGAATAAGCAAAACGTAAACCGTACGGGAAGTCTCGATCGCTGAGAAAGTCGCCATCTTTTGCAGTAATAGTTGCAAAAATGCGCGCCATCTCGTAGCTGATGCGCCAATTACCCGAGTCCGTCATTGTTTGGTCAAGTATACTCTCTCTCTGGGTATAGATTGGACACGAGGGCTGCGTCAACGTTCGACGAGAACTCGGATCCACTCACACGCAACGTGCCCAAATAATGGCGGCCTCCAATGTTGCCCGATGGACGTATGAAGAGGGTTCTTTTGTTCGTTTACCCTAGAAACGCGATATGACTGATTCAACCCTATGCAGTAACGCGCGGCTGTGACGACAGGCCGCCGCGGCGCATGCGTAGACGCTTCCTGCGAGTCTGGTTTCTCCGCACGCGCAGTGCCCACACCTGGTGTGGGAAAATGGCGGCCTTGTTTGGGAGGAACACTCGGCACTAGTTACACCTGCGCTTGCTCTGAACTGTCCAGCACCGCAGCGACAGCGCTCGCGGCAGACGGCGAAACCGGAACTCTTCTAACCAGAACGTAACAGCCGCGTAGAACGACGCCGTGACATGGTTCACGGTTTAGAGCACCATCACTTCTCGTCTGCAAGTGGCCATTCAAAATACGAAACTAAAACAAATCTTTGGCAACACTGTTCAAGCACCCTGAGAGGTGACGTCCCGTGCGCTTTGGTTTCTGCATGTTGTACAGACTAGGGCCACTATGTAAGTTACGCCTGAGAGTAACGACACTTCCATCGTATTGATGCGTCAAATCAATGTCGTCAATTTTCACCAGTTTTTTTCCGACATGACCGACAAAAATGCAGAAGTGATATGCGTCGTCCAGACTGCCAATACAGTAAACAGTTGACACCAGCCCAAAACAGTACCGCGAGGATCTCCCAACACCGCATCTACCGCTCAAAAGTTCGCATTTCGCAAATGTCGCAAAGGTCGCCCGTGCGGCTCTTGACACAGTAATGGCGGACGGATGACCGTCTTGGCGGCATCGGACAAGGGCGTAATAGAGTGCCGTACTCTGAGCATAGCTTTCTAGTGACTCTAGGATCAACCTTCGCTTTTCTTCTGTAAACTGCAGAGTGGACTGCCTAGACCCGTCGCCACTGTTTCGGTGATAACTACATTGGGACAAATTTCATTCCGGTTACTTCCACAACTTTCATGATCTGAGTGTGTGTCACTTGTGACATGTTAACACGGTAATATTCTTGTGGCTGATGGAAAAGGAAGCGGAGGAAACACGCACCGAAGTAGATGACACGTTTGTGGATTCTATTTCGTCTCACTGTAAGTTGGCAAAGACCGAACGCTACGGCACGGTCGAGTGAAACAAAGCGACGGAAGCAAAGCACATGACAACCCTAACCAGAGGTACAATGGCCAGTGCGTAACCCAAGCCGTTGGGGAAGAGCAGGAGGAGAGGGTCTCCTTTTACCCAGACCCTCTTTTGTGTGTCTCAGACGTCGCATTCGTCCTCTTTGAAGAGTAGCCTGTCGCTCAAAATTCGTACAAAAGCGGCTTTTCTTTCTCTCCCGCCCGTGCCTTCGACAGCACTGCGCGCACCTAGTGATGTAGAATACTCTATAGTTGGTCACGTGTCTCTCTCCGACGCGCTGATTAGTTCACCGGGAGTGTAGCCTTCGCCTTTTGACAAGTTACGGTGGGTCGGAGCAGAGACGTTAGCAACGCACAAATTGAAATAGGAGCGCTGCGGCAGCTGCCATTTCTGACTCGCGTGAAATTAATCAGTTGGCGCACAACCGGCCAACAAGCTTCTTGATGTGGTGAATTTTATTAGAGCTTCACTCAAGTCTATGCTTTGCACAGATCGGTCGTTTCCTTGTCACCATTTAAATTGAACCTAATCGATAATGAGCTGCATGACGAAGAACACATTCTCTTCTGCAATGGATGTACGAAAGTGACGATGCAGGATGGAATGCTACATCTCTGCCGCCATGGGCATGACAAAGGATTGGTATCTGTGTCCCTAGATAGCACTGAATTTAGGAAAAGGTATCATCTATTCGTGTGGCGTGAATGTTGTGACGCTTATTTGTTTTGCTATTTGTTTTAAGTGATAAATTCCTGCGTTTCGCCTACCTGAACTAGACGAGACTTATACCTTATACAATGCGACAGGGGTAATTTCTCAAAAATTGTGCCCGTCACTTGCATTTGTTAAACAAAATAAAATCTGTATGTTGCAATAAACGATGGGGAACGGATCAGTTTTAAAGTTTCTATACCTGTTTTCACCCCAAGAAAAAAAGAACAAGTTTTGCTCATTGTTATGCGCGGCGCAAAGTAGTTCTTACGAGATTTTGTTGTCAGAAGAAAAAGCCATGCTTTTCGCGTTTGGAACGTGTGCGTCTTGATAGGATAAAATATATCTAATCTAACCTTCACCAACATCTGTCCTAATTATACACATAAAGGGAGAAATTAGTATTGCTCCGCGGGAAGCCGAACTTTTTTTTTACTATGGTTCTTGGGGTGAAAACGGCTATAGCGACTCCTTAGTTGTTTACAGTGGCCTCGTGTACCTATAGGCCAGTGAGGTTTGTCCAGGCTGGTTGCGCCTCCAATGTTTGAAGGTAAAGACGAATACACTGTTTACGAACAAGTCCGCGTTTGCCCCCCATCAGGTACGGGCACTGCGCCGGCGCAGAAACCAGACGTGAGGTGAAGCGACTACACATGCGCCGCGCCGAAAGCAGCGCCGCCGCTTTGTCGTCACGCCAAAGCCACGCGTTGGTGCATAGCAACTTAAGTGATTTTACATTAAGTAACGTGATGCTACCCTCTTATATGGTGAGCGAGGAAGACTAAAAAGTAGTAGTGGCCTGTCCAGGGGCCTTTCGTTTTACTCAATAAAATATCCGCGTAAGTGCAGTTGACAAAAAAGTGGAACATCCAACTAAAAAATTAAACTGTTCTGTGGAGAGCGAGACGTAAATATTGTGAACACGATTTTTTTTAACGTTCAGTAAAACCGAGTGACGAGTATATTAACATCTCAACGAAAGGTCAACATGATTCTTCAGCCGATGATAATTGCCGTATTAGCATCTTAACGCGATTTACAGCAAACTTGACGATGCAACATCTGCAGCTTCCTTTTCGAACCAATATCACAAACAGAACATGATGTAGGGTTACCGCAGAGTTCATACAAGAATTCAAAATATCGCGCGCTGTCATCATCCGCGTTAAGGAATTGCTGCTTGCAACTTTAATTTTCCTAATCCTGCACGAAGATGTAATCATTTCGAGTGGCATGGGCATCATTTAATATCTTTAGTTTCCTGAAGCCGTTTCGTGTTTTTCATACCACGGCTAGAGCATGTGGATCATCTAGTGGTGATGCGTTGTACATCTTAGTGTTATTTCCCACCAGTGTTGGGGAAATGTAGCTTTCTAAGTTATGTGGCACTAGGGCGTCTGGAGAGTCACTATGAAGCCGTCACTTTGGCGCTATGCCTTTCGAAGACAGGTCATGTTAACGCACAGAGCGGGGATGCTAGGATTAATAGAAATCTTAGCTAGAGGAGTTTTGTCCAGGACTTAGAACCCACTAGATTTAGCGGGCGTATTTTCATTCATGTTTTCCCTGATCATGTCAGCATGTCTTTGTTTTGCTTATTTCCGTAGACCATAGTGGGTTCGAAAGAAATTAATAGAAAAACATGAATACGTTGATTATTAATTTATAGTTATCAAACGGACAGAGAACGATTCGAGCCAATCTAGTAGCGTGGTAAGAAATGCTACTAGATAGATCCGTGTGCAAGGTCCTGCCTAGAAAGAACCTCGCGTACACGGGCGAACTGTAAACCGTCAGCAGAGTGTTTTAGGGCAGTGATGCCATCTACTTATATAATTTCAATCCCCCCGCGAAGCGCTGTGGTATGGCGCCGAAACAGAATGGCGAACTATAAGCGTTGTCACCACCCTTCGAACGTATTGTGTCTGTCTGGTGGCGCCACCAGTCGGCTGCCGCAGAAAGGAAACGTCGAGGCACCGCAAGATGAGTCAAGGTGGTGCTAGTTGGACGCCGAGTCCTCCTCTTTGGAGGGCGTCAGCAGGGGATCCTTCTGGAGGCCGAGGTCGGATATCGATGTCCCCGGATCGCTGGACCGATGGCTCCAGCGAGGCACCTGGAGCGTGCTGGGGCCGCCCTGGTCCTGATCTTGACCCACGTGAACCATGGGCTCCTGGGACCCCCAAGAAAACCTGAAAGCACATCGGACAGAAACCACGAAGTTTAAGTTTGAGGCCCACGGTCCCACACAAATAAAAACTCGTTCGCAGACAAGTCTACTTCCGTACCAACGCCCCCTGAATTAATAAAAACCCGTGCACTAGAATTTTCACGTGATCACAGTGAGATCGAGCGAAGGATTGAACACGAGTGGTGCGTCTGCGTTCGGCTAAGTCTTGTGTTCAACCTGTGCGTCGCAGGACGCTAGACATCCGGCTCGGGTCCAATTGCCGAGCTGGTGCAATCGGACTGCAATGACGTTCCATGACGGCAGAGGAGGATGTTCGCCGGCCTTGATTATTCTAGGTGGTGTTGCCTATGCACCTTTCCAGCGCTTATCAGCCAGGCGGGAGGTGCCGAGTTATTGGGCTGTGGACGCAGGCATTCCTCATAAGAGATGTACAGC
Source organism: Ixodes persulcatus (assembly GCA_013358835.2). Taxonomy (NCBI): domain Eukaryota; kingdom Metazoa; phylum Arthropoda; class Arachnida; order Ixodida; family Ixodidae; genus Ixodes; species Ixodes persulcatus. The sequence continues at coordinate 603,326 of JABSTQ010010951.1, read as the reverse complement.
GCACGCTTCGGACGCGTTCCGCTATCCAGTAGACAAAGAGGGAAGGGCACAAAAGACTATTATTAGAATGGATTATTCATGGGGACATCTTTCTAGAATTTTCATAGCCAGGAGTCCGCGTGCATAGGTTTCATTGACACTTAAGCTTCGCGAACGTACGGGCACCCGCAACTTCGGCATCACCATCACAGGTAGTGCCCCCCCCCCCCTACCCCCAAGAGTAGAACGTGTACAGCGGTGAGACGTTTTGGTGGCACCCTCTCATGCTTCCACTCGTGACGCCATAAGTGTGACTTGCTTCAAGATTGTACTTTTAGTGTCTTGTCATCAGTGGCAAACGACACGTTCAATGGATGGTATGGGCAAAGGGCATGGCGCGAGCTAAATTAATTGTGCTTGTAGTAATCGCATGACTAATTTTCTTTAAGGGCCTCACCAGGGTCGATTCCTTTTGGCGCCAACGGGGGCATTACAACAGTTACACCCGCAAGGTTGGCGTCAAGACATTGCTTTTATCTTTGTCGATGAAAGTCAAATTAAGCCTACCGAAGACATTACAGTGATCCCTTTTCCAATCGTGGAAGGTCGACCAAGGCGACAAAGTATAGACAAGTACGTTCTATTCTACCTTAGCGCGGAGAACAGCGAAGGTGAAGGGCGCGAAGTAATGTCTTGTAACTTGAAAGGGTGTCGATCAAGCGTCATGTGGTGCGAACAGCTTTCACAGCTAAGGGCTCACGTTTCCAGCCTTACCATCTGCTTTATACCTAACGTGGCTACATATGGCCAGCTGCGCGTGCACGAAAAAATCGCCGAACTAATCATTAGAAACTATAAATAAACATAAGCGTGTGTTTATACTACGAATTGACCTTAAAGAAAGTAACCTTGGAATCGATAAGCATTTTCGTTTTTACAAATGTAGCCGCCTCACAAAACAATTAATAGAAGCCTGCAGCCTGCGCTTTGAACGCATGGATGAACACAGAGAAAACTTCTCAATATGCTACTATCCTCGTTCAGCATAAAATGGGAATTGACGAATGATATCCCTTGGTGTACAATCGTAGTAAAGCTAGTAAACAGATCGCTGGCCCGCCAATACACCATATGAAGCACCTGTTGGAGTGTAAACGCCGCACCGATGATATTTCACATAAAAAAATCTATGAGTAAACATCGGCGATGTAAACTTTATGTACAACTTGACTCTAAGGTTGCGTTCAACATCTTGTAGGCATAATATTTCTGGCACTCCAACAGTCCGTGATCGTGTGGCGTTCGTTGCATGACAAAGAAAAACTGACTGAACTGCAGAGAGGTTAGCCTTGGCACATAATACCTAGCCGGCTACTTTACATTGGAGTTTCACATATAGATGCCTACTTTCGCTGGCGCAAGATAGGAGCTATTGAATTACACGCTTACTTGTTGCATGCAGTGATCAAGAGACATACACCTATCGAGCTATTTTAGTAAAAATTCTTCTCCAGCTATGGAAGGCTTTTTTTAACCTTATATCAAGTTGAAAAAAAAAAATCCGAATAATTGTAGAACGAAGAGCGGGCTTACTATTTGCCACGCGTTAAAAAATTACAGATAAAAAAAGTTGCAACGAGAGTGGGATTTTGCTCCAACTTAGCTGGAAGTGAAAACCCTAATTGACAATTGGCACTACGAAATGAAGATTAATGCATTACATGTTTGATGTGGCATGCGAGTCATTGCACGGCAGACTGGAGACAGTCATTACATAACAATCAATACGATGGCTGTCATGTGGCTCTTGTGAAAAATATGGGTATCAACCATGTACTAAGTAGTGCCCCTACACCCCTTGCTAGTGTAACTGTAACTTTTTAGAAGTAACTGAGGGCAGTGTTACTGTTGTTTCTGCTTCCAATTTTATCACAATTTTATTTTAACTGTATTGCTATTTTTATGTTGCTCGGCGTTTTTGTCATGGAACATGTTGCTGGCGTATTTTTTAGCGTGGCAAATGTACTCTGCTTGCTGCTCTGAACTGTACAGGAAGGGGGGGGGGGGCGGGGGGGGGAGGGCTCGTCAGGCAGAAATGCCTTTTGCCCCTGCCTGCCATTGCCGGTGAAAATCCAAATAAAGGATGAATGAATGAATGAATGAATGAATGAATGAATGAATACTCGTAAGGGGAGTACAACTGACACCCTTTCTTTCTAACTGCAAGCGAAAATAAAGGCAATCCCCCGAAACCCGGTCGCGTCGTGTCCCGTCTGTCTGTCCCTGTCCTGCCTCTTTGCCTCGGTCGGTCCAGCGTACCAGGGCGCTGTCTTTGTGTCCGGATGTGTCCGTCTGTGTCCGGCAGTGTCCCCGCGGCCTTTTCACCTGGCGGAGTGACCCTTGCTGCAGTCCGGAGTGTCCAACTTGTGGAGGTCGCTCGTCGAGTGCGAGTGGCGACCGCTGAAGAAACTTCCCACACCAGCGCCGACACCTCCTCCCGCGCCCTGTTCTCGGCGATCCACCGAGTTACGGAGGTCCACCGTGCTTCCGGACAAAGGGCGTCCTGGAGGCCGCGACGCCGGCGACGTCCCCGACGATGTGGCACTCGACGACAAGGAGGCAGCACCGCCCAGGGAAGACGGGGCGACGCCCGTAATGCTACCACCACTGGTGCCGCCTAGCGTCGCGGGAAGACCGGCGGCCAGGGGTCCGCACACAGACGTCTTCTTCTTGGTGCTCGAGCCGAAGTGGAAGAACCTGCGTCATCCGAAGGACAATTGAGGCACTAAAAGGAAGTGCGCAAGGTGTGCCACAGCCACCTTGATAACGGTTTGCGAACTTGGGTACACTCTGACCACCGAAAAGCGTAGAAGCGATCGCTGAAAAAAATGAAGCAACAGTCACACTGCTGGTTTAGCAAAGAAAAGGCACGGAGTTTCTCTGCGGACATAATGACGCAATTATCTGCGGACACGAATGAAGCAAGTTGGAAGCAGGTTCGCTTCACACATACTTCGAATACGTCTGAAGAGAGTTTCAGGCCGTCATACAAGGAAGAAACACGCCCTGGGTCAGCAAGCTGTGTTTTGTATGATATGTTAGCAGCGTGACCATGACTTGATGCTTTCGAGTTACAGCGTTAGGCGTAACGCCGCCTGGTTCATTAAGGCTAATCGCCAGGTCTGAATATGTACCTTTACGCCAAATATCAATACCGTCTTCATCCTCCATCAACATCGTCATCGCAATCACGCCTGGCGCGGCCTGACCGAGTCAGTTCGTATCTGATCCTCAGCGCGCGCAGTCACCACTAGTGCCACTAAATAAGCTATGCTTCAGAGTAACGA